>VRYO01002184.1:2744300-2957438 GCA_009812075.1 Sialia sialis | reverse complement strand
GGGACAGAGGGGTGACTTCCAAATGGGAAATACTGCCCTGAGTGTAGGAGCAGGAATTCCCTGAGATGCAGACATGAGGTCTCTTCCAGCAGTGGATTCAGTGCCCACCTTACCATGACAGCAGCCAGTGAGGGACCAGCACCAGGAACAGCCCTGGGCTCTTCCTGGGGATCAGAGCATCCAGAGGAGGCCATGAGGATGGTGATGGGCCTTGAGGGGAAGCTGTGTGAGGAGCAGCTGAGGCCACTGGGTGTGCTCAGCTGGAGGAGACTGAGGGGAGAGACCTCACTGCAGCTGTGACTTCCTCAGGAGAGGAAGAGGAGGAGCAGAGGAGGGGCAGACACTGGTGTCTGCTCTGTGCTGACCAGGACTTGGGGAATGGCCTGGAGCTGTGCCAGGGGAGGTTTGGGTTCCATTTCAGGAAAAGCTTCTTCCCCAGAGGGTGCTGGGCACTGCTCAGGGAATGATCATGGCACTAAGGGATGCACAGAGTGTGACTGCTGGGGATGGTCCTGTGCAGGCCAGGAGCTGGCCTGGGTGATCCCTGGCAGCTCAGCAGCCTGTGTGGCTCTGACTGTGCTCTGCTCTGGCTGTGCTGACTCTGCCCTCCCCACAGATCAGGAAGACCACGGCCAGCCAGGTGTACGAGATGCTGCTCACCTACAGCGACGTGGTGGAGCCAGCCGTGATGGAGCAGGCCATGGCCATCCTCAGTGACACCAACTGGTGAGTGCAGGCTGCCCCAAACAGCCCCTGTGTCCTGGCTCAACTCAGTGCCTTGCAGAGCTGGGGAAGTGTAAGAAGTGATAGTGGAGGTTCAGCTCTTTATTGCTTCCAGCCACGAAAGCACTGCTGCAAGGAATTCCTCTGCTCTAAAGAGCTCTCCAGGATGCTGGCCCACTGGCAGGAGGGGGATGTGTAAAATCACCATTAGATAAAGTAAAATACCCATATTTTTCTAACAACATAAAAAGGGAGGAAATCTTGGAAGTTTTCCATGAACCAGAGACTGAGCTGTGCAAACAGTCAAACTTCAACTGTACAGACAGTTTCTTGGCATTTATGAGCACTGGCAGGATTTGGGGAAAGGAAGGATCTCTGCAAGCTGGAAAACAACAGAATTAGCAGAACAGCTCAAATCTCCCATGAAATGTAATTACTCAACATGCTACAAGCGTTGTATTCAAGCAGAGATTTGGAATTGGAGCAGTTTAGATGGTTCCCAGGCATAGGATGGCATGAATTAAACAAGCACTTCACAGAATGTAATTAATTTTTTTACCTAGTCTTACCTTACTGTTACCTTCTTCCAGGGGCAGGGGAAGAGGTTCCTGTTCTCATGAGCATGGTCCAGTGACTTTTAGAGCAAAGGAATCATTCCATGAGCAGTGACAGGAGCAGGGAACCAGCATTTTGGCACTGGAATTTCCCCTTTTTGCAAATTCTAGCATTGGGCATTATCACCTGGGCAGGTTGATGAAAGGCTGCATGCCTGGGAGATTTGAGAAAATCCAGAATTTTAAGATAATAATTAGTTTATTAGTTTTGCTGCCTTCATAAATATTTTTTTCTTGTCATAGACCAGGGCCCTGGGTCTGCCCCAAACAGCAGTCACAGAGAACAGACTGAAATATAGAAAAATACATCATTTATTTAGTCATTACATTAAATGGCTTTTTGTCTTCATTGACATTTCATGGAAATGAATTCATCCCAGACAAGCTCAAAGAACAAATACACCTTTAAGGGTGGGTGACAGGAGTTGCAGTCTGCGTGTTACACTGACTTTTATGTCATTTCCAGTTTATTTCTGTGTTGACCTTAAAGAACTTTGTGAAAAGTAAGCTGAGTTTATCATTAAGAGGGGTGGCTGCTGCTCTTTTTCTGAATTTTCCAGTGCAGAATGAGAACAAGAGTCTCAGGTTTGAAGGAGTGGCTGCCAGCAGTTCTGCCTGGGGTTCCAATCCTTGTTTAAGTGCACGTGGAAGTTTAGGATTGTGTTGGGTGTGCCTCAGAGCTCCATTAGCAAACCTGCATTGAAGAGCAGGCTTGCTCAGGAATTGCACAAGGAATTTGTTGGCTGACACTGCAGCAGGATGAGCTGAGTGCTGTCACCAAGGGATGGTTCCAGGGCCAGCACTCACAGTGGTGCAGGAAAAGCAGTGGCAGTTCAGCTCTGCTCATAAACAACTGGGTTCCTGAATCAAAGCAAAACACTTCCCCAGAAAAGTGCTCCAGAAAAATGAATATTCTCTTTTCACCCTGTCATTTTTAGGGTGTGCCTGGCTTATTGTGGCTTGGAGCAAGCCCTGAGCACCCTGCTGCAATGGTCATTGCTCTGAGATGAAACACAAAGAGCTCGTTTACTCCAAGCTTCATTGTTTTATCTTGGTAGATTTGAGCTGTTTACAGAAAAAGAGATTTGAAGTTGTTGCTGAGTGTCACAGTGAGCTGCTTGTCCTCCTCAAGCTCTCCCAGTGTTAAAATAATCAGTCTAAATTCTGAATTGCCTTAAGTATTAGCAGCAGGAAGCCAAATGAGAATTTGAAGGAGTATGGTAATTACTGTGATACACATATTTTCCTTGTTGGGGCTCCAGAGACTTTAAAATACAGTTGTGTCATGCAGAGTTTAAGCAAATTACTCTAGAAATAATACATTTGTTTAGCCACAGGAAAGTTTCCAGTAGTAAATTAGACAAATTGTCCAAGGTGTGAAAAAAAGGTTGAAGTGATTTCTAACTCGCCCTTTTTTTTGCTTTGTCTGGAGGGGATGAAAGAGTCTTCTCCAAATCCAATCATTTTGGAGAATAAATGAAATTAACTTCTAATCAAATAAGTGGGGTTTTAAAATATTAAATTCTAAAAAAGAATAATCTTGGACATTTTATTAGCCACTGGTTACCTGTGGCAGATCTGGTGTGTAGCTGTGGTTTATCTCACTTAGGGTGGTACAGAAATGGTCCATCAGTCTTCACATGTGACACAACCAAACTACAGTTTGAAATGTGCATGGAAGGGGTGGCATGGATCACTTAGGGACTCGTATGGATGTGTCTGAATTGACTGCAAACAACTTTTGCTGTCCCAGGGAAGCGGAGCTGCCTGTGGTGAGGGAGAGACGCAACTGCCTCTGTGACCTGCTGAAAGTGCCCAGACCCCAGCTGGTGGCCAAGGTGAGCTGGGCATGTGCCCCACGGGCTGTTCGTTCAGGAGGTGTCCCTCAGCATGTTCCCAGCCAGCTGCACAACACCAGGGATGGCTGGAGCTGGGGCCTGGGGCCCTCCCAGCCTCATTCCAGAGAGCATTCCAGCCTGGCAGCACCACATTCCAGACACAGATGTGCAGCCACTGCTCCTCTGCCCTTCCTGGGGAAAGGGAAAAGACAGGAACTTCTCAATTTCAACAGCAGGATGATGACATGAGGTGGTGTGCAAACCACAGGACTGCAGCGCTGCCTCTGTGGATGAATAGCATACAAAACCATAAAGTGTATATATATGTATGTATAATGTATATAATGTACATTTTTAGATAGTTTGGACATGCCCACCCAGCTCAGTATTTCAGAAGTGCAGAATTTTCTGCTTTGGTAGAGGTTCTAGAAGAGGTTTTTAGTGTTTTAAAGAATATGTGTTACTGTGTATATATAAATATTTATCTTTCTTTAAAGACTCATACTTAAGGCACTATGAATACCCTTCAAAGGCCTCCTGCTGCCTCACAGCACTTTCTTCACTCATTTTCCAGTTTTTACCATCTGCTTTTAGTACAATTTTAAGAAACCTCAGCTAACATTTTTATAATTCAGGAAAACAAGAGTCTGAGCCTCCTGGCCAGGCAAGGAGTTGTTTTTAGAACAAAAGCTGACCTGAGTGTTGCTTTTAAAGGTTTTCTAGTCAAGTAATAGAAAGGTTATGCTCAAAATAAGAGATCTTACAAGGTGAACTCTCTGATCTCAAAAAACTCCTTATTTTAATCTTAGTTATTGAAGGCTGAGAGAAGACTGATGCTTTAGGAGAAAACTGTCTCTAGGAAAAACAAAATAATGAGAAATATCCAAATACACATCCAGGTATTTCCAATGGAGCTGGTACAGGTGGGATCTGGATGTTTTGTGCTCAGTTTGGAACTTTACCTCTTGCTGCCCTGAACACAAGCAAACAGTGAGTGTAAGCCTGAGCACAGAGCTGAGCCTGCAGCTCAGGGTGCCACTGAAGGGGAGGGGCTGTCCCAGCTGTCCCCATGTCCCCATTGCTGCTCCCAGCAGTGCCCAGGCTCAGCACAAGTGGGAGAAGCCAGAGAGGAGGCCAAGCTTGGCAGGATAAAAAGGTCAATGAAGCTTTTCTACTCCTTTAAATTTTGTACAAATGAAACTTGCTGGAGGGTACTTCAAACCATGGTGTTAAAAGGACTAAATATTACAGCTTTGTATTTTCTTTTCTGCTCAGTTAATTCCAGTGCCTGCTCCATGTGACCTGTCCTTTTCCTTCCTGTCTGGCAGAGTTCAGCATGAGGAGGAGCAGGCCCTGCCTGCTGGGCTATCCTGGAGCTCCTGGGCTGCCAGGATGGGAAGAGGCTGAGCTGTGGCAGCCCCACGTGCTGGATCTCAGCAGAGCTGAGACAGGAGAGGCAGAGCCTGGCTGAAAGATGTGCCACAAGAAGACAACCAAAATTCCTTGTTTTGAGTTTTTTAACGTCGCTGCCTGGCAGGTTCTTGTCATGCTCTGTCACACTGACCTGTCTGGTTTGGTGCCAGTGGTTTGTACTTCCCTGGCTGGACAGAGCCTGTGCTTGTACACACACCAAGAATTAAACCTGACCTGCTGCACTGGGCTCTTCAAGATCTATTTTTCAGAGTTGAGAATGGCAACACTCAGTGATACTGAAATCATCTCCAGCATCAAGTGTTCCTGTGGAAAAGTGTCAAACAAAAAACCCCAGGTTTCACTTCAGCTGATGTCAAAGCCCCTCATAACAGCTCTTCATGTAACTAATTCAGACAAACTGTTTTTGTGGTAAACTCCGTTTTGAAGAAGGTGAGTCAGTTCTTCAAGCAGCAGCCAGGAATCCAGCTCATTTCTTACCCCCTACAAATGAAATAGCTCCAAAATTTATCTTTAGTGTGATCAGTGTGATGGGGAGGCCACATTATATTGTAATTACACTCTTATTTTGTGGCTGTAATTAAATCCCACTCTCCCAACACCTGAACAATGGCTGTGTGTGCATATAGACACATCTCTGCAAATTTGAAAAAAAAAGAAGAATTCAGGCAGAGAAGCTAAAACCAAGCCAGTTTCTCTGTGAGGTAAATGCTGCAAACTGCAGGTGTTCACTTCCAACCTGGCTGGCTCAGATTCTGTTTGGTTTTGAAGAAAGTAACGATAAATGAGATTATTCAATACTTCTGGCAGCTGGAATTAGTGGAGCTCAGGGTTCTTCACTTTGATCAAGTGGTTGTGAGCTCCACCTGAGCAGAACTGATATTGGCCACAAACCCCAGGAGGAAATGCTCCTTCACCCACAGCCCCTGTGCTGCCACACTGCCCCTCAAAGGGAACGTTACAGAACATTCTTGAGAGATTTTTGGGTTGCAGAGTTACAGCACAAGCTGTGCTGGCACAGCCTGAGTATTCCAGCAGGGCAGGGTGCAGTGGAAATGGTGAGGAGGGCTCACCTGGCTGCCAGGTGCAGAGCTGTGCTCCTGACACAGCCCCAGAGCTGAGGATGCTCCCTCTGAAGCAGCCCTGGCTCTCTGCAGAGCCCTGGGAATCAGCAGCAGCTCTCTGGGAGCAGGGAAGGGCTCAGGGCTCCAAGCAGTGTGTGACAGAAAGCTCTCTGCACTTGCAGTGCTCTGCTAACCCACTGGCCTGTGCTTGGTGGGTGTTTAAATCAGAAACACAATTTACCAGAGTGATGTGCAACAACAGAACTGAGCACACAGAGTTACCCTGGTGTGACCATGACCTCCCTTACACAGGGGTTGCTCAGCCCAAAGGTTAAATTAACAAAGCACAAATGACTGAAAAGTTCTAAACCCCTGAGAAATTTGTTCTACCTGCACCCAGATGCAGAGGGCAGCACATTTCAGTGCCACTGCCTCACCTTGGTTTAGTTGAAGTGATAATAATCCATCCCTTCCTTCAGGTTCAGCGAGCCCAGGTTTGTTTCAAAGGCCCCACCTGTCAAGTCCTGCGAGGGAAGAACAAGAAAATGAGACCAAACTCATTTCAGGTTGTAACAGGCTTGGGTTACTGATTCTTCAGGCCACAGAGAAAGTCCCATTTGCAGAACTAAACAAAAAAACCAAGGCTCAGGAACATTTCTACTAAAAAATTCAGGATCTGTTGAAGAGTTAAGTGTTCAAATCAGTGGAGGAGATATAAGACAACTCCTCAACTCTGCTGTGCTGCTCTGGAGCACACGGGGGCTGCTCAGCCCAGCTCTGCTCTTGTGCTTGCTAATTCAGACATTGGCAGAAAATGGAGCAAGGGAGTGAGCTGGACAGGAGTGGTTTGGGTGGATTTTGAGCACTGATTACGTTGTCTGATAAAACAAACCTTTCATCAAGCAGATGAAGTACTCTGCAGAGTTAAAGGTGTTTCCTTTTGAGCCCCAGTCAAGTTATCAGGACAGGAACTGGGTGCATTTGGTCCATGAGCAACCTCAGTGATGTCATTGGGTAAACAGGGCAGCTTCAGCATTCCTGAGCACTGGGGTCTTCCTGGAATCTTTAATTACTAATCCTAAGGAATGTCACAAAAAAAACCCCAAAATTTAACACTGACAACACCACAGGTGGGGGATAAAGCAGTTGCTTGTGTTTGTGTGGTTGGCCCAGAACAGCAGGAGTGAAGTTTTAACTGTGAGTGTTTAGGACAGGAAGTTATTAGAAATGGAGTCCCACTGAAAGTGGAATTGGAAGGAGTTGGAGAAAAGAACCTGCTTTATAGAGGGGTTAAAAAATACATAAGAGAACAGATGCTAAGTTAAGTGGGAGAGTTAAAGACAAATCTTTCATTCCCAGAGCACAGGAAAAACTAAGCAGGGCTGTACAATAAGAGATCTAACCCCAAATTTTCTGAAAACTTTATACAATCAAACTAGTTTAATTGCTGTGACAGAAAAATAAAAATCCCTTTCATTTGCAGCCACTGGAATCCCAGCCAAGCCAGGGCACAATGCAGCATTTCTAAGCATTCTGCTTTTACCTCCAAGTGAGAGCAAACACGGAGCACAAACCCTTGGGTGAAGTGGCTCTGCAGGGCCAGGCTGCTCTGAGCAGATAAAGCCACACTTCCATTCTTTTCAGCAAAAACTCTCACACACAGAGCAGAATTCCAGCTCCAGCTGTCTGTGAAGCCATTATAAAATGCAAACCGAGCAAAGATCAGAGGATGTCTGCTTCTTCCAGAAGGATTTGCTCTGGTACCAAAGCTGTGTCTGTGCTCACAAGGGAGGAACTGCCTGAAAAAATAAATGAGCCAATGCTGCTCCAAGTGCATGGCCAACAGTGACTTCTTGTAAACAACCCATTTAATAAACACATCTAATCTCCAAAATCACCCTCTTAGAGCTGCACAGAAACATGCAGGTTTTGTCTGTATCAAAAGGAAAAATAATCCCCTACCATGAACAGCAAAATAGAAGCCAATAAAGCCCCTAAAAGCACACTTCCTTCTTCAGAAAATGGTGATGAGCTTAGGTTGGTAAAGAATAAGCAAGCAGAAAATGCTCAGTGGCCATGAGGGGAAAAAGAGACTGAAATCCCAACTGAAGTCAGAGACCAGAGTTTGCAGACAAGATGTTGTATAATAGTCTCATTGTAAGGGCTTCACAGATTAAATGTGCTTTAGAACAGGTTGCACAGATGTTTTGTCTGGGGACTTCCACCCACTGTTATATGCAGTATGAAAAATTAAATTAGTTGTAATAGTACTTGCTGATCCAAGAGTTTATCAACCAACAGTACACAATAATGCCCCAAGGCACTCTCAGTCTGGCTTTACAACCCAGAGTTATGAGCTCAGAGCTGATCATGAGGCTGGGAGTGCCAAGTTAAAAGCAGGCTGTACCAGAGGAGAGGAGATTCAGCTGATCCATCTCTGGAGAGATGCAGCACAGTGTTAAAATGTCAGTGTTGTGTGGAGCTGCAGGCTTTAGTTGCTGTCAGAGGGGTTTTTATTTGTGTTCACCACTGCAATCTATTTGCTATTTTAAAGCTTCTGTGTTATAACAGCAGAAGAACTGCTGGTTATCATCTTCTAATCATATTATCACAGCAATAAAACCAGTTGAAATAAGTTACCACAGATACAGAAGATGCTTCAGAACTGGCAGGGCCAAACAAAATGGCTTTTAAGGTCTGATTTCAAATCAAAGCCTTAGGCAGTGGGACTTCTAAATACTTGGCCAAAGGAGGCTTGAGTGCATGTGCTCTTTGGGGTATATTTGGTATTGGGCAAGGAAGTACAATAAATCCAACTCCTTCACAAAAGCTGTCCTTTTTCTTATTCTTAATTTTACCCAAAATAAAAATCCCCAAATACCCTGCACAATCAGTTTGATTAAAAAACATTCAACTGTTCAGCAAGAGCTCCTGGGGAAAGCCACTTAGAGAAAATAGAAACTCCTTTTGCTGAGGAGCAAATGCTGCTCCTGCAGATGGAGCCAGGGGTGGAACTCACCAGCTTCACACAGATCACAAAGGGTGGAGTCGCGTCCCTGAAGTGACACACGGGAATTTTTGGTTTTGGTCTCTCCTGCAGGAAGAAGGGAAGAAGTACAGAAATTCTCAGGTTACTTGCTAGCTTGGTTTTAGGAGCTGCTGAGCTCTAAAAAGGGAAAAAATGATGTTGAGCTGTGATGCTAAGGGACCCTGTTCATTCTCTGCCCGTTGTTTCAGTGCCCATCACATTTCAGGGAGTTGTGTGAAGTTACACCAGAGCTGAATTTGGAGCTCTCTGCTGCTGAGAGGAGCAGCTCTCACTGCTCCACTGCTTCCTCCTCACCTCCAAGTTCTGCTTCCAGCCCTTTCCCCAGCAGTTTCCTCTTTGATCTGATGGCAAGTATGCAGCTTCAACAGCCTGTCCCATAACAAACTATGTTCCTTCTCTTTTTTTGGTTAATTTTTTGCCATTTTAGTGAGCTGCATCAGTTCCTTTGCCCTCAGACAGCATCAGAGCAGGCACTAGAGCAGAGACAGAGGAGGATCTTTCCTTCCTGCTGGGAGCTGTCAAAGGGCTTGTGCTCAACTGGGACTTCACCATGGAGCCAGGCTGCAGGATTTTCTAAGCATTCACAACTGCTCTGAGAAAATGGGTTTGTTTTAGGGAGAGCAATGGCCAGGATCTGTGTCAGTCATACTGAGAGTGTTACTGAACTGCTAGGCAGTGACTCCTGTATTCCAGGCTGAAATGCTCACTCCCAGCTGCCTTCATGCAGCTCAAAGCACTCAGTGTTTTCCAGTGTAGAACTGTTCAGCCACTCCAGGCTAGGCACAAGCTGTACCTGAGGAGGGGCCCTCCTCTCTCTCCTTCCCTCACTCCCACTCCCATCAGACACAAGGATCTGGCCAACTCAGGGTAATGTGATTCACAAGAGAACTTGCTGGAAAAGTTTTAATTTTGAGAGTTCTTTCCCATTATCCAGCATAAAGCAAATTCTACTCCTATTTAGAAGACAAACCAGTCAGTGAAGACTGTTTTACCCCATCATCAGAACCCTTTCAGAATAAGTATTTTTGTCTTTCTAAACTGACTTCAGTGAGTGTGAGGCTGACAGTCCTGGCTCCAGTTTGCATTCCAGTGTCCATTCCCAGCCCTCCAATCTTCTGTCACAGCCTCTTTACCAAAATGAGCTGCTACACAGTGTACAAGATCAGTGAAAAATTCCTTCGTCACATTCCCCAGGACACTTCTAGATCACAATGAAGAATGCAAGAGTGGTTATAACTCACCTCAGATTCCTCATAAGTGTAGAATCCTTTTGTTATTTTCTTTTCATCGACATCACAAAACGCAGTTACCTGGAAAACAGAAGCAGAATGTTTCAATAGCAGCACTTCACTGGAATGGGTCTGTGAGCAAAGCTGCAGGCATGGCAATGGACACAGGAGCAGGGCAAAGCACCCTGGCCTCCCTTATTAAATCCTTCTGGGTTATCTCAAGGAGTTGAGGAAATTGTGCAGTTGTCTATGAGCTCTGATCTAAGTCACTGCATAGGGGAACACCACCAACCCCATCCTCAGGGAGTACACTCAGCCCAGAGTCCAGTCTCCTCCTTCTGGCACTTCCACTAAAACCCAAGATGAGATGGAATAAAAGCCTCTCTCTTCCTGTCCACCTCATGGAATGTCCCCCAGACACCTCAGGACCATGGTGCTGCACCACTGCTTTGGGTGCTCTGCAATCCCCCCCTCAATTCCAGGGCACAGCACAACAAATTTGGGAATTCCTATGGTTATGGACTTGAATTTTTCTACTGAAAAGTTCAGCAGATCTGATGTTTAAACACAAATAATTACTGCTTTGCTTTGCATATTCTTACTAGAGTTATGAAAGCATTATTTGCAGCCCTAGGTGCCAGATATTTCAGATGGGTTTTTATTTGCATTCCTCATAAATATGCAGGCAGAATAAATGCCTGCCATCTAAAATACACAGTGGCCTTATTTTTGAGCCACTAGGTTGCCAGGAACATTTTGGAAGACTTTTTAAAATAAACATGGCTATGTTTTCCTCTGACTTCCGTTGGATCTATTCATATTATCTACATGGAGCTCTTATGCTGAAGCAGAACAGTTGAGATAGTTAAGGTCGTACAGAAATCAATTATTCTGGTGAAAGCTGGATAGCAGCTTTCATATCTTTTTAATTGCTCCATTAAAAATTGATTAACAACACTTACTGCTGAGAAAATCTGAAAAGCCAAACAGCTGTTTATTAATTTATTAAGTTAGAGAAGGCTGTAAAGGCTGGCTGGCTTTCTGTGTCTAAAATCTCTCTCACACATTTTCTTCCTGTGATGAGGATGGTTTTCTTTTACCTAAAGTGACCTCATTCTGTTTGTGCAGAGGGAAACACTGTTTTTCGAATACCATAATATCACTTCCTTCATTAAACATCGATGGCAAGAGAATGCAAACAAAAGTATCAAGGGATTGCAAATAAGGCTGCAGTGTCCAAAGCAAGGAGGAAAATGAGCTGATGGACTGGAGGGGTGGGCAGGGACAGTCCTTGGAACCCTTCAGAGGGACACACTGACACCTGCAGAAGAGGTTGCCTGAAAACAGCACCAAAGGAAGAACAGAACACTAAGGAAATGTGGAATTTCCACAGTGGGGCTGTGTGAGTGAGGAATCACACCCTGGGCACATGCAGAATTTGCTCTGGGTGATCCTGGTGCAGGGATTGCACTGAGGACATTAACCCTGTGTCAGCACTGGAATGGAAACAGAAAGGGAGGAGGGAGTTCAGGAAGGTGCTGGACATTGTACAAGCTTTGTGGCTGGTGCAGCTGGGTTAGATTAACACACAGCCAGCTCCTTCACAGATTAATGCACTTTACACCCTGTTTCCATGCCCACTGCAATGCTTTGTTGTAGCTGGAAA
This sequence comes from Sialia sialis, assembly GCA_009812075.1. NCBI lineage: Eukaryota > Metazoa > Chordata > Aves > Passeriformes > Turdidae > Sialia > Sialia sialis. The sequence goes on along the minus strand of VRYO01002184.1, from coordinate 2,945,824 downwards.
ATTAGATGGTGTGGATGTGTGCATACACAGATACATAAATATGTGTGTGTATGAAGGGAGCCAGTAGAAGTCACTGTGGGAAGGGACGTTCCCTGGCTGTATTCTCTTCATTTTGTGCTAACCACCTTTAAAATTCTCCAACATTCAGCAAATTTCAGTTCTACCACTTGTGTCCTGGAAGCTGTGATCATAATAAGCAATATTTAGACCAAAATGCCTTCAATGTCAACTGAACAGAGTTCTAGGAACAAACACAGTCCAATATGTTGGCTTACCTTCCAATAAATGAAGATATTTTGGGAGCTGCTTTTGCTCTTTATAGATAATAAAAACAAAAATAAACCACCAAAACTTATGACACAAGGAAAAATGAAATTCTATTTACGCTTCTCTGTCAGTATCTGAGAACTCAGCTGCAAGATCTATGCTGGGAAGTCTCACTGTTCACCCTCAGTGTGTCATTACCCAGTTAACAGAAATCCCTGACAGGTGCCTGGACCTCTCCCCAATATCCAATCTCAATCTCTGAAAGTTTAAAACCATTTCTCCTTGTCCTGTCACTACATCCCCTTGTGAACAGTCTCTCTCCAAAGACACTTCTTGTATCACTAAATTTCCACTAATTCTAATCCTCCCTCTCAGCCTGGACCATCACCCAAATTTCTGGGTGTAGAAAACTCTGCCCTTTTCCACAGTGACTCCCCAGCCCCTCAAACATCCCCACACAAAACCCCTCTGTGGAAAAAATAACACAGGTGAGTCTGGGACAAATTTGCCTTGGAAGATGGAAAGAGCTGAAACCGTTTTTTGTCATCACTGAGGTATTTCCCTGTATAATTCTCAATGGATTCAGGCAGCTTAGATCTGGTATTTACAGTGGTGTAAAACAGGTCAGACTTGAATGGGAGACTTTTCTGCAGGCTGCACACCATGTGGGTGGCCAAAATGTAAGTCAACTATTTTTCTGACACACACTATTTATTTTCCAATTAAAGCAAAGCTATGTTTGGAGTCTAAATACAGGACTTAGGCACAGTTGTTTATCCTATAAGGAGAAGTCAGGGCATCAGGCTTATGGGAGTTATTTACTTTATACACTATCAGGATAAACCCAGAGACACCTATTTATTTTCCTGCATTAATGGGCTTCTTTCTTGTAGCTTTTATGAAGAACATCTATCCACACATGAACTCCTGCCTCCCTGTGAGAAACCATGAATTATAAAGCCATAAAGATGTTTCAATTTGCTTTTTTTTCCCCCCTCTCCTTTTAGCAAAATTACTCTTTGTCAATACCTCTGACAGTATGACAGCACTGAGTCGTCAGATCACATTTCAGTGTTACTAAAATATATTATTTATTACATGTTTTTGTTTTGAACATCACTTGTATAACTACCTGCACAATTACAAAATTTCCAAGGGAAGAACACTGCTAATTCTCTCAGCTCCAAACTGGAGGAGACACCTGGGTATCTGCTAGAGGCAAGCGATGGAACTACAATAAGTAATTTTTATAAATATGGACTGCAACTTGCATTAACAGTGGTGTGAGGGGAAAAGCAGAAATTGCCTTCTCCCTTGGAAGAGAAAGTTTACATAACCCAGAAGATAAGAGATTTACTCAGAAACAACCTCTGCTGGCAAGGACACATTTGAGGGAGATAAAAGCTCTTCTCTGGCTGGCTCTTCCTAATAAACACAGGGGCTCTCCAGGGCCAGGCTGGGGCTATCAGACCTCTCTGGGGAAAAGGAGATTAATGGGCAGCAGAGCCTCCTCTAGGCACAACCTGGGAAGTCACTGAAGGAGCAGGAATGGCACAAGAGTGCCTTGGGTGCAGCTGGGACTACCTGCCTGAGCTCTGCTGGGATTACACAACAATTTAATTGTTTGTTTCCTGTGTGACTGGTTGGCTACTGCAGAGAATGTTTCCTCACACTTCCCTTTCCACTCAGGTTTCATAATGGAAAAACTGAATGATTTCATCAGCTTCATGATGTCCTTTTATGGTGAATGTTCTTCACAGGGTTTTATTTCCCCATCTTATTTTCACCTGTGGTTTGGTTTGGGTCTGTAACAACAACCTGTAATCAGCACATTCTCAAGGTCTGTTTGAGCTGGAAGCACGAGAGGCAAGTTTCACATGGGAGAGTGAATAACTGAGCAGAACCTGACAGAAAACTGGAAAAGCTTTCCAATAAATGGTCACCTGCTTGCTGTGACTTCTCCCTCCTCATAGCATCAGCTGCTTTCTTCAGAGTCACCTTCAAAGAGACAGCCTGCAAACCCCACCAAATCCCACTGAGCACATCTTCCCTGCTGCCTTCCCTCCATCTCACGCAATCCCATCTGTTTTAAACTTCTAGTGAACCCTGTTAATTCTTCTATTTATAATTCTTTCATTGAAGCTTGTAGCAAGCCCTGGGAGCATGTTAACATACATCTCTGCAAAAGCAAAATCAATTTTGGCCATTCATGTCAAAACAAAGTAACTGAAAGCATTACAATGCGAGTTTAAAGAGATACAGCTCATGGCAAACAGGACAGGACACTCAGAGGCACCAACAGCTTGTGCCATGACATGGAACCAGCAAGCACCTCCCAACCTGAGGGATTTGCTCTATCAGGAGCTGCTTTTAGTTCACCTCTTAACACAACAGCCAGGACAGAAGCTGTAGAGATCTTTAAATCCCAGGAATGCTTTTTATTTTTTCCATTTATACACCATTCTACTGAAAACAGCAGCAGCTTCCTCCTCTTGCACACATCCGCAACAAAGAATTTTAACACCAGAATCCGACATGCACAGTAAGCTGCTAAACACTGGATATAAAACATTTCCCTTATTCTGTACAACATCCACCTGCCTTCATAGGTGTGGGACCTCACTGCCAGAGACTCATCCCTGCAGAGGGAAGCTGAGTGAGGCCAGGCACGTTTTGGGCGTGCACAGCTCTGCGCTGACAAAACAGAGCCTGCAAAAAACCACATGGAAAGAGCAGGGAGATTTCCTGGCCAAGAACTATTCACTACAGTCCAAAATGAAGCCTTGATTTACCTCATGTTATTTTAGGGTATTTTATAACTGGATTTAACTGAAACTTTCAAATTTCATCTCTCTGCTTGTTCTGGCGGCTTTTAACTTGCTCTCACGTTGTTATTCCACTGTCAAAGTTGGTACAATATTCTCCCCTTTATTCATGTTTCTTTGCTTTCCATGTCTCTGATGGTGCCACTCACACTTTTAGAATGGTTAAAATGCTACAAAACTTGAACATTCCTTTGGAGTGAAGGACCAGAGCTGCAGAACAAGGTTTGGTGATGCTGATCTTGGAAAAAGCCAAAGGAAAACCAGCGGATGATTTTGGAAATGGAAAAAGGGCCTTCAAAATACTTTTTCTGTTTGCCACCAGCAGACAGGGCTGTCACAGAGGAGCAGCATGGCCTGGCTGTGTACAATCACTGTTTCCAGCCCACTAATGAGCTGATGCTCGTTTGGTGCTTTCCCTGCTTTTCCATGAGCACTGAACGCTATTTGCGGCCATTGGAAATGACACAGAACGGGAATGCTTCAGTTCTCCTTTTAGCTCAAGTTTGATGGAGAATAAAAGAGCAGACAAGACAGCTCAGAAACCCTCCAGGCACATGGAGCATCCCAAAAACATTTGGTTTCCATCTTCAGCTGCAAATTATAGACACAACGGATGTGTTTTAAACAAAAAAAGGTCTGTTTGACTTCATTCTTGCAGAAATGCTAATACTGAACCACTGTCAGCAGTGTGAATCAAGAAGGGGACAGCCAGGAAGCAGAATTTCCCTAAGAATACTGAGATCATGGTAATTAATTCATAAAAAAACTACTAGTGGAATAATTTTTTTCGTGTGTTGCTGTTTAGCAAAAATACCGAGCCTTGGATTTTTGCCTGAGTCCTTTGGAGACAAAGCATCATTTTAATATTCACCATACAGATGGCTGAGGGAAGAGGGAGAATTGCTGAGGTGTCCTTTGCTCTTTTAACATAACCATAATTCACATTCACACTGTTTTCCAAACAAACTAAAGTAATAATTTGTTAGTGACTATGAACATAGACAGACTGCTGCTTCCTGGAATTGCCTGGATTTTGTTTTCTAAGAAACAATGCTCTTGGCACAGGGCAGAGCTGGGCTTTTCAAACATCCCACAAAGACCCTGTCAGCAGAAGAGATGCAATTGCTTTGTTTACCAGGTTCTAAAAATACTAAAAACATTATTTTGTTTTTAAAAAAAGATGTTTTCTTACATAGCCTAAGTGTGACAGTTCAATTTATTTATCTTCCTGAGGATTTAGTAAAGTCTAAGTTTGTTTCAAAACTGCAAAATAATACAAGGTGTATGTAGTAGGGGTTTTTTGGGGAGGGTTATTATTTATCCTAGGAGTATGTGTCCCAAAATTTTCTACAGGTACTTGGTGCCAATTGAGAAAACAACCCTGCAGTGACTCCACAGTCCAGCCAAAGTCAGCCAGGACATCTGATGAAATTCTGCATCTCAGTAAAAGTAGGCAGTCAAAGAGAGCATAGGTGAAATTTTCAGCAGCTTAAACTGATTTTAATTATAAAACCAACTAAAATTAATTTTAGACAGCTATACTCTGTATAAATTTAGTTTTAGTTGGTTTCACACTTCAATAGATTTTTATGTATATAAATTATAATTGTCATTATGATTATATCTATAATAAATAATATATAGAATATAACTGCAATAACAAATTGAGAAATAAGGCATACATATATTTAGTTAAATTATACAGCTGATTTTGGCAATGTTACCTGCATTTCCAAGGGTATTGGACCTTTTAAGATCACAGTGTTTTACACAACTGGACTTTCAAGAGGAGAAAATGGTAATTATATAGAGGTAATACATCATCTTTTACCTAAAGGGGCTTTTGGAATTGTGCTTTTAAGGTGTCTAATTTGCATAATGGGTGAATTCATTTCTCAGGGTCTCCATTAATACAAGATAACTCAAGATTCCACTTGCAGATTCAAACTGATACCAAATCTCTGGTGTTCTCATAATTAACAAAATACATGAAAGTTTACATCTTGTTAAGTTGGTTGTAAAGGGTGAAAAAGGAAAAGCATTTTATTGTTTTCAGGACTGGAAAGGATGAAGCAACAACTATTTACAACCTTTGTTCATATGGGATTTGAGAGTCTTTGGCAAGAGTTGCAGATTAGTCACAAAATACCTGAAGGATTTTTGAGGAAAAGTAGAATATAGAGTTTCTCTACTGGCCTTTTACTGTTATTCATTTGGAATAAAATGAAAACTTCCATGAATTACCCATTGCAGATTCTATTAATTTATTTTCTGAAACTCCAGCAGCATAATCCTTTGAATAACTCTTGCAGAAGTGAGATGATTTCCCTATTCCTAGAGCCTTTTGCTAGTGACTGATACGAAACACGAGGATATCATTTAAGCTCCAATCCTGGCTGAGATGGGTAGACTTGGGATCTCACTTGGGAAAAGCTAGAAAGTTACAGTGCCAATCACAGTGAGTCTGAACAGATACATACAATGAGTGCTTTAATCACTAACCAGAAACCAAAAGCCTCCATCTCACTTAGGATGACACAAATCCTTTTCTCAAGCGATTTATCTTTCTTTGTTACTGAGAAGGCCCCTGAATACTTCAGATAACACATCAGAGTGAGGGGATGGTTTGATTGCTCTGTGCAGGGTGTTAGGGATCTGTGCCTGCATTTTACAGCACTTTTCTGCAGTACCTGTGCAATTGCACCTGGCACTGGGTTTGCTGGACCCAGAACCTCAGGGGTTAATGCTTGGTGCAGAATTTCAACATGCACCCAAAGCAGGCTGGAGTGTGTGCAAGGGTAACTTGACAGAAGCAGAACAGAAGTGTCCCAGGTTGAGCAGGGCCAAAGCAAAGCTTCTGGGAGCTCATTCCCCAGGAGAGAGCTGGGCTTGGGCTCTTGGGCAGGAAATGGCACAGCCCCAACAATATTGTTTATTTCTTGCCTTTTTATCCCCTCTGCTGTGACAGAAGTTGTCACTGTGCTGAACAGGGTGTGAAGTGCTGGAGGTGGCAGGTGTACTCCAGGGATAAGCTCTGTCCTAGCACCAATTTCCATTTTGGCTTTTGCTACAAAAACACCTCGAAAACCAAACCAAACCCAATCCCAACACCTGAGATGCTGAGACACCACTACAAAACCAACATGGTCTATTTTTTCTGCAACATCTCAAAAATGTACCAGACAAACTGCTATCCCTTCCCTTGGAAATTATTTTCTAATTTTCCTAATTTCCAAGCAAGAGAGGCACAGTGGCTGCTGACCATCAGCTCAGTGGCCACAGTCAGTCAGTGAAATTCCAAAGGTGCCCAGCAAACAGTAATGAAAGAGAATATTTTCATAAATCCCCCAAAAGCTTGTACACACTGCACTGCTTGACCAAGATAAAATCATATTTAATGGACAGGTCAGCCCTCTCTGAATGAAGTAACTGATTTCTAGCACAGAATGTATTTTCATCCAGCTCACCCACAGCCACACGATGGCAATGACTGAGGGATGGCACTGGAATATCAAGCAGGAAATTCAGTTCAGTTTTTGCTTTGTACATTTACTGTCTGAGAGTCTCCCATGCCTATTCAGTAATTTTAACTGTGTGTATACAAATGTCTTCTATTTTTTTATATGTGTGTGGTCTGAGGGGCACAACATTAATCAGGTTTTTATGTGTATTTGTCATTTTGTCTTCCTATCCATACTCTTAAGAACAGAAAAACACATGCAGCAATAAAATGGATGTTCTGTGGCTCTTTGTGAGAAACAGCCATTTGACATCAGCCATAAAGCCTTTACCCAGCACAAAGTTACTGCACACAAGAAAATGCTATAAAAATAAGGTATTTAGACTCTTGGGCAAATCTATCCTGAGAAGTATCTGCCATTGCCAAATATGAGTATTTTCAGTCACATCCAGCAGTTTCTGCTCACACATTCAGCCCACACCAAACCCTTTTTTTGGCAATCAAGCTTTCCAAGGGAGTCACAGTGACCAGGGACGTGTCCAGTGTCCGCTTTGGAGCTGGGCAAATATTACACAGGTGTGGATGACCCTGGACAAGGCAGTTCAGTACCATACAACCCAAATAAAGATTTGCTCTACTACAGCTGTGTCTCACCTAATATTGTACTTAGCAGGAACATGGTGCATTTCTTGCTCTCCACATGCACCATAAATAAAATATCATAGCATTTTAAAAGAAATACATCACACAGAATACTGAGAATTACCCCAATTTATACTAATTATCAACTAGTACTTTAGGAAGAAAATATCTTATGAGAATGGTGCTCTGTTAGGTGAGAAGCATCACGGGGGTATTTGAAGAAGTGGTTTTGTACAAATGTCACTTTCCAGCTCACCTTTTTCTGATTAGCTGGTGACAAGCTTCTGTAGAGCTTCTTGCCTTGCTTGCCAGCATTCCAAATGGTGAAGGATGCCCAGGAGCTCAGGACTCTGTCCTCAAGAAACCTGACCCGGTGATTCCAGATGGTTCCCCTGGAGAGTTGGAAAAAGGGCAGATTTTGACCCCTAAAACTTTTAGCATTATAATAGACCTACATGCACATGTACACACTCACCTACATGTAAATATCTAAATCACTAAAGTCATTCATGTAATACCCAAAAAAAATCACATCCAAACATTAGACTGGAAATTTCTGAGGGAAATTTAGAAAAGAAATTCTGTGGAAGTTCTCAGACAAAAAACATTCTAATAGATAGGAAGCAGTAGCTAAACAACTTGTATTTTCAAGAACCCTCCCAGATGACAAGAATATGAAAAGCTGCAGCTGTGGTAATGAAAATTCAACCCTTCCCACACCTGTACTGTGAACTGCTGTAGAACCTGCAGTGACACAGGTAAAGCATCTGCTAAACCCAAGCTGAGCTCTCCTGTCCCATCTGGGATCATCCAATGGCATCATTCTCCTTGGCTGATGTGAAGCTGGAATCTCACAGATTTAGAAGCTCCCAGCACACACACAGCAGCATGTGCAGTGTGGTATTTGGCTCAAGCCTCTATACCTTGGGTGCCAAAGCTGTGAATCAGTGACACCCTCCAGCCACTCACACTGACCACCCTGCACACACACACACTGCAGACCAAATAAGAGAGATTGAACTGTAAAAGTTCCCAAGTATTATTTGGCACTGACACAAATGTAACTGTCCCTTTATTTGAAGGCAACTTTCTTAAGAAATTGCATTTCTAGGAACAAAAAGCAGTGGGATTTTTTTTTTCCTTCTAAAAAGCAGTATGCCTCATAGAACTTTTTTAAATATGCTTCAGGAAAAAAAAAGCAAACCGGCAGATGTCTGTGTGCAATTACACCTTTAAGTCTTCATCTTTGGCATAACTTCCACAACATAATTAAGCCAAGTGGTTGAGGGTGACACTAATCCCAAATGACAAATCCCACGGCTCTGGAACCATCCACAGCAAGGGACCAGCCAGCAGCCTCAGATACTGAAGATCTGCTGACATCTTCAACAAGTTCAAGACAGGTTCTCAGAAAGAGAAAACAATGTCAAGGAAAGCAGTTTGTTCATGGTCCATTTCTCCTAACTGGCAAATCCACTTGGACAACTACAGCTTTTTTCATGTTTGAGTGTGTGTGTTCTACCCCATAATGTAATATTTAAGACTACAACATTTATCATGGACTGAAGAAAACTGCCTACTATAAAAAACATCTGCTTTATTTCCAGCATTCATTTAATATTCATTAACTAGGAACCCACCTCAGACTTATTAAACTTCTTCCTAGAGAGAATAAACTGATTTACTCAATTTGACAAATGAATCTTCCTAACCTACATCTCTTGAGCAAGGCACCTTGAGCTGTAACTTTCAATTCGGATGAACCCTAGTGGTGTCTCCTAATTTAAGGCAATCTTCAGACAGGGTTTTCCATGTGCTTATTTGCATTATTCCTTCATAGCCCTGAGTTATGTTCTGAAGACTCTCATAGGACCCAGTGACCCCACTTCACTTCAGCACAGCCAGATCCTGCTCAGCACTTCATCACTGATCCTGGTGTGATAACTTGGAAAAGACCTCGTGCACAAATAAAATGTCCCCACAGTTTCAAGGATGATGGCTCTGCACCAGCATTTTGACTAATGGAGAAAAAGAAAATCTTGGATTTGATCAAAAATCTCTTCTAATGCAACCACAAGATGCATTCCTGCTGCAAAGCTTTAACTGCTGCTGGCATCCTTTGACACTTGCCTTTTTCTATGTTCTGAGAGCATATTTACTGTATGTAAAGAGAATACTTTTCCAGAAGGAAAGTGTAAGGAACAAAATATGAAGGCCAAGTATTTTTCCAGGATCACTTTACTAGACATTACAGAGCTTCTGCGTGCCTTTAAAAAGGAAGATTATTGCTTTGCACATAAATGGAAAGGTTTAAAAAGAGATTTTCCTTTGAAATGTGACTTCAGAAGGATAACACCATATTACATTGCAAAGGAACTTCAGAATCTGTTCTGTTGGCTTGAGTGACACTGGCAAGTTTCTTTTCCACTTGTAAGAAAGCTAAAGTAAAAAACCAAGCAGCCCTACAAGTCATGAAAAGAACTTCTAACTAATTCCTAGGTGCAGTGCAAACACTGCAAGCTACCTCCAGGCTTAAAAAGATGTTTTTATTTTCATGGAGATGGATGTCCCAGCACAGCAGGATTGGTTCCTCCAGACAGTTCATGGTTGTTATCTAGGCCATGAGAGCCTCTGTGCCACAGGAATCCCTACTCAGGTGAAATTCAACCAGACCAAATCTCAGTGTTGCCAGTCACCTGTGAGGATTTCAGAATGAAGCAGATCCACTGACTCATCTCACCTATCAATGTTATCCTGGAAAAGCAAGTGGGGAAAGCTTGTAAGAGAAATCTGAAACAGAAGGGTATGAAAGGTATTAAACTCCAAATTAATTGGGTTGTGGTTCAGCCACAAGAATATTGTCAGACAGTTTCATTTAAAACCAATACAAAACTTTCTTAAATACATACTGTGGGTTGCAAAAACAAAGCCAATATTCCCAGCAGTGGGGATTTTTTTGCTTGCATCACTATGAGGCATTCTTATGATGCCCACAGAAAAGCATTTGAAGCTCACACCTCCATATTGTGTGTTTTCAATGAGAAAATTTAGTTATATCAAATACTTGGAAGTCTTGAATTAACCCTGAAATACTTTTAACAGTGCAAGCTGAGATATCAGATAAACACAGAAGTGAGGGGAGAATTTGTGACTGAGCTTTAGAGTGACACTCACAGGCTTCATCCTTGTGAGAACTCCCTCTACACAAACAATCCCACACGCTGGGGAAACGGGAGCTTACAGGTGTCAAAGGAGAGAGTTTCGGTTATTCCCTTCAGCTTTCCGGTTCACCTAATTTGCCACATTTTTTTGATGTTTCCAGAAGAGATAACTGGGATTCCTGCCTCCAGGGATAAGGGAATGCCATTTTCCCATCCTTCACGAGCCAGTGCAGGTGCACCAGACAGGAGCTGTAGCAACGTGCAGAGGGTAATTAAACAAAATGCCTGAAACGATCTAGAGGTTGCACAAACCACTACTCAGAGATGATTCTCACAGCTATTTTCAGATTATGAATTATTACATATTCACAGCCACCAGCAAAACCTAGGAGGTATCATTACTCTGATCACCCCAAGTCAAGATGGCTTTTCCGACCCATCTCAGAAAAGATTACAGAAAGCAACTTGCAGCAGCCTTCAGTCCAAGCCTGTATTCAGTTCAGAACATTTTCCTCAGCCACAAGGTGGGACAAAATTCTTCACACTGTACAACTGTTCCCATGTCCTAACATTCTTTCTGGACCCTAAGTCTTGAAATACATTATTTCCCCCATTCCTTTAATTCTGTTGTCACAACTTTGTAAAAGAAACGTTAGAAGCATTGCCACTCGAAATGTCATTCTTGAGCTCACATAATTTCTCCAAGATCTCACTTGCTGTGGCCCCTCAATGCTCATCAGTTATGGAGCCTGGGAGGAAGAAGAGGAGCCAAAATTCTGCAGGAGTGAAACGAGGGTATTCATGCAGAGGGTGAGAATGACTACGCCGTGTGTTCCTCAGCCCCGAGTAGTTATTACCAGACCATCCACCCAAGTCATGCAACAATGGAGCTCTGTTAAAAATGTGTGGTGACCTACTGACTGAATACAGGAGTCAAGAAACATCTGCTCTATTCCTATTTTGAAATGAAAGATAGTGTGACAATAAAAGCAACATGATTTAATGTCTGAGCTCAGTCAAACCTCGCCATAGTGCTGCACTGCCTTTCCCCTCCTTCCCCCAGTGAGGCCACATAAGTGAATCCACAGAGCAAAGACAGATGTACAAGTACTTGAGCAATGCAGAAACACAAGCCCAATATCCTGAGCAGTACTGGAATTTTCGGCATCGATTGCCATCCCCAGAAATAGCAGAGATCCATAAATCTGACCTTTCTCCCTGTGCTGGCCCTGCACAGTGCTCAGGTAACGCCAGGCAGGAAGAGCAGCTGCCCAAGTGAACAGCTCTTCCAGAGCCTCCCATTGATGGCAGCCCAAGAGAGCTCTGTGTGATAGGTGAACCTCACCTGATCCATAAAGCAGAGATGGAGGAACAGAGAACTTCATAATCACAGTGAGAGCTGAAAAAACAGATCCCTTACAGCCAGTGCATGCAGAACTCAAGGCCCTTCCATCCACAGGAAATTCAGAAATAAATCGTGTGTGAACCTTGGCCATACTGGTGAATAAACTGATTTTTTTTTGCCGTTGTTGTTCTGTTGAACTTCATGTGAACTTATTAATTGCTGGACTATATAGTCCCACTGAGTTATTACATTTACACTGTTAATAGGTTCTATTAATGTCTGAGTTCATCTTCAGGTCGCGGGTCATTAGCTGAGGCATGGTTTGCATTGTGGCCTATTTTTCATGAAAGGCTTATTAAGAGAGACAGAGACTATCAATGTTAATGGCATTTACTTTTCAAGAATCTAATGAGGTCATTAGTTTCCATGTTTAATTGAAGTGCCAAATGCAAGCATAGAAGATAAAAATGCAGTTGACCTCATCTTCATTTCAGCTCTACAGGAATATGTTATGCTATTCCTCTCTCCTGCCTATTTTTGGCCATGTATGTTTGTGCAGGAAATGAAGGAGGCATTCCTGTGCTCAGCACTGATCCCAGCCCCAGCCTCAGAGCACCTCTGCAACAGCCAAATGTGTGTTCACACTAACGCCTGTTCCTCTTTGCTCACATGACACTGGAAGCTTCCAGTGCCTGAAACCAGATGTTTTCAATAGATTATGTAATTCTGCTTATTTCTGCAGAGCAATATCACACTCATTCTGAGCACAGGGGATCTGGAATTACTGAAGGTGCATTCGCCTTTTCTGTGTTAAAGGGAATTGCCCCGATCTTAGACAGAACATACAAACCTTATTTTCTACATGTATTAAATTTGTCATGACTTAAAACTTGTAAACTGCTCCAAGGATTAGCTGCATGCCCCAACCACCTGTCTTCATGAGCAGCACTACCTAAAGACAAGTGCAATGTTTTATTGCTCACCTCACTCCAAGCGCACTTTCATCTCCCAGTGAGGTATTGTTGTATATACAGCTCCTTTCTCTCCCCTTTGGCAAGATCAAAATCTATGAATTTTAAAATGTTTTTATTATACATTAGACTTTCTCACTCCAGTATTCCTCACTCTACAGGCAGCTCTGATATGGTCTCACATGAAGTTAATGTGGCCGTGCAGCACTGAGTACACACAGCCCTAGGGTACAACACCAAATAAAGTTATTTAAATCCAAGAGATGTGATGTGTGGGATTTCGTGTTGTGAATTCCTAGCTGAAGAGAAGTTTCTCAAAATCCAGCAGGTATCCATCACTAACTTTGGATGAAATGACAATGAGAACTTTCATATTTCTGCATGCACCTAATGAAATCTAAATACAGACACTGAACTGCATGCAGATTCTGTCACGCACCCAAAACATTTAATAATGCAGACTGATGCCTCCAGGGTAAGGGAGAATGCAAATAAGATTTAGTTTCCTGCTTCACAGATATTCTCAACTCCAGATATTTGTTCCAGAAGGATACTAATCATAGGAAATGACCTAAAGCACATGAGTGTTTACAATTACACATACTAACTAGAAAAAAAAAGAACCAAATGTCACTTGCCAAGCAGTTTTACATATATCTTAGGAGTCTGAAAGTGCAGTGAGGCTTCTTTCTGAAAGACACCCACATAAACTGAAACCATCACAGGCTATGAGTGATTGTTTTTGCTGAAAAGAATGAATGATGCACCTTTTATAAAACTGTCCTGCTATGTTTTTTAAAATTGAAACTAGTGCTTAAAAAAAAAAATCAACTTTCCTACAAACATCATTTTGATCTCAGACAAAATATTAATTTGGCTGATGAGTTACTACTTCCAAATCCAGGTCTAGGCTAACTCTAAATTAAAAGATGACCTAGCCAATAGCAAAAAGCAAAACACCCCATAAAACTGCTCAACAAAACACATCATATAGAGAAAAAGGCTTCTAGAAAAGCCAGAACATGCATTAATGAAGTGGAATGACCAAGAGGCAAATTAGGCAAGAACCAATTTAAATTATAAACTGAAACCTTTGGGATGAGTCCATTTTTGCTCAACGCACACTTTGGACTCCAGACACAAACACTGGGCAGCCCTTCACAACTTGGGCAACAAACAGGGGAATGAGCCAGGACAAGGAGCTGTTGCACAACCTCATGTTTGGAAAGTCACCCCAAATCTCATCCCCAGTAGCAGCAGGAAGCCAAGAGGAAGAGGAGCTCGCCCGATTTCTTAGAACGAGACAAGAGAGGCGCCAATTTGGACACGCACCCTGCACATCTGAAACAGCTCACAGCATTTCCACATTCCCCCAGGATGTGTCATCCAGGGGGTTGTGCCACACAACCTCGGAGATCTGAATAAGCAACAGCTTGCAGTAAATTCAAAACAAATTAATTTCCAAGAATTAGATGCTTTCCCACACATAGAAGCAAAAGGCTTCCAAGAGCTCTTAGCATCCCAGAATGCGTGGCTGAAAAGTTGGTCACTAACTGCCAAAAGGATCACACAGTAAAAGAGGGAAAAGAAAAAAATCCTTACATTTCAACACGAATAAAAAGGAAAATAATTTATCAAATGCTTGATTGCAAAATCAAAATGATATGTACTATTTGCTTGAATGACCTTTTCACAGTTCAATGATTTTATATAGATATGCACATTTATATGTATTTATAATGATCTGTAGTAACATTAACCATGAGTATGGTATTTATGGGACTTGTTTTACACTATGTACAACAATATAACAATATAGAGATGGACAACAAAAATGTGCACAGGAATGTTCACTTCTACTGATCAGTTCCACAAAGCCATAAAACCAGGACTGACTGAAAAGTGTACTTAGAACATTAATCAGTAAGAAAACAGTTCACTTAATTACCACTGGGATTCTGACATGGGATTCCTAAAGGACAGTACAACTCATGTAATTTTTTATCAATGTCAGTGCATAAGAGAAAAGAACAGCTTTGGCTCAGCTTGCAGCATGTAGAGGAATCAGCAATTTATCACCTCCTTTAGGGGCTGGGCAGCCCAGGAAAGGCAGAAGGCAACAAAGACAGCTTACAAGGAAGCACCTGAGATAATTACTCCTAAACATCCTCAGGGATTTTTCAAACCTCATTATCTGATTTAGGTGGTTTAGACCCTTTAAAATAAGAAAATAATATATGTAAAGGCAGCACATTATCAGATTAAAGGTTTGGTTTTGGTCTGGGTTTGTTTTTTTTTAAAAGACCATTTTTGTTGCTATTACAAGTTTCTGTTTACTTCTTAAATATTGAAGCAGTTGCTTTTGAAATGAAGCTGTAACATTTCAAAAATATTTTTAAAGTTATTGTTCATATGGCAAAAACCATGAGAATGAAACCCTTGTATATGACATATTAAAAATCCTAAATTCAGAGCGATTTCAGCATCTTTACTGCCTGTGACCCACGAGAAAGGTTTTAGGTTCTCCTAGAAAGGCCAGCTTACTCCAGGACAGAGTGGGTGGCAGCCTGGGGGTGGTAGCGGTAGAGCAGGAGGCAATGGTTCACCCGGAGCACTCCACCACCCTTCTGGAGATGTTCATAAAAAAACAGCAGATCCTCTGGGACACCCTGCAACAGAAAACAGCATTATTTCAGTATTCTGTTACATCTGAAGATGCTTTCTTTTTCTGCCAAATGAATATGGTTCAATGGGATTGTTATTCATAAATACAACTTTACTGTGGCGCAGGAGGATGTGGCCTCCCCATCCCTGCAAGTGTCCCAGGCCAGCTTGGATGGGGCTTGCAGCAACCTGGTTTAGCAGAAGATGTTCTGGAGGTGAAAACAAGATCTTTAAGTTCCCTTCCAACCCAAGCCCACCTCTGATTCTATAATGTTGTGTATGCCCCAATGAACTTCTCTAATGGGTCATGAAATGCAGCTAATGCTGCTGAATGATCAGGGATGTTTATAAATGAAGGGCAGCTGACTGCAAGGACAGAAGTGGCAAAACCAATGTCATCTCATTTTGACAGGGATCTTGGTGCAGGTGAATCCAAAAGAAAAAGAAACCCAGCTGCTAAACAGTTTGTGCAGCCTAAAATTCCATGTAACCAAATAGTTTATACTGGAAAGGATCAGTGACTTGAGAAGGGTTTTTTCTAATTTTACTGCAATTCTCCTTCTTTCTCTGGCTGTCATACAAATACTGGTCTCTACTTAGGAAAGGTGACTCAAGTCCCATAATGACAGACTTCAATAAAAACTGCAATAAAGGCAAATCTCAGAATGAGGCAACATCTGAAATTTTTTTTTTTTTCCATGAAACTTCCTTCCATAGTGCATTCACCCTATGGGATTGCACCCACTGATGCTGGAAACACGACAGGATAAAAGTTCCTGCAATTGTGGATCTAGCAGGGACTAGGAAAAAGAAGGGATTTCACAACAATTTCAGCATTGTTCACTTAAAAATCAGAGAATTTTCATGCAAGCGAGGCAGTGTCAGAAGGGCAATTATATGGCTCATAGCACTCAATTGCATTTTGTGGCACATGAAAGCATAAACCCATCTTTAAAGTCCTACACAGGAGGTAAAAAAAGTAGTGTATATTTTGCAAAGCAACAACTTCTTGAAATGCTAGGACATTTCATTTTTTCATGTTTAAATACAGATATTTCTTCCCTGCCATGCAATCTTTAAAAGGTCACATGATTTTTACACCAGATTAAAAAGCTCCCTTTTATAAAACTAGGTGGCCAAAGAAAATCTCAAAGTGTAGCAACAATAAAAAGCTGAACGATAACATGACCAAACTGAGAAGGAACAGAAAGTGAAGATATTAAATACATTTATTTCTGTAGACAATATCATATACATGAATAACCAGGTCATAATCCTCAATCTCAATTTTAACCATTCTATTTCAACACAAAAAAAATAATGAGTACAAGTTAAAAAAAATTAATTGAAATTTTCCCCTATTACTACAGTTTCTGAGTTTCTTCCATAATTAAGAAAATGAGATTCTCTAATTAAAGTGCTGGACTGGCCCTGTAGTTATGGTCACTTCAGTGACTATTTCTCATACCCACCAGGCTGAGTAGCCAGAGGGGTGTGGGAGAGAAAGAGAAATGAGACAAAAAAAAAAATAAAATCTCAGAACCCTGGAAAACAACTCCAGCTGAACGTGTGTATCCTGGGAGAAATCAGAAGCCAGGCAGAAGCTGGACTGTGCAGCTCCAGCCCTCACTGAGTCACATCTGACTCTGATTTGGGCCACACTCCCACATTCTGAATGAAATGGATTCTGCTCTGGCTGCTCACCTGCAGCACTGCTTGCCTGAGACACTGCTCTGACTTCTGGTTTAAGAGCAGAAATGCAGAAGAAAACTTTTAGACAACCTCATACAATTTAAACTTTATGTGAACCTGCTTTAAAGCCATAAAAGAAATCTGGGAGAAGCTGGAGTGGCAGCCAGCAACCACAGCCACTAAGAATACAAGAAAAACACAAAATCAATTTCTTTCCATTTATCATGTAGCCCTTTCTTTTTTTTTTTTTTTTTTTTTTTTTATTGTGGCCTTTAAGGGAAATACTGAGCCAGCAGAAAAGTTTAAACCTTTTTCTCTTTTCTGGTCACATACTAGACCACATCTCAGGGCACAAGTGCAGCAGATACCAGCTTGCTGCAGGAGTCAGATTTTGATTCAGATCTATGACCATGTCCCATACATCTCAGCAATTCCTTCTCTTCTGGATAAGCATTTACTTTATTCAAGACAACCCTTCATATGTATATCTAAGAAGAGTTACTGCAGAAGTAAAAGGATCTTTCAGAACGCTGTTTGGTTCCAAGGGCTCTTTTGCTTTCCTTTATCTGGCAGAAATTCTCTGGAATAAAGTGCACTCAGCCCTAGGAAGGAGCAGGTGCCTTGTACTGCTCAGCAGTGGCCTCTCACATTACAAAGGAGCAGCCCTGCCACGCATTTTTCAGAGGAAAGATGTTGACTGTGTTATGGATCCTGCAGGGATGGGACTTCCTACGGCTCTTGAGCGTGTAAGCTTGCTGCAATACAAGAGTTCCTTCCCAGTTGAGATCTATTATTGGATCCAGATGGCATTTGAAACACCAGGAATCTTTGTGAAACAACACAGCTTTGAAAGAAGAAGCTGTTTAACCACTAAAGGGATATTTTAATGCATTTTTTGAAAATTAATATCCATAGCTAAAAGTATCAATTACTAACCCAGCATTTCAGCAACAGGCTACCACATCAATAGCTTTCAGCAATAATAAATACAATTAAACTGCACAGTTTACATGTTACTGGACTACATGCAGAATTTTCCACATTACAGGCAAAACCCAACCCCACATCCTCTGCTGCAAAAAGGGATAAACTAATTACAGCTCCCAGAGAAAAGCACAGCCTGCCCCTTCTCTGCTCTAACCAGCCAAATGTAAAATCACAGTTCACTTCATCACATTCCCTCTGAACAGGGGAAGGGTTTCTGTTGTCCCAGTATTTTGGGCAGGTACTGCTGCTTGCTGTGCTGATGGTTGTGATTCCCTCCCTGTGTGAGGGGGAGGAAATGATGCCTTGGGTTTCAGCTTTTATATTTTTCAGATCCTCTGCTGCTTAGTGTATAACTCTGAAACTTCATATTAGGTGTTAGTAAGTTCTCTTCACAGGGCAGTGACAAAACAATTCCTTTCTAGCTGGAGAATCAAGGACAACTGTACCCAAAAAGCAGAAACAACAGTGAGGGAAAGAGGGCAATCCAGGGGCTGAGATTCCATAGCCTGGGGCTGTGCTTGGATAATTGACCCCAAAATGAAGATGAACCAAAACTTATAAAAATGTGCAACTTTTGACTGGGATCCACCTTGGATTTGATTTGGGTGCAGCCCCACCCAGGCTCTCCTGCACTGCCCAAGGTTTATCCTTCCAATAAATCCCTATTTTATCTCTTTTGCTCTGTCCAGTTTCTGTTCCAGGTCAGCCTCAGTTCTATGGATGATTTTTTATACA
The DNA here is from genome assembly GCA_009812075.1 of Sialia sialis. Lineage (NCBI taxonomy): Eukaryota > Metazoa > Chordata > Aves > Passeriformes > Turdidae > Sialia > Sialia sialis. The sequence goes on along the minus strand of VRYO01002184.1, from coordinate 2,927,075 downwards.
CCATGGGACATCAGGCAGAACCCTAACCTGAGTTAAAGCAACTCCTTGTTCAGGGACCAAACTGAATTATCTGTGATCCTTCTCTTGCCATCTTCTCATCACTTGCTGCTCTCACTCCTGGCAGCTCCAACTGAAGAGAGCTCAACATTTTTCAAAGAGGTTCAAGCACCTCCCAACCAGCAATTCTGGCTACGACCCTTGCGCCTCCACCATCAGTGATGAGGAGAAGCATCAGTAGGGATGATCAGCAATTTCTGGAGGAGTTTTAATGCAAGTGATGCCCTGTGCAATGCTGTAACCATTACCAGCTGGTGAGCTCATGCTGTAGCTCTGGGATGACCAACAGCAGCACTTCAGGCTGACAGCAGTCCTTTCATTTGGTCACTTGGACAGAAACCACCACGGGGCTGTAGAGGCGCATACACAATATAAAATATATCTGCCTTTTGGTGCAAGCCAAATAGATGAGAGTGATTCCGCCACAATCTGTCCCAGTTTCCTCCTCCACCCCCATTCAGCCTTGTCTCAGTCACTCCCTGCCTCTCCCAGCTCACAGGCACTCTGGCAGGGGTGGCAGATCCTTGGGAGCCCAACCAGTGTAGATTGAGCCAGTGCAGAGAAGTCTGACTGGTGAAAATGGGAGATCTGCCGTTATTTCATGAATACACACATGAAGTACATCAATCCACATGGGAAAAAAGCCTTCAGGCTTGCAAAAGCTTGGTCCTTCCTCTTGATCAGGGGCATCAAGGAAAACTGGGCTGTGACTTGGTACACATTTTGTAAACCAGTCAGCACCACCAGAGTAGCTGTTGGACAGAAAAAATCCCTTTGATTCTTTAGAGGAGCCTAAAATCAGTAAATGGGAAGAATTAAATAGCTATTAATAGCTTTTCTACAGGATTACCCAAGATATTCTTAAGTCTCCCTTTCTGCAGATCTGTCACTTCATTTCTTGGCTCTCATCCAAATCATGCCTTTCCATCATTTTGCCTTGATTACAGGACCTGGACCCCACTAGCATTTATTTCATTGTTTGGGAAATAACAGGTTAAAGGAAACTGCAAAAGGTTGCTTTCATTCAAATGTCTTGGCACAAAGAAATGCAGTTAAACAAAGATGATGGGGAAGTCAAATGGAAGAGAGGCGGTAAATTGTAAATGATATTTAATAACAGACCAGGAGAAAATATAATTAGACATGGGGTATGGGGTGAATTTTTAAACAGCTTATAAAATATAATTAATCACTGGCTCCACCACTTTCTCTCTGCTTTTTAGATCAAATATTGACCTCTCTTCAGCCTTAACTACATCAAACCAAAAATAAACAAAAAAAAAACCCCAGTAGTGCCTGTATTTTATCCTGATTTTCCCCAGAGTATCTTGATAGGTTATTTGACAGATTGACAGTATTTTAATCTATGTTCCAAAAAACAAAATATTCCTACTTAGCCTTTTACCTCTCAGGCATTATTTTAACCACTTGCCTTTCTGAAGAGAATGACATTTGTGTGCTCTGGCAGAGAAACTTGGAAAATTGCATCAGTGAGTGCCTAAGAGCTACATTTACCTCAGAGCTTTACACCATGGCCCACAGTCTCCTGTGCTCAAAAGGATATTTTGACACCTCCTCAGTTCATGTTTTTTGTGACCTTTTATCACAAAAATAGAGTGAAAGTGAGCCCCAGCCACTTTGTTCAGAGCACAGTTTGTATTCAGCAAGGCTGGTGGTTTACAATGCACGATTCCATCTGGGGCTCATTAAGAATAATTTCCCCCTGTTTACACTTTGAGGTTAGCTCAGAACTTTAAAGCTGTCACTCCATTTTCAGTTTTCATACACTTAAAAAGGAAGGATAAACACAGGGGTGACAGGAAATTTGGAACTGAGTTGTGGTAAAATTCTAGAGAAAGGGACAAGTTTGGCAAGTAACAGTTGTGATGCTGAAGTAATTGTGCCTGGAGAGGGCCAGGACTGCAATTCTCCACCCCTGCATGGAGAGGAGCCTGCAGGGCAGCAATCCTCATTTATCCAGCTCTCCTTGTGCTCAGCATTTCTGTCACACACATGCAAAAATAACTCTGCTTCACTAATAACAGGCACCTCATCTCCCAGTGCACAACTGGGGAGTTCCCCACTCTAGCAGATGATCCAGCTTCAAAATCTGCTTTTCACATTAGACCACAACATGGGCATTTTCTCCTCAACACAATTTTTTGTGATGCTTTTGGACACGGTTATTACTTTTTAACAATGGTGCTACTGATTAGGGGACACCAAAAACTCCAGCAGCAAAGCTACCCATGGTAATGTCACACACCAAGTGACAAATGGGAGTTCTGAAGGGTTTAGTGAAGTGCTGCTACTTCTTCCAATAAGGAACTACTGTAAGCTTTATCCAAAGTTGTTTAAAAGATTTTTTTTTTTTCTAGTTCCTAAAAAAAGTCAAAAATATGGTTCATTGTGTGACTCTTCTTCCAGCAAGGGATACTATTTGAGTTACTTTATAGGTCTGTGACCACTTCCATTGTATTATCTCAGTCTCAGAACACCATCAGAGCTTGCTAAAATCTCTTCAGTACTCCTGCTTTAATTATCACTTATCAGAGATTGCATAAATAAAACCCTTGCCATTTCAGTTATTTAATATATGAAATAAAACCTGTCAAGTTCTTAGAGACCATTTATGAAAATACTATTTTGTTTGGACCTAAAAGGAATACACTCCCAACAACTGCAGATCTTGATCAGAAAGAACTTCATTTAAAAAAAAAAAAACAAAATTGAAAAAAACATTTTTCATCTAAAGCCTGAATGGCTGCACAGACATATACATATCTACCTGGAATTAAAAAAAGGATTATACCATAGCACTTCTATTTGTATTTTATCAGGCCCACTCTGTTACCATAAACATCAAATCACAATTTCTCCCATGGAAGAATTACCGTCCATTTTTTCCTAAGCACTGAAATATGAAGAACAGGTGTTTGGATTTAATTTCAGATGAGAAATGCAGCTTTTTGGCAGGAAACAGTTTAGCAAAGGGAGAAGGCCAAAACGTGGAGATTTGTTGGTCTGTTTCTGTGTTTACTCCCAGCAACATGACACTGGCAAATCTCATTAATAAACAGAAACTCCAAACTGAAGATGGAGGTGATCAGATTAACACAGAGCCTGGCTCAGGTCAGGGATGAGACCCTTCAGAGTATCCTCAGCTCTGCTGACAGACAGAAAAAAATTTCTTTGCCTTAAAGGGATTCCTTTCAAATAAAAATGAACCAGCTAGAGCAATGCTAAACACTCTGTAACACTAAATGCTCAAGATTTAAGAACTTGATTTTGTGTCCTCTAAACCCACAGAAGACAAAGGTTTGACTTCAGTGCTTGTGTCCTTTGCTTTGTTCAGACCTGTCCTGTTCACAGGGGATTTTTCTGAAGGTCCTCTGCATCAGCCAAAGTCTGGGCTGGGACATGTTGGACACTTCACAATAGGGACAAACAATATGCTCAATTTCTCACTAGAAGGACATTATCATGCATTGTGGCTGAAAAATCATCCGGATTAAGATTGTCAGTGTACTACAGCTGAATAACCGGTGGCATAGCTCCTACACAATTACACAGGGAGAGCAAAACAGAAAAAGCCCAACTCATAAAAACAAAACAAGGAGATAAAAAAAACCAAAATGAAAAGCAAAAAGCACAGAACAATAGTCTTTTTAACCTAACCTTTTGAACTTTATCATTAGGCTCGCTGTTCTATTGTTGCTGCTGCTTTAACTTGCTTGCTTTCTTTCTGGAGCTTACTAACAACACCCAAGAAGTCAAACATCCTTCAGAGAGTGAAAATATAATGGTAAGAAATGATAATAAAAAAGAAATAAAGTGCATGGGTCAGCAAATGTAGATTGTATTGGGAGCCAGGCACCATTCCCAGCTCTTCCACTCACCCACCATGTAATTAAGGGAAAATCCTTTCACTGCTATAAACAATTCAGTTCTCTGTCTGCTGTCTCCTTATAATTATAATTTTTTGGCAGCTCAAAGAATAATATTTGTGTATCCTCAAACATACATACACATGTATATATGTACACACACAGCATGGCACTGAAGGGCTTCATTTAAAAGCTATAAAAATAATCATCATCATCATATGTTGTAGTTTAAATAATAAAATAGGAAATAGCCTTAGCAGATTTTTTTAGCGTGCTAATAAACAAAAGCTTTCAAAAAAAAAAAAATCAGAACCACCCATTTTAGCCCTAAAATCTCACCAAAACCACTGGAAGCAAAACCTCTCAGAACCAAAGCACACAAAATGGATCCAAATGTGTTTAAATTAGATCTATTTGTCAACATATTTCAACTACCACAATAAACACTGCTAACAGACACCCATGGATTTTATTCCATAAACATGCTGATGAGCTTAAAGCAATCAAAAGTGAACTCACAGGAAATTCATAAAGAAAAAGAACCCAACAGTCAGGGAAGACTTCTGAGACCACAGGTATTTAATTTGTAACCTCTCAGCCCTGATTCTTGAGGAGAAGCTACTTAAAATCAAGCACAAGAACTCAGATTGACAAGAGCACATGAGGCAGAAGGATAAATGAGTTTCAATGGTAGTAGGTTTATGGTCCTTTTTTCCTCTCAGGGATATAAATCTTCCCTTAGGTGAATGTACTTTGAGCTCTCTGCCATTCTGCACCTTTCTTCCCTCCCAGCCTCCTTCAGCAGCCTACCCCACCTTGCAGTGACAGTTCACAACAAAACCATGGCCTCACTTGTTCTTAGCATCTATTCCAGGGACCAAAGAGGAGATTGTATGTCTGAAACCTTTAATTTTTCCAGGTTTGCTGACATATCTGACAGATGAATTACAATGTCCATCTCAGGTAGGTCCTTCCCTCACCATGGTTATTCCCAAACAACTTCAGTTGGCTGGTTGATTGTTTTTTTAAAAAAGTTGTATGATCCAGGGTTTTTTAGAGCTCAGTTTTCATCTACACCCCTTCCCTATTGTTCCTTAGTAACAGGTAGAGGGCTTTCAGAGGCTGTCAAACAAAGGGATGGCTCCTGGACTGCAGATCACCTACACCACTCACCTTTCCACCCTCATCAAATCTTCCCACATGAAAAAACCACTCTCGAGAGCAGAACCAGGTTGGCATGATCACAGTGGGTCCATGGGAGGTAAACACCTGGGAGAGAGGTAAAAAAACCACAGTCATTGAACAAAATGTCCAACCCAGCAGCTGCTAAGGAACAAAGCAGACCTTGCACATTCACTGAAATTGTGCCTGTGCATAACCTTCAGCAGTTGCAAGCACTGAGAAGAGCAATGCTGGAGATGCAGCAGTGCTGCAGAACATTCACAACATTCACAGCCCAAATGCTGAGTCTGGCTCCTGCTCCATATTCCATGACCAACTCTTCCCTCCCAAGCTGCAACACCTGCAGAGTACTTGAAACGCTTTTGCAAATTGAGAGTATTATACTGGAGTTGGCAATTTATCAGTAATGGGGATGTTAATATGGAAGTGAAGTAATTGAGAAGAATCACAGGAAGTTCGAGTTCTTAAACTGAACCCTACAATTGCTGAACGTTGATTTTTTTTTCCATTTTATATTCCTTATACATATATTAAATATGAACTTTCACTGATCTTTTATTTCTGCCAAAGACACTTAAAGCCTAATCAAGCTTGGACAAGTAAAATGCAATTTGTTTTAAACATTACCTGAGTACTGTGGATTTGCTACCCAGGAGCACCTACAATAAAAGCTTGTTGGAAAGGGAGAGCTTTAAGTAGAGTAAAGGGAGCAGCTATTAAGTTCATCTCTTCTTGTGACAGCCAAGACCTATACAAATGGGTCTTTGAAGCTTTAAACAAACTTGTAAATACAACTGTGAAATAAGAATGTGGATTTCAGGAGGTAAAGTGGCTCTTTCTTTTAGCACAAGATGAAGGATCCAGGCAAAGAGGAGACTGAACTTGTCAAACACAAGGTGCAAAGTGAAGGCAGGAGCAGCAGCACAGAAACTGCAGAGCATGAAGGCAGAAAAACCAGCTTCAAACTCCAGTCACTCAAATGACAATGCTGATCCTATAAGCTGACAGTTCCATTGTATGTTATGGTAATGTGAATATTCCTGTACATCTGAAGCTCTTAAACTGAGAGTGTGAGTGTATTTTTGTCACATGCATCTCAGCAGCTACAAGTCACAGGTGCTCCTCTCGATGTCAGCTTGAGGGAGCTCCACAAACTCTTGTCTGGCAACTTGCATTTCCACAGATAAACATGGACTCAAAATCAAATAAAGACACTTAAATCAATTGTCCAATTAATTAAATTAGAAATCGAATCAAAATTTGACAGATGACCTACTCCCACTTTTCTCATGGGCATCTGCCCATGCACAGGCTTCCACTGCAGGCTGAAGCACCCAGCATGCCAGCTCCAGGAGCACAATGACAGAACTTCACTGTCCCTAAAGGCATCCTAGGGGCACTCATTTTCATCCACACACTTCCATTCTAGGCACTCATATTTAGTCAGAACAATCCTATCACTTAATGTGTCTTAACACATCAGCAGTTTGCCCAGAGCTGAAATACTGCAATTCAGAGGTGCTAAATGCAAAAATCTTTTCCCAAGAGACAGTGGGATCTGAAAGAGTCAAAACAATCCCAGAAAAGCAGAGCAGCCAGTGATTACTCAGTACATGGTTATTAGCTCCACATTAATTACAAGGGCAATTGGGTATGGCCTGAACCAAACAATGACCAAACAGCAATCCCAAAAGAAAACAGCAGCAGGAGAAAAGCCAGGCCAGAGGGCATTGTGCTGAATCTCATTTCTGAAGGAAACAAAAACTTCAAAAAGAAGTCTTGAGCCCATTGGTACTTGTGAAATGTGTCTGGAGAGGCCAGAATGCCATTTCCTCAGAGCTGCCAGGACCCTCAGAGCACAGAAATGCACTTCACCTCAGATGGAGCTCCATGCAAACAGCTGTGCTCACCTGAGCATCCTTCCCAAACATCAGGGATAATGTGTGCTCCACTGACAGATACTTCAGTGAAACCAGACAGAACAGGTTTGAAAAACTGGAGAGAAATCAACCACAAGCCATTTATGTTAACAGAGACGATGAGCTGATGATTTTACAGCAGACCATCACACACTGCATACACTGATGTCTCCTAAATCCAGCACTGCTCCATGGCTCACTGTCCATCTCAGGAGAGATACCAGAGGAGAATCACATGGGCAAAACAGAGACTGATGGTGCCACACATGATCTCAGGAACTTAGCCTGCAAGAAAATCTTTAAACCTGCACAGCACAGCAAGCTGAGAGTCAATGAATTGGCAAATAAACTTTTACAGTGCAACATCAGAACTAACTTTAGGAAATGTATTTGTGCTGCTGTCACAAAGGACAAATTCACACTACCTTGTCCCTTGCTATGTAAGAATAACTTTTGTGAAGCTGAAATTCTCTTTGTTGTTGTTGTTAGCTTAGTCTTCAGCTGGATCTCCTGATCCAACAAACCATAAATCAGCAGTGCTACCACAAAGGAGGATGGAGGAAAACAAGGCAGAGAGAACAAAACCCTTCTTTTCAGCAGCAGTAGAGACAATCCAGAAATAATCTTTAACCTGATAAAACTGCTAGAAATCCACATTCACATCCATGAACATTAACTGAAGAGCTCTCCCACTCATCCTGCCTCTGGCTGCACACCCCAGACACAGCACTGGCACTTGCCTGACCCCAGGATGGATCAGAGCACTACATCAGTGAAAAGCCATTCTTTTCCTTGTTTTTAGTGTTAGTTTTCTACAGCCTCAGTTCTCTGAATCAGTTCAGTGTGGGGTCAGAGTAGCAATACTGCTGACACACTGGAGAGGGAAGGAAAAGCTTGGAGAGGAAAACAAGCCCTCCCTTTTTGGTCACTGCCCACAGTTAATGAGTCCAGCTGTAACATAAAACTGCATCCTCTGAATACCCACTCTGATGGGAGGAGAACTGGCCAGGAAAAACACTAACTCCTGTTCTGAAACACTGAGGCATCTGCCAAACTTCTGAAAACCACCTTCCACAGCTTTTGAAATTTTATCTTCAAGAGAAAAAAAAAATAACCTCAACCCTCTGCACTTTGGAAATTCTATATTTCACCTTGGTTTAGTATGATGAGAAAGTTTCCTCAGTATTTCTTTTTTGTCTACTGTTGTCATAAACTCTTGCCAAGGTGTTAAAAAATGGTCAAATTGCCTTATTCTGTGATAAAAACTGCAACTTCTCACTTTGTGAGACTGGCACTCCAGATTTTATCCATAAATCTTTTACATTGCAGTACTGGAACAAGAGAAACAAAGAGGACATGCTAGTCTTAACTTGAAAATCAATCAAAAGCAGAATTTGATTGATGTGCCATGAACTATGTTTAGTTTTCTTGGAAATATTCTCCCACTGTGCTTAACAAATGCCTTGTGTCACCTTGGAACACCAGTGGGTTTCCAGACCTCCTTGAGGAATTCATTCAGTATTCTGAGAGCAGGTTGGACCTGTGAACCTTTCACACACAGCTGGATTGAAAGATTAATGCCTATTAATAATACTTGTTATTAATTAAAGTACACTGTACGCTGCAAAAAATAACTAAACATATTAATATTTCATGTTAAAAACTAGAAGAAGAAGGTATAAATCTGTTCAGGTTTAGAATTTCTGAAGAACAGAGTTATCATAACTTAACTAGAATCCATCTCCAGATGATGGGCACAAATTCCTGTTTCAGCATCTTATTTACTAAATTATTTAGAACTTTTATAACTATCTGGGTTTATTCCAAGGATCAAGTAGCAAGTAATTGAAACTGGTTTGCTCCTGTTCACTGTTTGGTTATCAAATTACATCCAACTGTTACACAGATTCTCTGAAAATAAATCTAAAGAAAACAAAGAGTTGATAAAGTGACTTTCATTGTGCTTCAAAGCTGTCAACAGCACATGGAACTCTGGTTCCCACTGATGCTGAGTGCAGATCATGCCAGCATTCAGTGCAAAATTTCAGTTCCAATACAGGGAAAGGCATTTATGTGTTTACAGTAACCTCTCAAGGAAAGTTCTATTTCCTGAGGCAGCAAACCAAAATCTAACTGCAGTGTGACAAAAGCAGATATGCAGATGGTGAAACAGCCTTATCACATCAGATACCATGGTGCCATGCAGGACACACAGGGGAAACCAGGCAGCTCACAAAAGCAACAGATTTAATCACAGGCCCAGACTGCTTTCCAAAGCCAATTCCCCAAAATGCACCACACATTTAATTCTACTTATGCTACAGCATTGTTCAAAATTACATCCACACAAATCAAGGGTTAGACACAATTTCCTCTGCTGAGATAAATGAAGCTTTCTTATATCCAGGGGCATGCATTGACATGTTAGAAGGAGAAAAAGAAAACAAATCCCATGGGGAAGGGCACATGATTCTGTAAGGTGTAGGCAGACCACAGACTGAAGAGCACCATTCCTCACTTGAAGCAATGATTTGTTAAAATACCTGGGCATTAATTCAGCAATGAATGACCAGGACCTTGTGACTGGAGTGTCCCAGGTTCACCTCCAGAATCAGGTCTGTGTGTGTGTTAGTGTGAGAGAAGAGGTACAGAGGGTAGGGAAGAGAAAAAAAGACTCTTCCTATTTCAAAACAAGTACTGGGCAAAGAAGATTTTCCAAAAGAAAATAACTACAATGAGCTTTATCAAGCTTTTGGGAAGCTGGAGAGCCAGTGTGGTATGGATTCCATGCAGTCAGTTTATACTGAGCTGAACTGCTGCAGCTTTTCCTAGGCCTGTACAAATTGCTGTCTGTGTCACCTCATCACTGCAAGCTCCAGGAGCAGCTGAAAATCCTTCTCTAAAGAAGCTGGAATCCAGCACAGCAAAAAGTAGATTATTGACATAAACCCTACCTTGCCTCTCGGTGCAGAAAAGCTGGTGAATACACAATAATTCTGACTGAAAAGCAGTGGTGTTTAGCCTTCACAATCCCAAACACTACTAAGCAACAAAACTAATCAAAGAGAGTAAGGAAGTCCTGAGAACTGCTAATGCCAGTGAAAGCAGAGAGCATTCAGCACCTCTGAGAAGGTATTCCTGCTCCTGCAGAATTTATGACTTACAGCTCCCTGTGATTTCCTCTGGATTTGAAGCCTGAATGAAGGCTGGAATGTCTCACAGTTTGCAGGAAACACAGAACAGAGCCAGTGAGAGGAGCTGGGAGAGGATGCTGTCTCTTAATGCAAGGGGCATAAGGAGAGGAAAGCTGGGGGAGAAAAGCTGAGTTTGGCTGAAGTGCTGTAGCAACCTCCCTGGTTCCTCAGTTTATTGCACTTCTACTGCTTTTCACCAGGCTTGTCATTTCCAGAAAAATACAGCAGTCCTCTTTACAGCTATGCAACCATTATATCAAAATACCATTTTTTTACAAATAGTATTCCCTACACTAAATAAAATATTCATATTAATCTCTGCAGAGAAATCACCACCTGGAATGAAAATCAAGGTGTGCATCAGCAGGGCATCACCTGCTCCTGACACCTCTGCTACAGCAGAGCCTCACAAAGAATGAAATCCAGGATAAAGACTGCATATTGCAGGCTACTCTGGAAATATGTTATAAGATTTTCTTATTATTTGCGGCTGGAAGCAAACCTGTTTACAAACTTGTACATGTAAATATATGAACTTTGGGTTTCTAGTCCAGTTCCTAGGGATTGAATTGGCTGTGGCTTTGCTTTTTGTGAGCCAGCTCCTGCCAGCCCCGTTGTGTGTGATAACTGAGGGTGACCATACTGCTGAGTGTCTCTGTTTTGTAGCTGAATGCCCAAGAGCAAGCAGCATTCTTCCAGACATTTTTAGAGCTTTTCCCTACTAATGACAATGAACTCACCTACTGCTGAAGCCAAAGCAAAAGCTGCATGCAAAGGAAACAGCCTGCATGATTTTAGCATGTCTTGCAGCTTTTTTGGGGGTCTGCAGGCTATGAAAAGTGGTCTTTGCAAAAGGTTTCTCTAATTCTTGGAGATTTTCCAGTATTTAAAGAGTGGAGTATTTACAATGGAAGAATGAATCCATCCAGTCTAATAAAGCATTTTGCACCAAGAGTTTGTCTTCTTGGCTTGCTGCTTGTGCTGAGGTTTTACCACAAAAGAAAGAAAACGATCTGCTTAAAGTCATATTGGCAGGTCCTAAATTGGGATTAGAACAAACAAGAAATCTGCTAAGAAACAGCACTGACCAATGCTGATGTAGCACAAGACAAAAAATTTACCTTTCAATGTGACTTGTGGACATGCCATTTAGAATTTTCACAAGATGCAAACTGAATTGGTCTTTCATATTTGTGCCTTACTAGACAGAATTTAACAGATGACAATATAGACAACAGAAGTATCTCCCTGCATGGTGTGTAGCTAAAATCTAAAATTATTCTGCTCTTAAAGTGCATGATGCCCACAATCAACAAACTTCCCTAAAATGTGCAAAACAAACTCCCATAAAATGCAACACAAGAAACTTTTCTACATAGCAGTTCCCAGAATTAATGTTCAGCTGAAATGTGAGTAAACCTCCTGGCAAATCACAGCTTCAGCAAATTTTAAAATGCAGGTATTTGGAGAGAGAAACATGAAATGCTGCAGAGTGTTCAGGATTATTTGAGAGTGTAACATATCCTCCATACTAATGCACATTGATTCTCTTTTTCAAATAAAAGCTGATGCTATAGAATTTTTATGCAATTTGGAAGTGGGGGACACATGACCCACAGTTAAATGAAAGAAATACAAGCACCTTACAAACAAGCATCAAAATGTAGGGAAGGAGATCACTTTTGAATTTGAGAAGTTCAGCTGTGTGCTAATGTACATGCAAAAGACCCACAGGAGAAATATTAAATATTCATGCAAACTCACTGTATTTATTTCAATAAAAATTATATTTCTTTTGTGTTTTTTTCCCCCCTATAGACTTTTACCCTTTAGAGAAGGCAAAAAGAGAAAACTTAGATCAGATCTGAAACTACAGATTCTGATTATCTGATTAACAGCTGCGATAGTAGAATGTTTTCTTTAGGAAATCAAAGCAAACTTTACCCTAAATCTCTCCCTCATGTCTTCCATCATATCACAAGTCTTTGGGGAGTATCAAAGCACCAAATGCATTCCAGTGCCTTGAGAGTGTTTGATTTGAGTTCTGTAACCCTTCAGAACTGTGAATGGGAGAACAAGGAAAAGGCAGAAAATAAAAATGCATTTTAGAAAAATAAATGTCACAGCAACAGTAAGAGCAGATTTTACAGGGGGAAAATTTAAGATCTCAGGGTTTCAGTCTTCTGTACACTGTCTCTAATCTTCTACCCCACAATCACTTTCTCACAATGAAATAGATACACACTGAGAGGAAAAAATCCCATTACCTCAGCAAGTTTTTACACACATATACATTTTTGATAATGAAAGGGACCCAATACATGTCCAGAACCCAGTGGTCTCTTACAAGAATTTGCTTTTCAACAGAAAGACATTTGGAAAGACCTCAACCAACCCTGAGCATTAGCAGAGATAGAAATTAAGTGCCCATCAATCTGTAAAATTCTGAGACAAACCAGAGCTGAGAGCACTACAAAGCTTTCCCCTCCTCTCTGCATTCTCCTGTTTCAGCCTCCCTAATAATTTCTTGATGGCTTTATATGTGGGATTTGATTTTGTAGGTTTTTCCCTGTGTCCCAGCCAGAAACATGGCCAACATTTCATGAATTTGTGACTGACTGTAACCTCCAAACTCTCCCAGCATGGGCAGCTTGAGTTTGAGCCCTGGGTGTGCATCCCTTCCTACTGTAAATTCTGCCTGAACCTGGCATTTCCCATCCCTGCTTTGGGGCAGTTTCTGCACAGACAGTCATTCAATTTAGCCAGCACATTAAAATAATTTTAAAGAATTCAGGGATAAGAAAGAAGGTAATTAATAGCTTCAGATCTTCCTGGTGTGAGTTACCAGGGCACCCACACTGCACTGGGACAACATAAAATCAACAATGATGAGGATCAGAGTCCAGCTTCACCCCAAGTTGGAGATAAAAAGCAAGCAGCCCTCTCCACAAGGGAGAATTTCTGCCATGGGGCAGCTGAGCCCCTGCAGGGTCTCTGGCAGCATCTCTAATGAACACAGAGCTCCAGAGGGCTCCTAAATTCACAAATTCAGCTTGGCGCCTTTGAAGAGCCTGCCTGAGCCTCATGTCGCTGTACATTCCTATAATCAGACTATTTTAATTATCCTCAAACTGATGGAAGTATATTTCTCCACTAAGATTAAATTAAATGTTAAGAAATCATCTCTAAAAAGTGGTTTTAGCACAGAATATGAATCTATTAATAAGCAAAGTGAAGTTAAAGTGTTCAAAGAATTGAGAGGAATCCAATTCTGCTACACATATGAAAAAGAGATTTACATTCTTTTTTAATATCATCTTCTCCTGTCCTGCAGAAATATTCACACAGAGACAGTAGATATTTACTATATGGCCCTCAGCATTTACCATCAATAAAAAGTAAGGGCATCTGCATTAAAGGGTCTTGCTATAATATCAAAGAAAAATTACTAATAACTATCTAAAGGAAACTAAGTGAATTAGAAAAGAAAATGTTGATTTTTTTCATTTGCCAAGAAGCTGAAAATCACGGGAGGAAGCAGATGCTACAATTGTACTTAATGCAATTTAAAATTTGAAAACAGAACAGCAGTTTTGGCTATACTGAAACAGGGCTGTAGCAGCAGCTGGGAAGGATCTGCTAAGCAGCTCTTGTGATTTATATCTTTGAGAGCTCCATGGGTCACTCAACATAAACACCCTTGTTTGTCTCACACATCCTGCTAAAAATGATTAAGATTTAAATGAGGTTCCAGGTCTCTGAACTACGAATTCTGAGAAAAGGTAATGTAACACAAAAAAGCACAATAACAACGTATCTTAGAAATAATGTGGTTAAAACTATTTAGTAATAATTATTTCCCTATCATTCTTCACAGAATTTGGATAAAAGCTTAGATGATTTCCCCCAAAATTAGAAACAATAACTTTGTGTGTGCTATTTGTTTATTGTGGTGACAAACAACTACAGCTTTGAACCTCAAGTACAATGTCAGCACAACAAAAGTTCAAAAAGAGTGAAATCAGATTTCCCCTTAGGGCTTATCCAACTTCGCTTTGTATTCAGAAAAATCAGTGTATCAACAATACTTATTCCTATTTCTTATAAAATATTTACTAGAACCTCTTTCTGGAAATGGGGATCTCTGCCTTTTTCACACAAGCTGATCCTACACAAAAACAAATCCCAGAACCAGAACTGTGTATGGCAGTAATGAAGTCCCAGCTCCAAAATCAGCAAAATCTCAGACATAATCTTTTCATCTCCTTCAGGAAACCATTCCATCAGTAGCACGTATGCAGGCAAGCTGCAAATGTTTAAATATTTAGCCAGGTTGAGACATTTATGAACAGCAATTTTTCATACATGCACATGCGTTTTTCTGCACCAGAAAAATTGCTTTGAGATTGGAAGGAGAAAAAAGCAGCTTTATTTTGAGGAAAAAATGGATGAAAAATGATGAGCCTCTTGACAAACAGGCTAATTCAGCTCTAAAAGATAGATATTTATATTATTATTATTTATATTATATATTATTTATATCATATCCACTAGCATCAAGCCACCTCTTCTAATCTGAATTCAGGAGAAGAGTAGCAAGCTGTGATCTCCCAAAACCTGCTGAAGCATTTTAGCCACACAGTCAGTTTAATGATAATAAATATCATCTTCCCCTTCAAAACAAACAAACAAACAAACCCACAAAAACCACAAAAAATGAAACCAAAAAGCATAAAATGAAACCAAAAAGCAAAAAACCCAACCCAAAACAAATAAACCTCACAAAAAAACCCCTAAGCAAAAAAAACCACCCCACCATACTAAAAACAACTTCAAATAATGCCAAATACTGCCAAAAGATGATATAACTAAAGAGGTATAATACCTTCAGGACTTGTAAATTCAACTAAAACTCTGAAAAATGACACCCAGTGGGCCTTGGAAAGCCTGTCTGTGTCAGTGTGGGGATGGTCACTGAGGAATCAGCCACAGAGGAAGAATTCCAAGAGCAAATCTCTGGTCTCAAACCTCCAAACTCAGCAACACCATTCCTGACCAGAAAAAACACTGACTGGCAATTCTTACTGCTAAAGCAAATAAAGACATCGTCACTGTAAAGCTCATGGAATATGAAAAGTTGTCCTGCTCAGCCAAAATTTCAATTTGTTTTTCTGCTTTATTGAAACATGAGAAAATTCGAGGAAGATGTAGAGAACAGGGTGCTCCGTGTTATTTGTGCTGCACAACTGCCATGGGGGTGAGAAAAACCTGCCTTTGAGAGCAGCCATCCCAGAAGGTGTAAGGCAAAGAGGACAGAACACTTCCACAAAGCATCACACACTCTGGGTGCTTCCATTCCAGATGTGCTGAGTCCCAGCACTGCAGCCAGGGTGACACTTCAAGCACTTTCATGTGAATGGGGCTGTTTATAAAAACCTCTTCCCTTCACTTCCAAGGGGAACTTCTCACATGTTTCATACTGTACAAAACGCTGTGTTTATACCAACTGCCACTTTGGAAAGACATAAACCAGGTTTACAGCCAGGATCTGCAAAATGTAAAGTTAAGAAGTGTTACCAAGCAGCTGGACAGTGTTTTAATTCAATGGAAGATGTTTCTGTTTCCACTTAGATCAGTGAAAATCTGGGCTACCTTTGCTGACTTCAGTGGAATTGCTGCATCCAGTGCATAACTGGATGAGATATTTGTAACTTTGATCCATCCTAGACTCTGCTGTACCTACCAGATCCCCTGCAAGCAGGCAGAGGGGCTCTGTGAGAGGAGGAAGTGCATTAGCTCAGGTCTGGTGTCCCCCCAAGCCAGGGAGTGATGTTAATTCATCACTGGGATAAAATTCATCAAATGAGCGAACACACCCAGAACAGGAACATTTCTGCAGCAATAGCCTGTCCAAACCCCAAACCTGAACACTTTTAAGGAAATATAAGTATCCTAAAGCACGGCTGAATTTTAAAAACTCCCATTTTCATGCACACTGAGCAAAATAGAATAAATACACTGCTTCAGCTGGAACAGATCTACAATGATCTTCCACTGTCTGAGTACTTCAGGGCTGACTAAGTCAAAAATGGTTTTAGGGGCACTGTCCAAATGTCTCTTCAACACTGACTGACTCAGAGGATCAACCACCACTTTGGGAAGCCTGGTCAAAAAAGTAACAGACACTAATTTTATCACCAGCAAAAGATGATTGGGCAAGTTTTACTCAGCCTCGTCATATTACTTTGGATATTTCTGCGACAGGCTGGGATTATTCTTAATTTCCAAGTTGTAAAGCTTCCAGGCTTTCAGCCTGGATACATTTCTGCACATCCTTTCCCTTGGCTCTTGCCCTGTTAATTCCACTGGGACATCCCAGCCCAGCCCTGATGCTCCCTGGGTGCTGCTCCCACAGCATGGGACCATGGATGAGATGGCTCTGGGCAGCACTTTGCCTCTCATGGCACTCACAGTCAAATCCAGACTTCCTCAGGTAACACGAAACAAACCACATACCCTTTGAAGAAAAAGGAAAGGAACATAAGATCGTCAAGAAAACAAAAAAAAGAATAAAAGAAAAAAATTGGAGAAGGCTCAAAACTTCCTCTGCTGTCACAGCTGTTCTGGGCTTTGAATTCTGTTTAAATATTGTTCAGTGTAAGAGTCAAACATTCAGAAGAACACACAGCTGGGCAACAAGCACCACCCCTGGACTCTCATTTCTGCTGCACTGGGAGACCTCTCACCTCTTCACACGAACTGAAGTAAATAAATGAAAGGAAACTTTCAAGATCAGTGTCTTGATCTAAGTATTTCTGGCAGAAGTACACTAAGACAAGCTGTAATACTATGGAATTAGTTAACAAAATTCTAGTTAAAATGAAAACATTTGTACCTTAAGGTGTTAGTTTGTCTTTGGAGCTACACAGAGTATTATCAGGAGAGCTATCAGTGATTTAAACCAGTTTATTCGAGTTAAAATCCACCAAGCTTTCTTATCCAAAGCCATGGTTTACTAATTACGGCACTTAACAGAAATTGCAAATTACTCCACCTTTGGCAGTAGTTTACAAAAAATGAATCTCAATGTTTACTGCATTAACCCATATATAAATCAGAAGTGCTTTGAAAGCAGAATGGGTACATAGAGACAAGTTTCTTTTACACTGCAGTGTTTTAGCAAATGTTACTTTTAGAGGGAACCAACTTTTAAATCTCAAATGAAGTTTTGCAGTGATGAACACTGATACAAACATTTGCTTTTCAAGCATATTTCATTCATTTCATTTCTGGAAAAAATGTCTGGGTCAATGTTCTTTTTGACTAAATCAAACAATGCATATTTTTTATGAGCTTGGTGTTTCACTCATTTTTTCAGTCTTATTACCTGTTGTCACAATAGCCTTGTCATTCTGTATTGTTGTAGACATAATTTCTTTTCTTACTAAGACAGACTTACTATTGCTAAGAGTAATAAGGTCAGTAATTGGTATTGTCCAATTCAACATCATTTCTCATTAGCCAGCTGCAAACTCAGGATACCCTCAGCACTGCAGCTGTTTCACAGATCCAACCACCATTCTAAACATCAATATTTAAAACAGCAAAAGAATTTAAGACCCAAATCCATTTCATATTAAAAAACATAATCCTGTCAGGAATGTCCTTCGTGTTCTAAATATTTCTGTTTAGCCAGAATAAACTATTCCCTGGACAAAACCAGGAAAACAAAGCTTTCTAAAGCAGGACAGAATGAAAAACTTTGTGCTCTACTTTTGAAGTTATTTCTGAGTATGCAGTTTCAAAACCAGCCTCAACCAATCCAGTTAATGCTTCCCAGCTCCTGGATGAGCCCTCAGACCCCAGAGCTTTACAGTAATTGTGGAAATGTAGAAATGCATCCTCTGCTACTGTGTGGGCCTGTGCTGTAATTCATTTTCAACAGCTGGAGCAAAGCATTATTTTACCATTTTTGCTGCTTTTCATAAACAAGAGGAATTGTCCCGAAAGACACTGGCCCGTGTCCCAGAGCTCCAGGGCTGTGCAGCAAAGCTGATCCTGGTGCCACCAAGCCACTCTCACCTCCCTCCTCAACAGCATGGGGGAGAAACAAGATTAAAAGCTCAAGATAAAGGCAGTTTAATTTAAAAAAAAAAGTGAAGGCTGAGCATGGAAACAAATGAAAATACAGAAAAAAGATGATTTATTCTCCATTTCCCTGCAGCAGGCAATGTCTGGCTGCTTCCTGGGGCCTTAGTACAGAGAGGCTGGAGAACAAATCCTTAATAATGTTCAATGTTCCCTTTTCCTTCTTCTGGCTTTTGTCACTGGAGGTGACATCATATGGCAGGAACACCCCTGGGCTCAGCCAAGGTGTCCTGGCCATGTCCCCTCCCAGCCCTGGACAAACCAGCCCTGGTATCACAGCAGAACAACATTCTGTGAGGAGAGATAACTGCTGCCCAGCCAGAGCAGCACCCCTTGATTTGTGCTTGAAAAAAACCTTCTTACCCAAAGGGCAATACTCTGAGGCTGCTCTGGTTCTGAGTGTTTGCAAATATTTGAAGCTGTTTTGTTAGCAGCTAATGTCAGTGAAGAAAAGCTTGACTACACATTCTGTCCTCAGTTAAGAGGAGTAAATAGCTTCCCCCTAAATTCAGCAAAAGACATAACATTGTGCTAAAAAAATAAAATAATTTGCATTCTGATGACAGATCATAAGTTTCAATACTGTAGGGAGAAAATTCTTTACTTAAAAGAAAGGCTCTTGGAACTCATGGATGATTAATGTCACCCTTGGGCATTTCTCTCCTAGTCTCAAAATTAAGAGAAATTGTTAACACAATCTTATGATCAAAGAGCATCACTGGGTACCAGAACATAAATTTTGCTTTTTGTGTTTGAAAAGGTAAAACATCAATGTCCTCTGGGAAGAAAAGAAAAATAATCACAAGTAGGATTACAAAAGAAAAAGTCCAAGATAAAAGAAGACTAAAATTCAGCTCTGCTGGATATTCCCTCAGCCTCCCCTGCAGATGCCCCACACCAAAAATGCCCAGACACTGCTCAGGTGCAGATGGCCAAAATCTCCTCAAGATGACAATTGTAGTAATTGACCTTTATCCAGCAAAACCAAATTAAATACAAGTTTCAATATGGGACAGATAAGTGAAGCAAAATGAGGAGAGATAAGGAGGGAAATGGAGCAGGGGGAAGGTGATGGAAATTAAAGCACCCTGTGAAAGGCCTTTGGGCAGGACCCAAAAACTTAGATAAGAGTGAAAAATCTACAAGGCTGGGACAGCAAGAAAAACAATTGCTCAGCTTTGCTCCCTTTTATGCTGTAAGTAGGAGAACCCCCAGATTTGGCATGGGTAAAGAATTTAGACTATGACAAGAAATACTTGGTGCTTTCATCAGCTTGCCCCATCACAGCAACAACTCAGAACACCCCAAATTTTGCCCATCTACACAACTCAAAGGAGGTGATGGTGTGTGTATGCCTAATACCTTTCAACATGTTCTAACACATAACCTCACACTCAAATCTAATTCACATGAAGTCATTCTAAAGAAAACAAAAGTAACATGATATACCAATTTATTATATAAATGTCTGCACTTACAGACTAAAACATGTGGATTTGCTTTAAATTTAACCTACACTGTTTTGTTGATGAATTTCCTAAATCCATCCTAAATTAGGCTACATCAAATAGAAACCTGTAAATACATTTTCTCACTCTTTGCCCAGCTTTAGAGGCTACTGGAATATATAAAAGATCTCCAATACATGGAAGATGAAGAGAATAATTTCAATCATTAATCAAAAATTACTTCTTGCCATTAACAAGTTGTTTTTCTCTGAAAGTTTACATGTCACAGAAAGCAGAAAGATGAGTAAGATTTCTATTTGTCTTCCCATAAACACTGTCTCTCAATGGAATCTGCTCCAAGGTTAAGGTTCAGCCTGGAATCCCCCCCTCCCCTGCTTGGAGGAACTGGGATCCTGGTCTGATATGAGGGTCACAGTAGCAGCTTAGGAAGAGATCCCAGGGGATGCACTTGCCCAGAATATAGATTTGGCATATACCAAAATAAATCCAACCAAACAGAAAGCTTGTTCACAGTTCCGCCTCATTTCGGATTTGAATATAGACCACATGTCCGGGGATTAAGCTGGTGAACCCAATCTGTCTCTTCCAGGAAACAGCAATGAAACAACTGGGCCATAGAACTGTCAATTATTTCATAGAGACCAGCTGTGCACCAAGCTGAGCTCCAAACACAGGCCCTACTTCTGGAAGAACATCTTCTGTAACAAGAGACTTAAACACAGAACACATTCACGTGTAACTGAACCAGTGATCTGTCCACAGGAACAAAAATCCTACACTTTAATACTGCACAACAATTCCCCTTCAAATATCCCTTTTTCCGTTTAATACTTCATTTACTGCGAGTGTCCCTTTACCATTTCATATAGGAAAGAATCTAAGATGGGGAAATTGCACTTGTCCTTGCTGCACTGACTTTCTTGCTGCCCAAATGCTGTTTCACCAGACAGCAAGCAAACCTCTATGGAGAAAACAGCCTGCCAGATTCTAGAGTTACAGGTTAAAAACCAGACACAAGCAGCACAGGATCTATAAATCTCAGGCAACACTAAATTGAACTGAAGTTTATTTTTCCTTTTGATCTCACTCAGCAGATTAACCAGGCTTTCTCAGTGATCAGTACCTAATACTCTAAAGAAAGACACACAAAAAAGCTGACAGTTTTTATAATTCATTTCCAGTACTGATGCCTTTTTCCAAGTCTTTTCAAGAGCTGACACTTGCACATGACTGCAGAGGTACACAGAAAAGATGGATAGTAAATCCTGATGGGGAAAAAGGCCCCTATCACTTCTTGTCTTGCACTTCTAAGAAAGTAAATGTTAATGTTATCAGTTATATTAATGATTTATGTTAGTCACGTTTAATCATACATGTTTTGTAAAAAGCTTCCGGGCAGTAACAGCTGGAATGGAAGCCACAATCTTGTTTATGAGGGACAAACTTGTTAAATGAACTATACAAAAAGCCAATGAAGTCTCAGCCAGGAGTGAGAACAGAGTGGAGGAAATAACCACCTGTACAATTCACAGTTCCAACAGCCTGAGAGCAAAACATCCTCACAAAGCTACTGAAAATGTGTCTTTTTACACAATCAAAAGCTGATTTCTGGATGCGCATTCATTATTTGAAGAGTTTCCCTGTAAAACTTGCCCTGTGACAGTATCACAGGAGCAGGGCTCAGTGTCTCCAATCTCCTTAAAACTTGGACAAGAAAAAGCTCTTGCAGTGGAGAAACCATTTGGTCCTTCAGATCTCCCGACTGACCTACTGAAACAAATATGCACGAGGTGATACCATCTTCTGCTTAACTTTTTGTGCACACATACCCTAATAGTGATTATCTAACACACATCCCACAGCCAAATGGAGATTTCAGAAATGTCAGGCTGGTCATGAGTTATTTGTGTTTCTGGATAGGAAAAGACCTGCAGCAATGAGTGTCAATTGTTGAAGTTCTGTTCCAAGCTGACACTGTAAGACTTTGAATGCAAACATCCAGTGGCCATGAGTTTTCTCTTACTGGCAGTATTGCTACCACTGAGACAGGTGCTTTTTAAAATCATAATAAATACTTGCTGACAGATAAAGTCAACAATAAAAGTGCACACCTCATGTTCCAAAATCTCACTTTTTGTTTGCACCATTTGCATTCATTGTGTATTTCCTAACCTCTGACAAAAGGTTGTGATACAAGAATGGGATCTAAAAATAGAATACTTTAATAGAGTATCACTTCAAGAGCTGATGTAAATATTTGATTTCTCTTAGGAAGCACTGTTAAGAGTGGTTGCAGTGCAATTCCAGCAGGTCAGAAGTCTGTCTGCTCTCAGTCATCAATACAGAGTTCTTCTCCCTGTGGGCTTTGGCAGCTTCCCCGTGTCCCACTGAGGCAAGCATGATCTGAAAACTCTGAACATAATTCAGTATTGAGACAGGAAAAGAGATTAGAAATGAAAATCTTGTTCAAAGTTGATACTTATGCCAGACCCACCAAGTTGCTTAGAGAAAGCTTTATACAGGGAGTTAAAGCTGCTTTGTTAGGCAGCTTTAGAAATATTTTCAGCTGTGGGAATTTCTCCCCCGGTTTGCCCTTCTTCCCTCCCTTTTTTGAGTAAGAACTTGTATGAACCAGTATTCAAGGCCAAGCTGCAGAAATCATACAGGGCCACTGGGTCATCTGCATTACAATGCCTGATTCAGCATGTATTTATATCATAAATTACGTTTCATTATAAGAAAATTATTTCCTGTCAAAATGGAAGTGCTCCATTTTGACAGTTAATTTATATACCCGACCAAAAAAACAGACCCCAGTAAAAAAATTTATTAACTTAATTTTATTTCATGCATAACCATGTGGAGGCAGAGAGTACAATCAGAGATTCATAGTTTTATTATCTGGATCAGAAGATTATTTTTGATTAGACAAAGAATGGTCCTACATAGCTATAAACATGCAAATGGTAAAGATCCTGGACTAGTAACTATATCTGTATTGTTTACATTTGTATTTTTAGTAATTTTTTTTTTATGAAATCTACAATATTTACCTTAACAGTTATAAGCTGAAAGTGATCCCAAATTTCTCTGAGAAAACTTGTGCTTGGAAAAGAAATATTGTATATTACAAGTTATATTTTGTATTGCTCCCTTCCAAAGCAATCGATGATTTCTAGGGCCCTGCACTGCTCTTGCCAAAGCAAAGAAATGCAATGTGTGAATAAAACAAGTTACATTGGTAACATATCTGTGACTACAAAGACACCAGTGCTGTCCAGTTTCATTTATGAAATAACTATAATAGTTCATAATGATGGGACTTACAACATGTCCGTTTCAAAATGTGAATTATTTCTCAGCAAAAAGAGTTTCTGTAATTCTACAGTCTAATCATACTCCAAAGTATCTAAATTTGATATATTAAAATTCAGTTTTGTTTTTGTTTTTTTTTTAAGAAATATTTCCTGATTTCTACAGGTCTTAACTTTGGTCTTAGATGCAAACAATAATGCTTCAGAATACCAGCACTTCCAAATATCTTGAAAATATAAGCAACACTGATAGATTTCATCCAATGAAAATGACATTAACTGTCAACAAACCAAGCACTATGGATGAATTAGAATTCCTCTTCTTTATTAAACTCTCCTAATCACACAATTACTGCTTGTTAGGACAAGTTCCCTACACAGTCCTTCTGTCAACAACAAATAATCAGCTTCACCCACCTGAAAATTCAGATAAACTATTAAGAACTAATAATGGAAACCTGCATAAGTCCACTCTTTGTCTCCATTCAAAGCATTTTCAAGAAGATGAAAAGCCCCAGGTGGACCTGACAAGACTGAACAGTGCTCTCATCTGCTCACTTATCTCTGCAAGACACACACATTTTGGGTAGGCAGCCACACAGACAATTCATTTTCCTCTGACAAGGTTTTAAGTTTATCACAGGAACATCAGTGTCCTTACATCCACTTAGCCAGCAGGCAGAGCCAGGACTCCCGGCCACCAACCTGTACCAGCCTTGGAGACACAGAAATCTCCAGCACCAACAACATCAGAGCTGTGGCTCCCCATCCTGGATGTGTCCAAAGCCAGGCTGGATGGAGCTCTGAGCAATCTGGTCCAGTGGAAAGTGTCCCTTGGAACTGGATCAGCTTTAAGACCCTTTCAACCAAAACCATCCCAGGATTCGTTGATCTATGGAAGTTGTTCTCTACCCTTGACCACCCATGGCAGTTTTGCACATTTTCTCTCAGGTGATTGACCTGGAATTCACATACAGAGAATCTTCAAGTTCCTCACCTGGAGCTATGCATCTTGCCTTAATCCACCCTTAATTTTTGAACCCTGCAAACAGAGGCGTTATGCTCACCAATCCTCCTGTCACCGTTTAGTGATGGAAATCAGATCAGGCTCCATCGTCTTCCCCAATACAGAGCTGAAGAAGTCAGCTCAAATTAAAAATGTCATGCACAGAAATGCATTTCCAAGAGGCTAGCAATGCTTTTTATAGAGGATTATGGAAAATGACACCACAAGCTGTGATGATATTAAAATAAATGCACACATCTGTAGGAGAAGAA
Organism: Sialia sialis; assembly: GCA_009812075.1. NCBI lineage: Eukaryota > Metazoa > Chordata > Aves > Passeriformes > Turdidae > Sialia > Sialia sialis. The sequence goes on along the minus strand of VRYO01002184.1, from coordinate 2,902,627 downwards.
CTTTGCTGAAAATCTAACATCAGGGCAAATTCCCAAGAGTTAAGGATTTAAACAATGAGCTGCCAAACAAGGCTTCTAAGGGTATTTGCAAGATGAATGACTATTTTAAAATCCATACAGAACTTTGCTGTAGTGCCCAGTGAAAGCCAATACGGCCATCACTCACTCTAACAGCCCAGCCAAGCCATGGCCCACGAACAACTCCAATATTTAACAGACCACAAATGCAGAGGTGCCTCCTTCCTGTGGGAATGAGACATAAGAAGGGCATTAGAATGGACAAGTGCCAGATCCTCCAGGCCTGGCTTTGGGTTCTACATAGCTACAATCACAGAAATGACAGTTGGAATATGTGAAACTGAGGAGAAAATAAATTTACTGGAACATCTCAGAGTTTTTGTAGCAGAATAAACATATCCAGTAATTCTGATGTTCTGCTGCCTGCACCACATAATCACAGAAAGAATTTAATTAGAGACTGTTAGAAAGAAAGTAAACAAGAACCACATATCCACATAAGAGCTTTTGTCTTCTGCTCTAAACACACAGCATTTAAGAGGAAAAAGCTTTATTTTGTATAATGCCAAAAATATGACAAGAGCTGATTACTGATTACCAGTAATCAGTGAGGTGACACTCACAGTGTCAATGTCTAAATTTCTATAACAGCAGTTCCTAACTGAAATTATTCTCTCCTGTCAGATTTAATACCTCCAAATCATCACCTACACTGCATAACTTCCTGCTCTTTCTTTTCTAACTTTCATGCTATTCTGTCCAAATGAGAACATTGCAAATACTTATTTTCCCAGTAAATATATTCCACAGCTTTGCTGTGTACCTGAAATGATGCATATATATGTGTATATAGGAACACACAAACATCTGAAAAACACCCAGAGCTGGCAGGTGCAGAATTACATCTGCTGCAACCAGTAGCTTGGATTTTTAATTTTGACACTGGGTTCATTGCTACCCTGGAAAGTAGAAATATAATTTGCTTTTGATTTTATAAGAGATCTAAGAAAGTTAGAAAAGCTCTAAGAGACTTCAGAGTGCAACTCTAACTTTTGTTCGAGCCTTTGAAGCTCTCAGCAATGTTTCATTGATACATCTCCATCCAGTTCAGTCATTCAGAGGTTAAAGGGGAGAGACCAGAGGGAGGAGAGACTTCAGCAACTTCTTGTCATTATTGAATTGTAAATAAAGGTTTAAGCCACTCAAAATTCTATCTTTTGTGCAGATTTCATAAAGTCTTCACAAATATCAATTAGTATTATTCAAGGACTACAGGTGTCTCAAATTCCTTAGATGCCCTGGTGATTTTAAAGTGCTTTTAAATGCATGTTTCTATAACCACTGTTATGCTTTCTAAACAAGCAAATTAAAATTCCATAGATTAGGAAGGCAGGGATTGGTTCACTTCATTAGAGTTTGATCCCTTCCATTTTCTGAAAATCCATTTTGTTAGGTAAGACTGAGCTTCTATTGAATGAAATGCTTCACTTCCTCTTTTTTTCTCCCCCAAATACTTATCCCAAATTAGCTCTACAATTTCCCCAAGAAGCTTCTCAAAGGTATGTACTTTTAATTTAATCCAGGGGTATTGGTCTAATGGAGGGCACACTGAGCACAAACATCTACATCCGCTAACAAAACTAAAGCCAAATTACAATTTATTTTCTGAAGGGAGAAATCACAGTCGTCACTCAAATTTCCAGATGTAAGGACTGATTTCCTACCAAGGAGCAGTTAAATTCTCCTATGCTAAATAAACATAAGGTAGGAATTGGTAGGAAATAAACAGAATAGACTAAAGAGAATGTATTTGGATTATCTGTAAATCAGTTAAACACCTAGAGGTATTTCAGTAACATGGAGGCGATCTATTTATTTGCAAGATAAAATGATTGTATGTATTTTATTCCTCTGCATCAGCAGCAATTCCTGCTAGCAGTTAATAAAGATATCTGCCCTTTTAGAGGTGTTTTCTTCATACTTGCTTGCTCAAGAACTGAACCAGAACCAAAACTCATGAAATACCTGAGTTACAGCTAACATCAAGCTAGGATCAGACTGCAGGAGGAAAAGAAAAGATAAAAAATTGTGTGGGTGATGCCTTGGAAGTCTTTCAATAGACAAATGTCATGTAGATTTTACTCACAGTGCAGGAATATTTAAATTCAGACCCACCCCACCCAAAGTGTCCACAGAGTAGAGCAAAGGGCTGGAAACGCTCTGCTAAATCACTGCCTGCCTCATCTCACCTGAGAAAACACCTCATTCTCCTGTGGCTAAAACTCAAGGTAGACATCTGCCCCCAGCTCTGGATTCTGCCTTGTGCTGTTTGTCTTTCTCTGTGAAAGGGATGCTTGTGTCTTGCTGGAAGCCTTTAGAGAAATGGGATTGTGCAAGTGAAGCCAGACCAACAGTTGGAATTGCAGAGAAATCTGTCCCCTAAGCACAGGCCCAGCAAAGAAACACAACATGTTCTGTCCACCTAGAAAATATCTCTGATGTTTAGAAAAGACATTAAAAACATTATCAGTTACCATGAAAGACTGGCTGTACAGGAACTGCTCCCCTTGTTCTCCTGAAACATATACACAATTCCCAGTCATTTTTTGTCTGGTACTTTACTGTATAAACAACCTGTTAGAAAAGTCACCATCACCAGCAATCCTCCCCCCAGTTACATCTCTCTATTGGCATTGTCAGACTCTCCTTTTAAACAGGAAGTTGAAACACACACCTTATCTTTTATTCTTTTTTAATATGGATATTATATTGGTTTAAACTTTTTTTTTTAATATGACTTTTAAGTCTTCCTCTGAACATACTGCAAACATCAAGATAACCCTTCACCTAAGTGCTCCACCTCACATCATTAGTACAATGCTAAAACAAAAGCAGAACTTGATATTCATATGTTTGTGAACCAAGATGGAACTATCTTATTTTTATGTGCATAGACAACAGCTCAGATAAACTGCAATGATCAAGCACAATTTTAAGAAAAAACTTGCTTTATTCTGACTCTTGATGTGTATCTAGGGTGAATAGAAGAACTGAAAACCACTGAGTCAGAGAGTGAGAGTGACAGGACCTGGTGACATTAGACAGGGAGACAACACATTGGTGCAAGGAAGAGGTGCTGACTGACTATTCACCAAGACAAAGCAGAGTGAAATTTGGATAAATAACAAACTTCTGTCAGGCTGATTTGATTGGAAGTGCTGCACCATGAGTTGGACAGCACTGAGCCACAGACAAAAAGGGAAGAGTTCCTCGTGTTCCCCATACCCACCACCCTTCCTGGCCCCAAATGTCCAGCCCCTCCCTGGCACTGCTTTTGGCCCTCCTTCAGCTCCAACATGGAGCTCAACTTGCTAAGCTGGCAAAAAAGGAGAGAAAAAAGGAAGTGAGAGGAAGAGGGAGGGAGGATCTTGGCTGGATTGCTTGGTGGCAGCAGCCATCAGATCAGCTCTGCAAGGCTGCCCGAGCTGCTGGAGCTGCACCTGTGGCTCTCAGAAGGATTTGCTGCTCTTTCCCTCCTGGCCACACATTCCCCTTGACTTCCTTTCTTACAGCCCCTTGTTTGAATCCTCAGCAGTTCAGTTCAGCTTCCTAGCCAAGCAAAAAAAAAAAAAAATTTCTTTTTCCCTCTTTATTTCCTACCAGTCCAGGAAGATCAAGCAGCTTCTTCAGGAGAAGAAAAGTGAGAGAAATAGCTCAGGGGAGGGTGCTGTGCTCCTGCTGGAAGTCAATTTGGATGAGAGTGAGTTCTAAGATAAGCTCCACAGCTCCTCAGGAACCTTTGGCTGCAGCCCTACAAGAATCTCATTAACACCTGCCTGGTTTCTGCCTCCTCCCATCTCTGTGCTGCACAGGTGCTCCTCCACACCTTGCCATTAAACAAACAGGAAAACCTTTTTCTCTTTTCTTTGTGAAGAGCTGAACTGGCTCATCAAGAAGTCAGCTCAACCCTTGCACCAGCAAGGAAATGGGTGGGATCATGAAGAAAGGAAGGAGAGAGGGTAGAACCTTTGTAAACTAAAATGTCAAAAGAATCACAGCTTAAAAATGCAGTTGAGTGCATTTAAATACAGGAACAAAGATCTTACAGAATTCAATCTGAAGTATGTATTTACTCTAAGATAAAGTTTATGATGAATGCTGCTTGATTACAAAATAAAAACATCACTGCTCCTTTGTTTAGACCAATGAAGAACAGAAATGAACATACACAAGTTTGCTTTACAATTGCATGAAGATAAAAGATAGTTTGCAATGTTTTCTGTCTAATACTTCCAGTATCACTATTAACTAGAAATCTCCTACACATTTACCTTCCTTATTTTCACAGTTCTTCTAGGCATTGCAACATGCATTTTGTGTTCTCTGCAGCACACAGAGGTAACAGCTCCTGAATGTTCTGGTAATTCTGGATATCAGCCATGAGTCCTGAGGAGGTGCCTTCCACAGCAAGGACAGGTCTCAGCAGTTCTCTGCAAACACAGTTCTACATAATAACATGAAAGTACACTGGATATCAAAGCTGCACTTGGCTCATCTGTAAACAGCAAATGGCTCACTGATCACATGGCTTTTACTGCAGATTTCCAAGTACAGCTGGATACTGGTGCTCTAAGTCAAGTCAGGCTAATCTGGAAACTGTATTACCTCAGCCCAGATCAGACTGATCATATTTCACTTTTAATCCCACATATAAAAGATAGCAAGTGAGTAAAGTGGAGGTTTCAATTCTAAACCAAATTTTGCTTTTGCTGCAGATCTCATCATAGTCTTCATCTCTCCTGAAATCAAGGAGACAGGACTACTCTGCTTCGTGAGAAGTAGCAATTTGGAAATGCTGCAATCCTGAATCCTGGTTGGATGCCAGGAACAAATTCTTAATCTGTTTCATAATTATTATCATGGCCAAAAGGTGGCCAACATTTACTACTGATAATCAACTTCATATTGGGGTTTCTTCTTTTTTTTGAAACACAGAACAATAAGGCTGACCACTTGCTTTACCAGAAAAAGGAACCTTAAAAATATCCAACTTCCTTTTGGTGTTCAAATTCACCACATCTATAGATTTTTTTTAAGTTTATGCAGCTGACCAAATTTAGGACAAACATTACTACACAAAAAAATGCTGATACATGGACTAAACCAGTGAGCAGCTGATCTTATGTGCATAATAATGAACTCCCTGATGGAGTTTTCAACTTGGAAGACCTGATGTGTCTTCTATTTTAGATTCCTTTCAACAACTAAGGACCTCATTCATGAGGTAAATTTATCTTGGGAAATGCCCTGGAAGCACAGCCTGTACTTTTCCTATGTACAGTGGCTTACTATTTTCTGAAGATTTATCACATACATTTGTCAGGAAGAGATTACATTTCATTATTTCCAAATCTGGTTGTGCTATACATATAATGAAGCACTTTTACTAAAAAATGAAGGAATTTTATCACAACCTCTTCTTAATAGCCTTACCTATTTATATAAACCTTGTAATTAAGGGATTTAGGCTCCATCATTTTATCCTTGTTTTTTATTATGCTGTGTTTTTTTTATTGTTACAGCAGCAGCTGAGGGAAACATTTGGAAAGATCTCACAAAGAAAAGTTCTTTCTGGCTTTTCATACTGTAAGTGTCCAGCCAGCTCCTGTACAATTACACAATAGCGAGTGAATTAAGAGTGTGGGTTTTAATTTATTGCAAGATTTCTTTCTTTAGTTGGTTTGTTGGGGTATTGTTGTTTTGGTTTTTTTTGGCAATGCTGATCTACAATCCAAAAACCACATCCAAAGTGTAGATGGCACAGGATTCTGGTTTCAGTTCATTCTTTACTTTGGCCATGATGTAAAACAAATCAACCCCCCAGTGGAATGTAGCTGAGGTTTGCTAAACTTCTGTGACACTGCCATGCATGAGAAAGCCAAAGAACAAGGATATAGAGACACAGGGTGATAATTATATAGTTATTACACTTGCTGACAAATTGATCACACATTACTCCTTGTTCTTTATGCTGTATAAAAAAAATTAAATAAAAATAAAACCAAAAGCTAAGAACAGAGGAAAGAATTTGCAGGGGGAAAGATCAGAGGGGGAACACTGCACACATCTCAGGATACTGTGACAACTGCTCTCACCAAAGTATCTGCTTCAATAAAAACACCTAGAAATGGCACATTTTAACCTAATCTTTAAAGAGCAGACACAACACACAGAGAACAAGCTAGAATTCATCCATAATTCCTTACCATGAAGACACAGAAATACATAAATCTCATCTCATTTTGCCATCACTGCTCAAAGATACCAGACATGACAGAAAAGCCCAGTGACAAAAAGACAAGCCCATCTGCCTGTGGTTACCTCATCTTCTTGTCCCCTGCCTCTCACTCAGTTCTTCTGGAAATGCACATTGTGGGGTTCTATAAACATAATTTCATTTCTTTTTCAGGGAGTTGTCTATCATCAGTCCTTATTAGTGTGCCTAACTATGTCAACTCCACAGAAAAGTTCCAGCCTTCTCTCCAAACACCCCTCAGCTTCTTTCTCAAAGGAGAAACAGAAGCAAACACAATATAAAAGCACTGGAGCATATGTCTGTACACTTTCCACCATCAAAACAGAAAAATTACTGACCCAGAAATACCCTGAAGTGTGTAAGGTTCTCTAAAGACCCCAAGCAATCAACATAAATCAGAATAATATTTTTCTTTATCTCTTTTTTCTTCCTCAGACAAGTGCAATGGTAACCTCTCATGGCTTGTGATGAAGTCTGTGGTGAGAAGGCTGGAAGGAAGATCAGAGTGCCCAGAGACTGTAAAAAACCAGACACTGACTTATACAAAACTAGGACTCTAAGCTGTAAGCAAAAAGGATTGGCTTTAGTATGTGCCCTGATAAAAACTCTTCTAAAACCTCTGTCAAGTGTGGTATCCAACCCAGCAAAGTGGAACAGGATTTTTCTCCAAAGCACAGGCTGTGTGTTTTCATAGCAGGTGAAAAGGAAAAACAGAGGGGCATTCTGGCACAGCAGTAGGTGATGGGGCTGCTTTGCTTTCCTAGTCAGAAAATGTACTTTTGAATGTTCCCTGTTCTGTGCTACTTATGAAGCACACAGCTCTTTGCAGCACAGCTCAAGGACTCTGTTTTTTCTCCATCAACTTTGAAAACACTGATGGGACTTTTGTAGGGTTTTTATATTTCATTAAATAACTCCAAAAGTGATGCTTTGATTATTTCATAACACCACACCAGGAAAATAAGCACTTCCAGCTGCTGTCAGTAATGACCACCTTAAAGTGAAGCATGGCTTCTCTAAAATTCTCTCAAACAACTGTTTACAGTTGCAGCATCTGAGCAGCATTATGCATTTCCTTTGATTCTGATATACAAAAAGAACTGCTTGAGACCAAATCCTCTAGTGGATCAAGGAAATGCCAACAAAGCAAGTCCATCTCTCTCTAAATGAATCAGAGAATATCCTGAGCTGGAAGAGACATGAAGATCATCAAGCCCAAATCCTTACCTCACAGTACTGTTTAAATTGAGAATAAATCAGCATCCAGTAAGACAACACTTCCTAAAATCTCTAGCATACAAAATACTTAATTGTTAATGTTAATACTTCATGTTAATATTGCTACAACCCTTTACCCAGCCAAAAAAAAAAAAAAAAAGTCAAACAAACCCTGAATCTACTGGCTTCTAATAACAATCTTATGTGTCCTGTGTAAATATACTAGCTACTAAAATGCATGCCTTAAAATACAAAAAACTCCATTATACTGGTCAGACTATTTTGGAATAAGGACAGAGACAACATTAATTTGGACCTTAAAAGAAGCTGAAAAAGTAAGCAAGGCAGTGAATAATCTTATTTTGATTATTTTGATAGATTTGCATTCATGAAAAATACCACTGAAACTCAGAAAACTTTGATTCTTTTTTTTTTTTTAATTAAAAAAAAAATTCCTTTGTTTAGTGTCAATAATAGCTTTGTAACAACACTGCATAGCCCGAATTGCAGGCAGTGCCAGGAAGTCAGTGAGGCTTTCAGAGCCAGTCCCTCTGATCCACACATGAGGAGTTCCCACCCAAACACACTCACTCAGTTTTCAACTCTGAGGGTCACACTTGCAAAGCAAGAGCAGGAGAAAAATCCAGAAACACACACACAGTCTGTCAGTTCCAACCTTAACCTGCATTTCTCACCAATGGTGTTTCACCATTACCAATGTCTGAGTGCTAATATTGCCTTTTAATGGATCACCAAGTTCATGAATGCAAACTCTTGAGAGACTGGAAAACGTTTGACAAATTCCATTTCCAAGGTAGACAAACCAGTGCTGTTCATTTTGCCTTCTCCCCTCAGCCTTGAGCTCCTCTTGTTTCAGACTCTCCTCTCCTGTATCTCTCAGGACAATTTTCAGAACTCTAGGAAGCTTCCCAATCCTTTTCTTTATATGGATTCTCTAAAACCCAACCCACATGCACCACATTTCTTATGCCACTCCTGGCCTCTGGCAGCCTCAGTCTCCTTTGGGCAGAGCAAACCACTCAATAAATCAGGATATGCTCTGAAGGTTCACAGCAAGCACCCAGGAATGCTGTGTGTGTGTGGAGAGCACTTGTGCAGCAAGGCTGAGAAATTGCATGCTGAGTTCACCAAAAAGACTGCTGGACCTTGCAACAGCATAAAGAAGCTGTCAGGATGACAGAGGGAAAGCCATTCATGCTTGGTGAAGTATTTAGATTTAAAACTATTCATTTCTGATGGAAAACAATCACAGGCCAAGGAAGAAGAGGCATTCTGTTGTCTAACTGTAATCCAAAATATGCATTTATTGGTGGAACAGAGAATTGTGACAGGGAGTGTGGCTGATGTGTGTGAACACAGGGGAATACAAAAAAAATCATCTGCCAAAGGAGGAACACCCATGGAGCAAATGGACCAGGAATGGTGAAGAGGCAGCAGCAGAGACCAGAAAACACAGAAATGATGGGACTGAGCAGCAGCAGGACTGCCCTGGGTGTCAAAGCCCCAAAAGCCCCACGGCACAAGCAGGGTATTACTGGAGCTGTTGATGTTCTGGGTGTGAAGGTCAGCTACTTACAGGCACTTCATGTCAAGGGACATTAACAAAGACAGAACAGGATCTGACTTGTAAATTGACACTTTGTTTTTATTGACTTCTAATAAGATTTAATTTGAAGGGCTTTAAGAGGGACAGGCAGCCAGAAGAATTCTTTATTAATCTTAGGGTAAGTAGATAACTTCAATTAGCAGTGGAGAGAAAGGGTTAAACCAGTTTTGTGCTAAGACAAACAAACAAACAAATAAATCTTTCTTCAATTCAGGCTAAAAGGTTCTCATTTCTTCCCTAACAGAGCACAGATGATTCACAGCTGTTTGGCATCTGCTGCACTTCTACCTAGAGAATGTGTTCTCTTTGTCATCAGATATCTCCCAACACATGGAGGGGAGGACTCCCATCCCTCCACTGCAGCCTGTGTGTGATTCAATGCTCCTTGCACATTTCTGATGGTGGAAATCAAGAACCAGGCACCCACAGGTACGGAAATATGAAAGCAGGATCTGCTTATCTACACCCAAGAAATGTCGTTTTCACTTAGTACAGGTATTTAATTTGTGGAAGAATCTAAAAGCATCACCCTTCAATTTAAAGCAAGATTTTTATTATGCTCACTGGTAATGAAAAAAAGTTAAAACCCCAACCTGGCAGTTAGAAAGGGAAAAATGTGCCAGTTCCTCCTACTTATGATCAGTCTTATGTTTACTTCATGATTCAGAAAACATAGTTATTACTGAGATGCAGCATTTTACAAGTGCAAGATGAGCTAAACTTCTGGTTCCAAAATGCAGAAGGTTTTGATCACATGAAACTAATTTTATATGTGCCACTGATTCTAAACAATTTTTTTTTAAAAAATTGTGTTACTTTTGGCATCAAATTATTCTATAGAATGACATGGATGAAATAACTCTGTTCAAACAGCTGTGCTAAGTACTCCAACTGGCTTGCTTTCTTCCTTTCCAACAAGCAACTAGCCTGCTTGGAAAGTCCTATTTCTTCCAGACTTCAGTTTGGGAGGCTTATTTGGTAATCAGCCATTTTTCACAGGCACATGCTCTCTTATTTTCTAGCAGTTGTGTACATACAAATTTCCATAAAAACCTACACATATCCACTTAAAAGATCAAATTCAGAGGCTTGAAACCTGGTAAAGAAGGAAAGAATAACAGTATGGCTCAAGTAGTAGTTGTCAAGATAAATTACAAATAGAAGATATGAAAGCAACATTTACCTTTATTTTTTTCAAAAACAAAACAAAAAAATGTGTTAAATTTTCATGCTAATAGAAACACATCTATCAGGAGTGTATTTGAAAAGAATCTCTGCCAGCCCTGTAACATTGCCCAAAAACATTCAGAAGAAGCACTTTTCCTAAATGCAATATTTTAAAATTCATTAACAGCAACAAATGTAAAATTGTGGTCAAAGATGCCCAAAGTAAAACCAGCTGGTGTGTAAATCACTATAAATGGCACAAGATTTGCATACACAGCCTATATGGGGACACATAAAATCCAGAGCCCTCATTATTAGTAAATTCCTGACAATGAGAAGCCCTGAAATAACAGCAAATATTTAACAGCACTTAATGCCAGTACAAACACACATCTGCCCAACAGAGCATGGTAAGACAATTCCTTGGCAAAGCATCTCAAATTCAGACAGGCAGAACTAAAACACATTTTAGAATGTAATTATGAAAACTGTGCCTGAATAAGGCTCTGGTTTTTGTAAGAGGTAGAAAAGTTACTTCTCTTTGCCAGTTGCTCACACAATATTATGGATAGTCACAGATATTGAGTCCAAATAACATACTTTTGCTTTAAAAAAGGGTTTGACAGAAGTTTAAAAAGCCAAAACTTGTTATTTAGATTATCATTAAAAACAGATGGTAAAAATTTTGGTTTGCTGATGGTGGTGACATTTCTACATTCTACAATCACCAAAGTTTCCAGGAGAAAAATTAACCAAATATTTCAAATCCCAAATGGAAATTCAAACATCTTTCAGAACATGTGAAGCAATAGCTTCACAGCTTGGTTTTAGAAAGAAGTTGATTTCTTTGGAAAATGTATTGGTTGTATTTATGAAGCTCTCTGGTAAGAGGTCAGAGCTGAGAAAAGATTCGACTTCAGGCTATTCATCCAAACTTCTTCAGACAGCAACAATAAGTCCAGTGTCACAGGGGAGAACATCAGACTGCCTTCCTGCGAAACTACTCTTCAGCTTGGAATTCTGCTGGTCATTTTGGAAAGATTCTGGCTTGGCCAGCAAATATTTGGCTATTGATACATGATCAGAGTCAAGTAAAGGACATTTCCAGGTAATTTGCAGTAAACACCTTGGCATGACCCGTTCTGTGTTCTGACACAGGTAGCTTTGCACAGCAACTGTTAATTACCAGTCTTTAATTGTCCTGCCTTTGGAGGGCTCAGGGTGTCAGTGCCCAGGCTGGGGATGCTCCAAGAGCTCTCCTTCACCAGGACTTCCAATTCTAGATGCACTGGCATCTTTCAGATTAAAAATTCGTATTTATATATGATTGCTACCAAATTAGCACAAGCCCTGCCACAGCAGTGGCAGTCTGCCATCCAGGCTGAAGCTGGGTTATAATTTTCACTGAAGAGAAAGTTTTGAGTTCTATGTCTCACTGCTTGCACCTGGTATCCTGCTATAAAAGGCAATTTTGGACTTCACCTCTCCTCAATACAGAACTTGAAACTGAAGTATCAGAGAACACATGCTTGCTACTGAGGCATGTAATTTCTTCCTTCCTCTTTATTCTAAAATTATTCACCTTACCTACTTGATAAAAAAAAAAAAAAAAGCCCAAGCAACCCAAGCTTAGAGACACAGATTCTTATCACAGGGACCCAGTTCTCAGGCAGCAGTGAAATGCATGCTATCCTGTCAGACGGAAAATAATTTCTTGTTCCTGAATAACAAAACATGTATTTATTACAGATACTGTTTCAGCCATTTAAGAAATATTTTTATGCTTTGCTTTTGTCATTTTATCAATGCTCTATTTGTGTTCAATAGCATCCTGCATTGTACAGAGCAGCAGGATGACAGACCCAATCACTGGAACTTGACATTAACGTGCTCACATTCCATGGCTACAGCTTGCTTATAAAAGCCATGAAAGAGTGAATTTAACATATGGCAGAACACCAGAAATTTTTGTTTGTTTGTTTGTTTCAAATTCTACAAACCACCTCTGTGATCCTGAATAGCAACCAGGTCCACAAAGTTTCCTCCTTGCACTAAGCTGGCTTTGCTCATTCTCCTTTGACCATGGCCTCCCAAAGGACCAGGGATGATTTCTCCAGCACTGCCTGCACCTGCTAAACTTGAAGATTCAGAAGTACTTTGCAGACAAAAATGTATCTAATTTTCCATCACTAATATAAGATTATTTCTAGAGTTCTACCAGCAGAGGAAAATGGGAATTCATTGCATATGGCATCAACATCATCATTACTTCAACAAGCCTGTTCAGTTAAGAGACAAAATGAGCTCCAGTAAAAATTCCTCTAAGTGCTGGGAAATTGCTGTTTACAGGAGTATGCCAAGCAGTGCTGTCACCAACAGAGGTGCCCTGGGTCACCTGCAGCCATCAGAATTTTGCAGAAAACAGCTCTGAAGGCAAAAGACAAACACTTCATCATTTTTAACTTGCAGGAAATTGCTCCCATTTAAGTTACTGTGTAAAAATACATTCAAATTTGGGAGGGACTGTGCTTTATATACAGTTCAAGCTAAAAGAATTGAAATGTGCCATGACACAGTGGCAATTACTGCAGTAAATGAAAGGGTCAGCTGTTCTATGCCTTCTAAACGGAGGAGGCAAACATCTAGCGAAGAAACACAAAATCCATAAAAAGTTTTCAAGCCGTAATTTGGTATCAATGGACACAGATCTCTTAGACCAGAACACTGAGCCTCCTAGCACCATTATTCTTTCAGGCCAGGGACAGAAGCAAGGCCACACAAAAGTGACTTTGTACACTGTGGCTGGGCTGCAGCCCCAGGACCTGCTCTGGCGCTGACAGGAAATCGCCGCTGCCTCGAGCCTTCATCTACCCACATGAAACAGAGACCACAGACCAGCCTCTGTTCTCTCCTAATTGTCAACATCTGCTCTGCATAGCTATGAATAATTTTATGACACATAAAAAAATCTCTCCTACTGACTCCAAAGGCTGTTGGGTTTGTGTTTTTCTTTTTTTTCTTTTTGAACACGAAATCTGACGCTGAAGTTTGGCTTCTAGGTTAAGATTTGCATTCTTCTGAAAGATGTCATTAAACCAGGATTCAGGATAGACAGGAAAAGCTGAGGGTGCTGGTTATTCCTTTCTAAAGTCAGGTGGCCAAATAAATGTTGACAGTTGAGATAATACATTATTTTCAAATACTGGAGCACCAGCCCACTGGTGGAGGTAGCAACCTCCATGAGAGGTAACTGATCCCTCTGCTTGATTCATGCCAAGTTCAACAAACCTCAGCTCAGACATCTCAGCCCTAAAACAGTGAGGATGCAGATGCACCAATGGACACATTCAGCACGACCTGAGTTTCAGTGCAGAGAAGAAACACATCAGAGCACAGCTTAGCATCACTGCCACCTGAAACCTCCACGTCCCTGCTCTCTCCAGTGAGCCACCAGGGGTTCTGAGATGCAGCAGTTTGCAACTCATTTTAATTTCACAATCACAGATTTATTTATTTATAGTAGAAGAGTGCCACTATGAAAGGTATGGCTAAAACTCAGGACGTGGCCACAATTTTAGATCGTCACTAGGCCTGGCTAAAAAGGGAGAGCAGAAAGGAAAAAAGGAGATGCACATCAGCCTGTCTGCAGCCCCCATTAGAAAGGGGGCTCTTCATGAGCAGGAGAAGCAGAATAATGGAAGGAAAAATAATTAAAGAACAAATCACAAGGGCAGTCAGTCCTTGCCAGTGAAATTCCCAGACACTTTTCCAAAGCTGGAACATGATGTGATAAGGCTTGCACAACTGACTCCTGCACAAAGCAGAGGTTGAGTGTTGGCTGCATGTAAAACAACACTAGGGGGGGAAAAAAAAAGTCCTTTCTCCTTCAGCTGAAATACTCAGGAAATGTACAGAAGGAACAGAACACCCAGAACATAAAGCTGAACATGCCTTTTTTAGTGTCTACACTTTATCCAGGGCCACAGCAATGACTTCTTTATCTCTCCTTCTGCCTTCTGTGATAACAGAGCGGAGATCTCCCTGCATTTTCCCAGCTGTAAATGCTGTGACAGTTCATTTGCTTCTAGCTAGCTTGGGTTCAGTATCACCTGGCAGTGCTCCAAGAGAAGTGTGTAAAAGTGTGTGAGCACTTGGACAGTCTGGTTTCTCTCAGAAACATAAAAAAACCCTTTAAAATGCCATTGCCAACCTGGTGACCAATTTACCTCCTTCCTCTGAGGCTTCATTGTGAGAAAAGATTTCATGAACACAGAACTGTTTTCTCCTGAATATTAAGATTACTATTCCTCTGCTACTTTCTGGTGGGTGGTTGCATTTCAGTTTCTTCATTAAAAATTGCTAAGAAATCTGCTCCTTGCAAAATGAATGGGCAATTAAGGATGTGGTGAACTTGTGGCTCTTTTGTGAAGCATCAGGGAAAGACAAGATTATGTGGGGGAAGAGATGAAACCAAGAATGAAGTGAAAAAGTGAAAGCTGTTGAGTGCTGTCACATCCAGAATAAGCCATTCCAAAAGTTGCAGTGGAAGAACATGGCAAAAAAGAAACATGTTAACAAAACACACTGAAGAAAACGCAGAGTAAAAGAGTGCAACACCTGGCCATACAGTCCCAAAGTCCCCAAAATGACACAGTGTGAAAGCAATGGGTTTCAGAAAAATAAAAGTCTGGAATGCATGCTCAAAATAAATTTCAAGTTTCAGTGAAACTATTTGGTGCTATTAAGCACAAATTTGGACCCTGTTTTATTAGCTTTTAAAACAGAACATGGCAAAGAAAAAACGTGTGTACTAGATAAGACAAATTCAAACCAGAGGCAGAAGCATTTGTCTAATATGTGCAGTCTGATGTAAAAAAATAAAAATGTTTGAATCATCCACTAGACAGTGAGCAGCTTCCACAATTTGTCCTTTCTACTTCATAAAATAACCCTGAGATTCACATGTTCATGATCATATTTATTTCGTTCCGACATTATTACAAGTATAGGTATGCAAAGAATTATCCAAAACAAATATAGACCTCTTGGCATTCTCTGGAATTATACACCTGAAAATAATAATTCCTTTTACTCTACAAACTTTCTGAACACCTATCTTTTAGGTTGACAGGCATGATATAGATCCACTCCAGTAAACTCCACACCATAACTGAATGGCACCAAATTAGTCTAATAAAAAGAAGTCTAGTAACATCTGCTTTTTCTGTTTCGGTAGCTCTGAAGAAATCAAAGTATTTTTGCAGCAACTCCTAAGTGCTCCCACTCTGCTTACCAGCAGCATTTGCTTTTATTATTCTCTGTATTCTTGGCATAGATAATTGTAGCTCTGTAGCCTATTGTTTTGTAGCTAGCCCCAAAACTTCTCCCTACCCTGATAGGCAGAAAGACAAAATCCATTCCAGAGGCTCCAAGCTGGGGCTCCAAGACCCCTCTCCTATCTTGGCTTTCTGGGAGCCAAGGTTGAAACCAGCTCTTGAAGACACATTTTCATGAACACAGTTTAGTTCCTATCTAAATGGGGAAGGATTCAGGAACAGGTTGAACTGAGGAGGAATTACCTCACCACTTATGTCTCTAATTGGGAATTTCTGTGAGTTCTGCTAATTTGTTAAACTTATCAACTGCATTCACCTTGTGCAGGGATGGGTATTTTCCATATCTGCCTCTTGGAGGCCTCCAATAAAGACCAGCCTTTATTCTGTCTCCTATACTGATATTGTCTCCAAAATGTGATGTTTCATTTCAAGGTTCTTTAAGGCATCAGTGGAATTGGATGAGCTACTCACCTTTAGCAGGAGAAATGCCCTAAGTGCACAGACAAATATCCATTCTTTGTGAAAAGGGACACACTGTTCCCAGCTACATTGATCCAAACTAATGCACTGAAAGCTCACTGTAATTTATTTGCACAGTTTCAGCTCAGAACTCCTAATCACAGTCCATTTGGCCAAGATTGTAAAAACAGAACAAAAATCCCATGTCCCAGTTTGGCACACTTGTACTAAGGAAAAAAAAATATATATATAAAAACTGAATTACTCATTAAATCTGGATTCTTATACTCTAAAGCTGTCGGATTGAACAATGAATCTGGCTTTTTTACAACACAGAAAGGAAAAATATAAATTCAAACATAACAGCATAACATATATTGTTAATACTTGTGAGAGGATATGGTGGATGTAAATATTTTAAAACTCAGCTTCCTTAAGTAGTTAAAAAATCAGAAAAGCAACAAATACCATGGAGACAAATGTCAAACATGACAGGGTGAAGTCAGTATAAAAATGTATCACGGAACAAAATCTTGAGTATGACAGATCAAACAAAATGTGCTCAATTCATGCTCATACACCATTTTTAAAACAGTGAAAAACTGTTCAGAGCAGAGTTGCAAGAGATAAAGAAATGCTTTTTCCTATGTATAAGGCTACAAGAGGGAGCTGTAATGCAGATAAAATATATTTGAAATCCATAGTTTTTATTACAGTAGAAGCCACAGTAAAAATACTTCCCTTCTTTTTCAGAATCAGCACTTTGATTTTCAAATTTAAAGAAAGCAAATTACAGAAGCAAAGGATATATCAGCTCTGTGCTCTCATAGATAGAGAACCAACTGAAAAATAAACATCACTGAGTTGGAAGTATCTATTTGGAGTGGGATCTTTGTTTTGAAAGGAAAAAAAAAAGTTAGGGCTACTTTAATATCTTATCTATTACTTTAAAATAAAGACTGGATTTTGTCTCTCAAAAAGAGACAAAAGTATAGTTCCTTCAACTATAAAAGGAAATGATATTGAAGCTCAAAGTGAGGCTTAAGAACTGTTTATTTGGAACACAAGCACATCAACTGGATAAATATGGCAGATCAAACAAGAGTTAAGTGGAGCACTCAAACTGGAAGTTATTAGTTAGCTCCATCCATGTCCTGAACTGCAGCTCTAAATTAACAAACGGGTCTTCAATTTATTTTAACATCTTCTCCCATTTTTCAAAGTAATTTTCAAGTGTATTGAGGAGACATAAATGGCAATAATAACTTGGAAAGCCAGTTAAGCATTTCTGAAAATTCAATCCTGGACAGTTTTCCTTTACACTTGGCTTTACCTGTCCATCTCCTACATGAAACGGCTATAAAAATGACATTTAGGATACAGATCTGTTGCATTTCTTATTGGTATCATTAATTACTAAAAATACAAGGAAATATCATCAGCTGGAACAAATTATAGCTCACACAGAAATAGCTATTTTCTACCAGCTTTATTTCCATGTCCATCAAAGTCATATCAGGCTTTTTCTGCCATACAAGAATCTGTCATGCTGTAATGCTGCATTCATCAAGAACATTTTGGAATAAAGTCAAATTTATTGTACTCACAAGTCCCTTTTATACTATATTACAATATTTCTGTTCATTTTAACATTACTATGCATTATGAGCCACATTCCAGATTTGTTTAATCATGCAAATTAACAAGCAAGATATGAAGAGGAAAAATACAAGTTATTTAACACTCCTTCCCCTATGGGACACCTTTAAACTCATGCAAAACTGCACACACACAAAGCACAAGCTGTATACATTTCTGAATTCCAGCAAACCTGTTTCTAAGTTCAAAATATGTGACCCTGAGCTGCCTTTTCATAAAGCCTCACTGGGAAGTTCTAATTGTGCTTTGAGTTCACAGATGTGGCTAAGCCACTTCTCATTAAACTTTCTAGAATTCCATGAACCCTTTGACATGTATTTTCACATGTAAATATAAACACTGTCAAGCCTGTGAAACTTTGGTTCATTCTCCTCCAGAAGAGAATGAGGATCAACCAACCACAAAAGGAAGCAGCCAGTTGTTGTTTTGTTTTTTTTTTTAATATGGTACAGGCTCAATCCCATACAAACTGCTGGAATCTGCTGTTACAATCGGTAACTTTGGCTGTTTCACTCAGCAGAAAAACATCAGGACTTCACTATTAATGCCACATTTTTAGATAATATGGGTCAAGGAAGAGGAAACAATGATCAAAAAAAAGCCCAAGGAAGTGTTGAGTAACTTTTTATTGAAAGACAACAAACACAAGTGAGCCATTAACAGTGGCAAAGATGGGGGAGGGGGGAAGGGGGAGGGCAGAGGGGATTTCAATCAGCCTTTTCATGTTTTATTCATTCTTAAGTAAGAAAGCCTTTCCCTCTGGCCACTTTTTGCCTTTCCTAACATAACCAGACAACAGGCACTGCATACATACACTGTCAGATTGCTGCCTTGATTATTATTTCAGTTGTGACACATGGATAGCCAACCCAAGAACTAATAAAGTGGAATTTTCTGTCTGCAGGTAGACAAAACAGCTGCTGTAAGCCAGAGATATTCAATCCTTGGCCACCTGGAAAATTCATCCTACTTGCAATCTCCTACCAACTTTTGACCACTAAAAAGTTCCCTACTGAGCCACATGATGATAATGGAATATTGAGTGCACTGAATTTATGGAAAAGCTCCAGCCATGCAGTCAGTTCCATCTTGGATTATAAACAAACTACATGCTCTGACCCCACCACAATGCTGGAACTATTTCCAAAGTGAGCATCTGTAGTAAATGCTGATTTGTAGCATGAATCTTTATCCAATATTAATGAAACTCTGCTATAGGAAGGCTTAGTCAGTGGAAAAGCACAGCTTTTCAAGCTGTCAGTGAAATGTAATAGGCATCTTTTAGAGCACAGAGAGGTGTATGCTATGAAATGTTAATTCTTGCTCTTCTGGCAGGTGATTGGCAGAGATTATTGCTAAGAGCTGCAAATCATCTGTGACAATTTCCAGATTTATCCAACACCCAGAGCTCCAAGATAACCTGCAAAGTCCAGCATGTATCAGGAAGTCATACAGACACAGTTGTCCAGAATCACTGAGGCTTTTTCAGCCACTTATTTATCCACATCAGGACAACCCAGCCTTATCATCCACAGCTCCTTCCTCTTGGCAGGAGTCTCCTCACCAGTCAGAGTTTGCTGCCTGCTTCCTGAGTGCACAACCCACGTGAAGGGGTGGAAATGTCTTTGAGGAGGAAAAGATGGGATTGTGCTTCAGGCTGAACAGAATACTCCACAGGCTGAGAGACTAAACTAACCCAAAGCAGTGATTTAACAGATGTGGACATGAACTCAGCTCTCTTACTTACAGTCAGCAACAGCCCTTAAAAATGACTTGCATAAATATTTGTGCAATGAATCCAACCTTAAAACCATTCAGAACTTCTCACTTACCCAGCCCAGTAAACATTTCCAGTGCAAAAGAATGGCTGCACAATCAAACCTCAGTCACATTTACAAGCACAATTTGGACTCTTATATCCCGCTGGATTAATTTTAATCTACTTTTTTTTCCCCACTTACTTCAGGATCAAAACAGCCAGTTCTCTTAATTTGTTTGCTCATTTCCTTCCTGTACCTGTCACTTACTGAACAGTTACAATTATCCTTTTTTATTTGTTATTTTACTCTTGGCCAGAAGGAGCAAGTCTTCCAGAACACATGTATTTAAGATTTATATCATTACACCCATAAAAATGTGGTTTGATCACCTGTCATTTATGCAGAAGATAACATTGGAAAAGCAAATATTGATCTTTTAAAGAGTAGTTTTCTTCATTATCATGCTCTCTTTATACTCTCTCGCTCCCACCACACTCTCTGGGGTATATATTCTGAAATTTCACGCATACCATAAAGTATCTTTGGAATGTTACAGTATAATTGTTTAGAGAAACATTTAATGGATGAGTAAGCATCAAGAGGCCAGGGCTAAGGGAAAAGTTAAAATGCTGGCAGCATTTTGTATTGAAAGATCTCAGCATGAGGACAGGGGATGGACATTTGATCCAAAAATCTGGTACAGACTCAAGCACTTTAAACCCAATACCCAGCACAGAGGTGTCTGAAGGCACCTCCCAAAACATCTGCCTCCAAGCACAGCTCCAGACCTGGCTTTGGGTACTGCCCAGCAGAGCAATCCAGTGCCACAGCACATCATTGGATCAATAAACATAAACATTATATTAGGGAATGACAGGATCTTGACAATTGGCTTTTTTCCTTTTTGAATTGGTTTCTTGGTTTCCCAATTTCCAGCACCAATAATCTGCATGTGCATGGTGTGGAAATGCAGCAGGAGCGACTGGGAAGAGCTGGGCACTGAGTACAGAGACAGCTGAAAAAAGCTGAACATGCTTTCACTACAGGAATCTGCTGCAGACAACATGCTGCAAATTAAAGCAAATTTTCCTCAAGGAATTCCCTCAAGGACTGTTCCTCTCAGAGATTCTACAAATCCATTAGCACAGGCCCATCATTATGGTTTTTTGGGGTTTATGTACTGAAGAGAGTTTAAAAACCACACACAAAATAAAGCATAAGAGATATTAAGGCAGATGAGTGGAATCTCAGGTAATTGATTCATACCCTGTTTATTAGAGTAGAGCTGAGGTGGCTTTTACTCCAAACTCCTCCTCTGCCCCATGCTGTTTGAAGTAAGAAAAAGCAAAAGAATTTTTTTATTACTCTACCTGAATTTCTAAACAGAAGATCACAAAAGCAGAAATTACACAGAATCCAAGCAGCTCTTTTAGCTCCAAAGCTGGAAAAGACAAACTGTCCCAGGCCTGTGGCACAGCTGAAGCTTGTCTGATAACTGGGCACCTAAAATCTCACCTGCAGCTGGTGCAGCACAATTTCTCCAACACTTCAGACCCTCACAGAATTCTCAGAAAGCTACTGTTTTTGAGGAACTTCTGTTTCTGCATTTAACTTAGTGGAGAACAGGTAGCATGTTAAAAAATAATGAGGAACACACGAACAGTGTGACTCTATAAAGCTCATTTTGTTAAACTCATGGGTAAATACCACAAGTTCAGCTAGTTCCAAACCCAATGTATGATCCAAAATTGCTAATCTATCTGTAAATTGTGTGAATCTAAATTAGATGTAAAAATAATGCATTTTTTAAGGCTTTAAGAGGTATTTGTAGCATGTAAAATTGCAAAGGCCTTCCCAGGTCATCCTATTTGCATCCTACTGTTGGAAATACAATATTAAATAATCTCTTCCAGAACACATTGATTCCCATTTTATTTAAAATGAGGGGGTTTTTCTTTGCGTAATCTCAAAATCAGGATATTTGTTTTTAATTTTCCACTTAATTCATCAAAGATCCAGTGGCCATTTTAGATGAAACCCTTCAGATTGTGTAGGAGAAGCTTTTACACTCTCAAGCTTTTCTTTCTCTTCCCCAGCACAGTGATCCAGATGCTGTTGTCAGATAAATACACTGGTTTAAATCTGTATTTTTTCTAATGCCACATTCACAGGCAAATCCAAATATTCCTTGGGCAGCTTTTTCTGTAATTATTTCCCTTGGTGAATTACAGGGAGCTGTAATACCACTGGTGGCTTTAAAGCAAGGTCTGTAGATTACTCCTTGTGTTACAATGACCATAGCAGAGCCTGTTGGGTTTTTTTGGAGTTAGGGGAACACAACACAGTTTATAATGAAGTCTAACAAATAAGGATATGTTAATCTTTTCAACCACTTAAATCCAGGGAAATCAAAACCAAATGTCTTTCTAACACAGCATCCCAAAACCCAAGCCCAAATACTTGGATCTTAAAGCCTGCTGGGATGTTTTCTGCAAACCATCCATTAGATTTCTTATATTCTGTACAACATTCCTCCACAAACTGGACTGATTTCTTCCACAGCTTCACTTGTTTTTGCCAAAGTCTCTTTTAGTCTCTATTTTAGTTCAGCATTGGCCTCCTGCCTAATGAAACAACTGTTCTTTATGCCAAAGCTGTCATCTTCAGTTGCACAAGATGCATCTCACTTACAAACAACCTATAATGAGCCCAATGTTTAATGCCTGAAGAACTGCTGGATGATCCCAAGCAAAACTTACATAGATACAGGAGTGGTCACTACCTTGGGTGGGAGAAGAATCATTCTCAAGAAAGACTTTTTCCCCCCGCCTTTTGTATTCAAATCCACTTTTTGAAAAGAAAGCCATAATTTTAGAACATGAAAGCATATGTAGTTAGCACAGGCAGCAGTGAGACATGCAGGGCTCACTCCAAACCTGGAAGCTTCATTCTCACTCAGTGTGAGGGCATTGTTCTGTAATGATCACATGCACCATAACCTTGGCTTCTCTTGAACAAACCATGTTTAAATATGAGAATCTGATAATCTTAACAAACTATCAAGTGTTGCTTATGACTGAAAAAAAATCCATCCAAATAAACCCCTTGCTCTGTTTTGCTGCAGTAATTTCAGACCCAGCTGCAATGAAGGTACCTGTGTAAGCAGCTGCTCCTGGCTGAGGTTATTGACCCAGCGAGTGTATCGTTCTGTAGAGTCCAGTGGCTCTCTTCTGACTTGGCAACCAATAATCTAAAACAAAATCACATAATCCCCCAGGTTAAACTGCTGTACACCCACGTGGCAACAAAACTGTATCACAAAATAAACATTCCAAACATGGCAACTCCAAGAATTATCTATACAGTCCTTACTAGCACCCTTCTATGTTCATGAGATAATGTGGTACAGTTGCTCTGTCCAAATGTTAAACAGTTACAGACTTTAAAGGTCTCCAGAAAACACTGAGTATCTTTCCAATTACCACATTCCTGGTAGTATTTAAACCATTTTGGTTGAAATTTTCCAAGGAAATTTTCCATAGGCTGACATCCAGAATGCAAAATTTCAACCAAAGGTTACTCCAGCAAATGAAAATTGGAATTTGAGTGACACCAGACAATCCTCTCAGCAGTTCCATAACCTATAATATACCCCATTACTTTTCATAAATATAAAATAAGCAAAATCCCCTGCATATTCTGATTTGTTTTGTTCACTGCAGAACAGTGTAAGCACCTCACTTTGATTTGGTCACTGAAGCACTGTACAACCCTTTGAGCACTAATGCTGTTCTCTAGCTGCACAGGTTAAATATCAATTTTAATGTTGTTATGCCAAGAGATGTTCAGAAAGAGCTTCCAATATATATCAGAGAATATCAGCAGGGTAACAAATTACCTGTATCTGCACAGACACAAACTAATGCAATTTCACAGAAACACCAAACTTTACAAATCTCTGATTAGACAAGGAAAAAGCTGAGGAGAGCTCTGCTGTTTGCTCCTCCTGAAGAGTACAGTCTACACAAAACCTCCAGGGTACCACAGGACTTAATGATTTATGCAAAGTGAGCTGCTGCTGTTTTATAGCAAGTCCTGCACTCCCATCATACTCTAACTTTCCATTTCTCCTCCTGATTTTGATGGAGCTTCCCACTGAGGATGTGCTTGTCCACTGAGAGCTAACAGCACAGGGTTTTAGTGTTTCTGAACACTAATTTCTGATAATCAAGTTCAGTTCAAGAACAGGTGGGAAACTTCCTTGGTTTATTCATAAATCTTCCAGGTGTCTGTGTTAGCAGAGCTTTAAAGCACAGAGAAATGTGAGCAGTCCTGCATGTGGATACTTTTGATGTGGGAACAAAAACACCATGAGAAGATCTTGCTAGGGCACTGCTGGCAATGAAACATCACAATTTAGAGTATGATTAAATACAATCAAAATAACAAGCATGGAGAAGAAAATGTTATTTGCTTATCCTATAAGAATAAACCAGAATGTCTCTGAACCAGGAAATGTTTCCTCAATGACAACAACAAATTACTGTGGAAAACTTCAATCCTCATCCTAACTTAACCCTCATACTACAGCTAAATAATACTAAGATATTTTCAGAAGGTTAACCTAAAATTCATTTAAACTGAATATCAATTAAAAGAGCTCATAGAGATGTTTTTATAGCACACCACAAAGATAAAAACCTGCAAAAGTCATGTCAGATGTACATCTATCCTGGGCTGCAAGGATGATTATTTTAAAATGGAATTCTTTCTAGTATTCATTAATCAAGCCCTCATTAGCCTTCTCTTGCATATCCTAGCTTTTTCTAACTTACAAAGACACTTTACAAAACTCTACATAAAAGGGAAAATTTACTTTTATTTTATATCTCAATCTATTCTGTAACAGCACGAGATGGAAACTCAGTTTCTTTATTTAAAGAGTCACAGTGAAGCTGAACAGATACAGAATACAAAGAGCTTTCAGAAGGTGAGAGATTAAAAAGGAGAATTTCAAATTTGTTTTTCTGAAAACATGGTTTTCAATTACAGCCAAGTAGGAAGTGCAGTCATCTCCTTCCTGGCAGCTTGAAATTTAAATTAGAAGCAGAGGACAGAGTTTCACATTTTTATATTAATTTCTGAGCAGACACAATTTCATAAAGTGAATGTTGAATCCAGGTGCTCAGCTAAATGACACTTCCCTGAAGTCCAAAGAATGGTTTAAATCCCAGCTCCTCACACTTGAAGAGAAAAGTGAACAGGTTTGATAAATTATCTGTGCACACACAAGGAGAGGTGAAGGCAGACAGAAGAAGTGCTATTCAATCGGATCCTGACGGCTCTTTTCTGGATTATACATCACTGTTTGTCATTTCTAGAGTTTGACTTCAAATCTTAGCCAAAATTCCCTCCTTCTTCCATCTAGCCACACAGATAATTTCATTGCATGCTCCAATCTAGTTCTCCGAATTTTGGCTCATACCACTGGTTCTGTATTTACTGTCTTGTAGGTCTTAAAATTCTTTGAGCCCTTTGGAACTGAAAAGAATTAGGAAAAAAAATCATCCTCAAAGTCATTATTTAGGAATTACTGGTATTTCAGTGAGAAAAATCAATGGGTTATATTGAATTTAGCCACCGTTTGGAGCACAATCTTTGGAAATGTAACTTTGCAGCACAAGAGGAAAATAGCTGCAAACTCATTGACAAAGTTAACGTGCTGTAGGAAGTGCTGTTTGCACTCCCTCTGCCCTAAGATCTGCTTGCTTTTCCTCTGCAGAACCAGCAGCACTCAAGGGCACTTTCATCATCATTTAAGAATTTTGTTTTACAGACAAATGTGAAAAAGGCCACGATGCAATGAAGTTGATTTCTGGATGCTCAGCCAAACAAAACCCACACCTTTGTGCACTTGACCTGCACCATTCCCCTCCCAGTGGGACTCTGACAGGTGACTGGGATTTCTGACTTGTGCTGCAAGATAAACACCACCGAGCTGAGCCTTTGATTCAGCATCTGTGAAGCCCAGCTCATGTAACCAGCTTCTTTCATACAATGAAAATCAGATTATTTCGAGTACAAACAGCTTCCTCCAGCTCCCCTGTGTAAGGTGTGGCAGCACAAGCAACTGCACACTGGTTCCATTTCCTCCCTGTCTCACAAAGGTTTTACATTCACTGAATATTTCCTTAGAGCTTTCAAACTGAAGTGAAAAGTTTTTCACTGTTGCTTCTCTCATAACATTTAAAATTCTTTGATAAAAATCCTTCTGGCCTGTATTACACCCATTCAGACCTTCCAGAAAGTACAAGAAACTCTGCATTAGAAATATTCTTTTCAGTATTTTGAGTATCTGTTTCTATGCAAAAAGAGTTCATCCAAGTTTCACCTTTCTGACCTAATTAGATACATTTGTTTTTATTATTACAAATGCTATAGAGTGTCATATACCTGTAACTAGATTAAACTATGCAATATATAAATAAATGCAATAGGCTTCTTATTCCAGCTGGAAACTTGCTGAAATGCAATATTAATATTACTTGTATAGGAAGCAGTAACATGAACGATGAATAAAAAATTTCTGGCTCATAACAAAAGACTCCGTTCAGCAAAAAGTAAAACTCTCATCAGGAGTGAAAACATGACAATCCTATCTGCTACAACAGCAATGAGGTAATTTGCTTTCTAGACAGACAATTACTTTTTTAATGTATTAAAAGTAACTTAGAGTTCATTTAGCTTTTTATTTAATTGCAATCAGCATTGGTGTCTCTGAAAAAAAATACAAAAGAATTTGTCCTTTATGGCAGCAAGAAACAGTAACAGGAAGAACAATAAGAACACAAAATAGGGGGTTAATCTTAAAAACAAACAAATACTCACACTAAAAGGCAACCCAAGTCACTTTAAAAAATAAAAATGGCTTAAAATGAGCTCTGTGGGAAGAGGTGGCCAAATATAGGATCAGTTTGTGACCCCACAGTCCTGCCTGGCTTCCTCTACTGCTTCACCAAAAGCCTCCAGTATCTGCCAGTCCTGTCTAGATGGTCTCAGAAGAAGTCAAAATGGCATTAAAGGTCTGAATTTAGGAACCTGAATCTCTCTTCTCTCTCTTCTCTTCTCTTCTCTTCTCTTCTCTTCTCTTCTCTTCTCTTCTCTTCTCTTCTCTTCTCTTCTCTTCTCTTCTCTTCTCTTCTCTTCTCTTCTCTTCTCTTCTCTTCTCTTCTCTTCTCTTCTCTTCTCCTCTTCTCTTCTCTTCATCACTCCACACAATTAGGAGTGGAATGAATGAATGGTATCTAAATAACATTACCAGAATGAATGTCACAGACATGTTCTTTATGCCACTGCATTTTTTCAGGAGTTAGAGAACTATAAAGCCAGTATAAGAGAACTAAAACCAAAATAACTCTGAGGTTCTCCAGGTCACAATACCCTGGAAATAAAAATCCAAGGAGCACATTCAGTAAATTCAGAGTTATGCTCAGAAGAACTGGGCAGGATTACTACAGACATTACAAATCCTGCTTAGAATCACCTGCAGCCCTGTCCTGGACCTCCAAACTGCTCCAGTGAAAAAGGAATATTTCAAATTCTGCCATGTGCAAACCTCAGCACTCTGCAGCCACTCACTGAAGGTCACAACTTGCTCCAACTTTCACTGCTTTTGAAATGTAATATTCAGGTAGAGATTTTTATTTTCATCATTTCAAGGTTTGATGTTTTCCCTTGCACGTTTAAATGGAAAAGGAAGCGGGTGAGAGGAAACAAAGTTTAAATGAATTGGCAACAATTAAAACCAAGGCTTTTTCTGCAGATGCGGTGTTTTGAGTTTTTTAATCACTACAACTTCCTTTACCACAAACAATCTTCCTTATTCAGGAGGCAGCTTATGGGTCAGAACCCACTCGTTGTACTAAAGAGGAAATGAGGATGAAAAAATAATTGGTCTTCAATTTTATCCCAATATTTTCCACCCTTGTTTTAGAAAAAGGAGGAAATGAAGAAGGACAGGCAAAAGCATAAACTCTCCACAAGGCACTGCATGTACAAACACACAGAGGAATTCTTCATATAATGTATCTTCTCTTAAGGAACTTTATTATTGAAATCAGTATTGGAAAAATATACATTTTAGCATGGAAAAAATACAGTTTTGTACAGTTTTGTACCGTTTTTCTGTACTAAATAAATGCAACTTTCAAAGGTTATACAAAGTACAAAACTTCATTCTACACTCTGAGGAAGAATGTGCAGTGTTGTGTTTCATTTTAGAAATATGACAGAATGATGTAAACCTCCTTGAAGAGAATGTAATTAAGTACTTAGTGATGCTTTAATTAGAAAAATCATAACATCTGATCCTAGAAAATGTTCTGTGAAAAGAAAGATTATCCAAATAACAAGTAAAATAGGGAGGATTATCTCTAGGGCATGACACCTTTTTCCCCAGTGTGCCTCTTTATGAAAGCCCACAGATGGAAAAATCCTAAAATAAAAAGTCAACAAGAGTTATTTAGCTTATCCTGAATGTTTAAGAGCAGCTTTAGTTAATCAAGCCTATAAATCTTTTGTGTTAAGGAAAGGTAGATGTCACCTCTGCTGTCTCCAAACCCTCCTTCAATTATTTTTATTGTAGTAATTTTATGCAGTAATTTCCTTTAAGAAAGATTACGTTATCACCATTTATTGCAATTAAAAATGAAAAAGGAAAAATAAACTAAAGAAATATTTTTATGTGGTAAAATCTTTCCAAAATTATATACTACAGGAAGAAGGTAGTAAAATGTGTTTCCTCTTCCAATCATTTCCAAGGGAGGAAATTGTTCTTCAAAACATGACACATGTGAGGTAATTTGCATTAGGTGAAAATATACAAAACACACCCTGGTGCATTTAAAGCATGTTTTAAAAATTATAAAATACGTTGAAGTGCTGACTCCCCAAAGGAGCCTTTAGGACAAATGAAAATCCATTTCCACAGGTGCTTCTATCTTGGAGCAATCCATATTTAACCACCTCTTAAACATTCTACTAGACACTAGTTCAAGTCCAAAGTCCACCAAAGGATGGGTTATTTTCAGAAAAAAAAAAAAAATGAGAGTAATCAAAACCCAAGGAAGTCTGAATTTTCTTTAGTGAATTTATATGAAAAACAAGAAGTCAAGGTGGTGTAATCAGAATGAGCCCAGCTGAGCATCACAACACAGGAAGATTTAAAAAGATGTTTCACACATGTAGAATTCATGAAGTTTGAACGTGACATTCTGGGGAAAACTTCAAGTAAATATAATTGAAGAGATCCCAGTTTCTTCTGTCTGTACCTTCACAAAGTCTCATTGGGTTGCATAGTTACCACCTCAGCAAAATTCTGAACACCAGGAGGAGGGAATGTTGATTTTCAAACATTTTATGCTTCAGACATAGTTTTAAAAATGAAATATGTTTATATGAATGAAACACATTCCAGTCAGACTTTGATGAATCTCAAACTCGAGTATTCACAATCATTTGATGGGTTATTGGCATGTGGAGGCCATTTTAAACACAAATTTAATTACAAAGTCCTGTCACTTGGGCTGTTTCCCATTTGGGCAATTTGATGAAATGTAGAACAGACCTAGACTGACATCGTGACTTTGAAAATGCTCTGTGTGGTTTTTTCCAGAAATACCAAATTAGAAAAAAATCTTTTAGGAAGCTGCCTAATAAAAAGCAAAGACACAGCTGAATTCCAGCAGATCTGGATGATACACATGGAAAGGCCCAATTACCAAAAATGTAACAATGATCCTCTCACACTGTCAAAGAAAGAATTTTCATATTTTTCAGTGGAAAAAAAGAAGTATTTTATCCTCTAAACATACTCAAATGGCACTATTTCTGAACAAAATCTTCACACAACTGCTGCTTTAGTTTCTACCTTCCATACCAAGAGAAGATTATTGAAATATTATAAATTACTTTTAAAAGTCTCTAATGACAATTTCCTGAAGTCAAATCTATAAATGTTTTTTGAGTATCTATATTGGATAACCTTAATTCAGAGTTACATTTTCCACGTGTTGGAGAAGAATGTAAAAGTCTTGGTAGTTTGATAATAGTGTGCAGTAAAAGGGAACTGAATATAAAAAAAAAAATTCTGCTGACCAGAATAATTAAGACTAGTTCATGAAAATATTCTTCTGGATATGTTTTTGTCCCACATAAAAATTTAGCTGATGATGGACAATCAACAAGTGCATGTAATCACCTCAGGAATGTAATCTCATGAATATAATCTCATTTTCCCTTTTGTCTATACCAAAGATAGACCAGAGCCTCTTCAGATCTTCTCAGCCCCTTTAGTGGAGTAACTGTTTTATGCAAACAAATTTGAATTGCCATTCAAGACATGACAGTTCTCAATTAATGTCTCTTCGATAGCTGTTGTAGGAATTAATTCTGATATTAAAATTAACCTGTAGAGGCAGTGCTAGCAGGGACAGGCCCGGGCAGCACACACTGATCTGTCTCAAACATGCTGAGTAAGGAGGCACAGGAGAGCTCTGCAAATTAACTAAGGTGAAAAAAAGATGATTTCAGTTCAATGCAAAGAAGATTTTAATCAACTTCATGTCCAAAATAAAAGCATTTACCAAAGGAAAACCTGCTAAGCTATATACCACAACTGGAGGACAAAGCATTTAAGGGGAGATGGTAAAATTCAATTTTCAGAATTAAAGACAGAATGAGAGAAGATCACCAACAACCTTGCTGAACACAGGAAGGATGGAAATTAAATAAAGGTGGAAAATTGAATTTAAATGGAGGACAGAGAAGTAACATTCAGCATTGTGTAGTTATGTTCTATGGCAGTTTAATAAAACCTCACATACACTCATTGTCCTTTCACACCACAAAACTACAGAAGCAAGTGGATCTGATCATTTCAGCCACAAGAACAGAATGATGTGACTCAAAGCAGTGCTCCCTGTGAGCACAGCACTCTCTGAGGGAGGGAGGAACAGTTTTGCCACTTTCTAACCCATGGCAGAAAGGTGTGACAGGTCCTGACAAGCAGAACAGCAAAGGGTAGAGTGACATACAAAAAAAAAAAAAAAAAAAAAAAAAAAAAAAAAAAAAAAAAAAAAAAAAAAAAAAAAAGGCAATAAAATGATGACTTTCAGAATTTAAAAATGCACGTTTCCAGACCAAAAGAAAGAAAGAAAAATATCCTCTTAACTTCTAGAGATATTTAATTTGTGAAGTTCAGTAGGGGTGGCAGGGAAACATCCAATGCCTTTGGCCTAGAGCTGTGCCTGAAAGAAAGGAGCAGCTCAGCTCTCATTCATCTGCTGATTTCCCCAATTCATTGGGGATTGCGCAATATTTGTTTCAGCTCTCCCAGGGCAGGTGAACAGGTCTGTGATCCACCAGCCCAGGCATTGTTCAAGTTCACTCAATCCCATCAACTATCTCAGAGTCACATTAACCATCAAAGATATGCAGAATCCAGGCAGTTGGTTAACACAGGCAGATAAACAACAGATAAAAATGGCTCCAGGCACTGCTGCTCTTGATCTAAAGCCAAGCTACAGAATATGCCAAAAATCTGCTGTAGAGATGCTAAACAGTGAGAATTGCTCATTGAGGAAATGCAAATGGTATATTCATGTTCTCTCACATGCCCAGGTATCCTACCTGTTGGAGACAGGGGACTGTAATTTCATAACAAATAGAAAGGTGTTTCTTGTGACACTGCTACTGATTCACCTCCTATCCAGCCAGAGAAAACAAAAGGAAATAATGTTCTTTATTTCTGTTGCCCACATTCTCACTCCAGCTGTTTTTTTCTCCCTGAGGTAGGAGACAGTGAGGAAGAATTTAGCTATTTTATCAGCTCTTTAATGTTACTCAGTGTCTCCAAGATCATTCCCAGATCCAGTGATTTTCTTTCAGCATGCCCAGAGCAGGGCCTGCCAAATAAGACAGCCAGGGAGCAGACACAACTGACATCCCCCCTCTTGTTGAAACAAAAAGTTTTGGGACTTCTCAGAGAGTAACACTGTTGAAATTAAATAAAAGAGTAACAGTGAGGCAGTGGAGGACTGCACAGTTGTGGTTTGGGAAATAATTTCCTGGGCTCCAACTTAAAAAGTTGATTTATAGAACGCTCATACATAGAACACAAAGTTGGAGCTCCTCTAGAACACAAGATAAGATATGAAGGCATGATTTTTTCAGAATTAAGGGAAACAGAATCTTAAATCTTCCTATTAATTAGCTGCCAACAAAGCATACATGTTTTGTGTGTGGTAAACAAGCGACATGTGGCTTTTCCTGGAAAAAAGGAATAGATGCAGCTTCTAGGGATAAACAAAACCAGTATGATGTCCCTGAGCTTTACAACTGCTAAAATCAGGGATTTGCACTGAGCCTTGTATCTCTTAAACAGAACTTAAGAATTTGTAGTATAAATACACAGTGTCAAAAACTTGTGTATCTGAGAGTGTCTATTTATAGAATTCCTGTCGGGGGACTTAGAGATGATGTAAAATATTCAGTAGAGGACAAGGTGACAGCAGTCATCCTTTAACAAACAGCACAATGCATTAGTGATTTGTATTTTGAGCTCCAAAATCCTCTACTCTGAACATTTCCAAGGACAGAACCGTTCCACCCTACAAGCCTCATTTTAAAAAAGTGTTCCAGATAAGAGCAGCTTAAGAGAACAGACATTAACTTGCTCTTTAAAGCACAGTTAAGGAGCCTGTGGTCCAGGAAATGAGACACAAAGGCTGCTGCTGTTACCTCAGCTGTGCTCCAGTACCTGAACCTGGGGCAAGCTTTTTGCTTTTTCAGAGATGGAGACACAGGTTTCTTTAAAGAAAGATCCCAGAGGCATTTGCTGTCTTTGGCTCTGCTGTTTAGTAACCAGGCTTCAAGTCAGAGTAAGGCAATTTGCATTTAAGAGTAACACAAAAGAGGAAGAACCTCAGGGATTAATTAGGACCTGGGAGATTTCTCTTGGTGGGCAAAGGTGGAGACTTTTCTACCTGTAGATGTATAGTAACAACACCAGCAGACTCCCGCCCACAATATCCACTGGGAACACTGGTCTTCAAATCTGGCTCCCAGTAACAATCAGCAGGATCAGGATTAGGAATAAAATTTCTGAAAGCATATTGAGACTGCATAAAGTCAAAAAATCCAGGTCAGGAGAAGTTGCAAAACAGTGGAAAGTGCAAGTCTGCAAATTAGAATTTCAGGAACAAACCAAAAAAGCTCACTGCTTCACAGGCACTTCTCAATCTTCTGCTTTTTGCTTTTTTTTTTGCCCTCCACCTACTCTGGTTTATCAGACTGATTGAAGCCAGGCCAGAACTTCAAATACAGAACAAAACTTCATTCAAACACCCCCAAACATCTCCCAAGGCCAGAAAATTGAATGGCATGATTATTCTGAGGACAGCAGAGATCATCCTCTTAAGAACCAGAAGTCCACCCTGACACTGCTCAGTGTATTTGTGACCAGGTCAACTTTGAGAAAAGTTGTGTCAGAACCACTGGGGGGGTCTGGACCAAAGTGATCTATTTGTTCACCAGAAGCAGCTGGATGTGTTCCCCTTTCTCCTACAGGCCTCTGAATGAGAGATCTGTAAGATCCAACACTAAGCCAGAAGTTTACACCTCACACAGGCACCCACACATCTTCTATAGCTGTAACATGGGAAATGTGCTGGCTCTGGTGGAAACAGAGTTCATGTAGCCCATGGCAGCCTCCCAGTGCTGTGTGCTGGTGACACCAGTGCTCTGTCCCACAGCACCAAGGCTGTCACTCCAACATTGCCCATCTCCAGTAGGCTGGGGGTGGGCAAGTCAGGGCAGCTGATCCAAACTGACCAAAAGAATGTTTTTTCCTTTAATAAATTACCTTCATCTTGACCCATAGGGTTTTTTCCACCTTCTCTTTCTCCCACCACCCCATCCTTCTAAGGAGTGACAGAACCCAGCCAAAGCCAGGCCACCACAAGTAGCACAAGAAACAAGACCATAAATTCACATGAATTTAGACCATGGCAGTAACAGGTTTGGGTTGCTTAGAACAGATCATAAAGACCCTTCAGTCTACTCAGGTCCTCTTTATTACTTGTTTGGATGTCATTTACTAGCTCATACTGAGGGCTGCTGGGCACTAAAGTATAACAGAATATAAACAAAACAGTTGAAGTGCTTTCTAAAAAGACTACAAACTGTTTTGTTGAATTTAGTCTAATTTAAAAAGTCTTAATTTACATCTTAGAAGCCGTATAAGCAAGAAATGTGATAGCTCTCAGCACTAATTTCCATAAAACAAGCATACTGGATCAACTTGCCTTTCTGGTTTTATGGCCTCTGACTGCAGAATTGCATTAACTGATTGATATCAGAACAAAAACAACTTTCAATTTATCATTTTATTGTGTTTGTAATGTGAGTTAGGTTAACTGCTACTCAGGTACTATTAAAGCTATAATTTAATAAATTCCACTGGAAGGATTATCAGATTTCAGAAGAGCCCTAACCCAGGTGATGTGAGGAGCAGGTACACATCCCACCACTAAGCAGCAGGTTGTTTGGCAGACATTCCTCAGCTACAAAGACTGCAATGATCTCTGCTTTGAAGCAAGCCTGTTTTGGACTTCAAAAAGT
Source organism: Sialia sialis (assembly GCA_009812075.1). Classification (NCBI taxonomy): domain Eukaryota; kingdom Metazoa; phylum Chordata; class Aves; order Passeriformes; family Turdidae; genus Sialia; species Sialia sialis. The sequence continues at coordinate 2,868,388 of VRYO01002184.1, read as the reverse complement.
TCAAAAGGTGTTCAGTTGACAGAGAGCAATAATCCTAAAACTGTGTGTTTTGTTCAGATACCTGCAGGAAACACCTTCATGACAGACCAAGTCAATCAACCTTTCCTTTCCAGAAATCTCTTGCACATTGAAATAAATATCACAAGAGAAAATGTCAGAGATGTCAAGAAACAATAAAGCTGATTTTGCTGAGTATTGTTGACAGGAATACAAACTCAGTTTTCAGGTTTATAAAGGAATATCTTTGTCAATTGCATTGACAAATCAACTGACTGCCATAACAAGTTATATATATATATATATATATATATATATATAATTTTTAGGCAAGTAGAACATATGCACAAAGTCTCTCTAAAGAACACTGACCCTAATCTCAGAAAATCATATAAAACTAAAATTGTATAGATCAGAGAAGAACTATCGCACAGAATATTCCTGACAGTTTATTTCACAGGAATAAAGAATGCAATTCTAATAATGTTTCATTTCACAGGCAGACATAGAAACATCAGCTGGACTGCAGGCCAGTGATAACAACTCAAACATTCCCTATGGTTTACAGTTTCTTAATTATTAAAAGCGGATAAACCATAGCTGTAGCCAATCCTTTGCAGCTTTTCACATGACTTAGGCTACATAAGAAAGGCATTCTCCTTTAGATTACAGACGTTAGCCAAACCTATATACTTATTTGCAAAAGAGTATCACTGTTGTAATGAGATCTGGTTTTCTGAACAGAGAAAATAAAAGAAGAAAAGAAGTTCAATCAAAGCTCCCATTCAGTGTGAGGATGAAAAATAAAGGGAAAGAATACACTGGTTATTGCTTTGCCTCCCCCAGCCCCACTGTGAAATTTTCATATCCTTTTAAAGATGTATCCGGAACTCTGTCAAAGAAAAACCCAGAAATACACACAAGGAAAAAGTACTCACACTGTTTGGGTGTTGAATGGCAACTTGGTGCTGCAGCCTAACCCGCTGTGGCATCATCACATCATCCTGGAATAAATAGCACACTGTTACTGAACATAAAAAAGGGTCACAGTACAGTACTGACACACATTAGAATATGTTGCTAAATTAACATCATTTTACTGGCTTGCAGTCAGAAATGCAAATGGAACAGATATTAGGAGACTTCACACTTTTGGTGGATAAAACTCAATGCTGTTGGAGCTGGAAGTGATCAAAACTGCTACGTGACAATGGTGCTGTGGTCTCAGTACTCATCCACGGCACCCACACATTTAACATTTATTTCTCAAGAAACTCTGCAACTCTTTCCCAACTCCCAGAGCAGCACTGGCAGTGTGAGGACAAGGAACTACCCTCAGTTAAAGCCATAAAATCTGAGACATAGCAATATGAGGAAATGTTCTCTGTCATCTGAGTGTACCTTGTTCCACAGAAAATGAAAAGCCCTTGGTCTGTAGATCTAAAAATATCTCATATTTCATGGGCACAAAAAGTAGTACTTGTGAAATGAGAAAATTCTAAGGAAAAGGAAAAATGGGAATGCACACCCATAAAATGTGTCAGCATTGACACTGGCTTTAAAACACACCACCCAGGTTTTAATTTTGTGTTAATACCTCTTCCACTTGCAGCATAAAGATCTGGTTTATTTACATACAAAAAGATAGGTTGTTTTGTGAAAAGTCAGTAACTTGGCTATCCTGCCTTGAACTGTTAGAAGAGATTCCTTACACAATTACATTATTTCCTGTTCAAAATTAAATCCTTTCTAGACAGTGATTTCTCAGTTTATAGAAACTGTAGCACATTTTTTCTTCTCTAAATTTAGACCTCTGAATAAATTTACCTTTATTCTTTTCCATGTTGGTGACATATTTCTCCCCTTTTAAAGAATTAGTCTTTTTTAGATGATGGTAAAAGCTAACATATAAGCTTATTTCTTCTCAGGGTATTTCCAAATAAACTTCATCAGGCAAAGGTAATTCAGAGGAGCCCTGAATTCCTGTTCTACAGACACTGTTTTAAAAGTTTCTCACACTGAAATCACTCTGAGATCCCTATTAAAGCACAAACCCTCAATATTGAATTTCCAACCACTTTCACATTAAAACTTCCCATCAAGTCAACAGCAACAAAAAATATATTAATGCTTTAATACCTACAGCTTGAGGAGTTGAATGACCTTGCTATAAAGGTGCCACTATGGTTTTATCAAAACAATGCATGATAAAACAAGTTTCAGAAGTAGGTCCAACTATTTCATACAATTCAAGGTTAAAGATAAAAACAAAATAATAATAAAACTGACTCTTATCACACTTAAGTTTATAGAAGATGGGAGGACTACGTTGTCAAAAGTATTTTTCATTTAGGATATGTTTAGTAATAAGCATGACAGCTGTTCCTGATTTTCAAAGCCAATACAGAAAAAAAACTCTTCTGATTTCTCATGCCTTCAAAACTACAACAATATTATTTATCACCTAATCCACTTTATCAATAGAGCACCAGAATTCCAGTATCAAGCAAGTATTCCAATAAAACCTTTACCTTATTTCCCAGAAGAAGAAACATAAACCTATTTCTCATGCCAAATACAGAGCTGATTTTTGTAAATTAAAAACTGTTTTTCATACAGGCAATAGCAGATATATTTTAACTGAACTTTCTTCACTCCTTTACAAGTTGCTAAGGATCCTTAGATGTTTACTTGTTAAATTAAAAAAAAATGTAAAAAAAGAAAAAAAAATTCGACCAAAAAGCCAGGAATCTCAATGCTCAGAACAATGTTAGCCTCATCTTTTACAAGATACAACATATGCTCTTGTGCTAAAAGATCTCACTGTTCACAATCCCACACTACAGAGAGAACTCTTACATTCACAAAGATGAAAAATAATATACTTGATTTCCAAAGGTTAAATCAGCATGGAAAGTATTCAAAGCAAATGAAAATAACCCATGCACCAGCGAGGTCGATGTCATGTTTTCACAAGCAGCCACTTGGACAGGACTGGCCCCGTTCCCCTAAGAAAACACTGGGGCAGTTTGATGCTATTGGCAAAACTCACACATCTCCAGATCTGGGGCTTAGGCTATCAGAGAGCATCAGTATTCTGTAAACTCCAGCTAAAGAGGGGGCACTAGAACCACAAAAACTTCTAAATGCCTCTTTTTATTAATACAGCTTTGTTCTCTAATGCTGGAAAACTCTATGAACTCTCACACTGGATGACCTTTATTTCTTTTAATAATTCTGTCTCATGTTTTTATGAGCAGCTTTACACACACACTGCACTGCTGTATTATTCTCTGATACCTCCTGAGTTCATGAAAGGAGAAAGAAAGATGGGGAAAAATAAGAATATGAAAGTTAAGACATAATAAAGCAATTGGATGATGAGGAAGAACAACACAAAATATAAAACACACCCCAGAGAGAAATAAGACACAGCCATCAATCAGCCTGCTTGGATTCAGACTGGTACCAGAAAAGTAACTGCAAAATCCAACTTGGGCAGATTCTTCCCTGTGGATGACTGGAAAGGTAACATGGAGTGGAAAACAATGTATTTATAGAGAAATCATCTTAGAGAACTCAGACGGATTTAAGGCTGGTATTTGAAAACCAAAATAAATTATAAGGAGTAAAACCAAAATGATTGTACCACAAATTAAGAGCATCTTTAAAAAAAAACTATGGAATTTTAGCAATACAGAATTTAACAGCTAAGGTGGTAAAATATTTTATCCAGCTGTACATGATGCAATCACAAATTTTCTATCAAAGCTGTTGCACTTCTGATACTGAATTCAGCAAATGTGTTGCCAGACTTTGGTTTCTATAGGCAGAGTTTGGGAGGTTTTTTTTGGGTTTTTTTTGTTTTTAAACTGAGAACAAAACCTCAGTAATCAGGCAAATGCTTTCCAAATTATTTTTTACTCATTTCAGACAAAAAGAAAGGGTCTATACAAAAAAGGGAAGTATATTCCATTTGTTTCTGTTTCCTAGGTGAGAGTAGGAAAGACAACAATAGTAGCAGTGAAAATAATTTTAACAAAGCAGAAGTTTACAATGAAATCCAGTTTTCTCTGTTCACATGGAAGTCTCTAATGGTTGTCCCCACAGAGAGCAGATAAACAGCTAAAGGGTGAAGAGAAACTTCCCCATGGAAAGAATGGACAACAGAAAAGAAATTTAAAATAAATGCTAAATAAATGCATGCCTTCCCTAATCATATACCAGGAATACAAAAGCTGGCCTCTTCAGCCAGCCTGTGTGGACCACATTTGGCTCTACAGTGGTAACTTCATAATTTTCCCTTAAAAATTGGTGCTTCTGCACTTCAGAAAGTAAAACAAAATATACAACACAAAGCACAAGACACATCTACTTTTTGCAACCGAGGGCAAAACACTAATTATAGCTCAGTACTGAGGTGCTTTCTTAAGCTCACATTACAGACTCAGCATCTCCTGCTTTTCCAAACTCCTTCATATTTTGCTGCTCAAAATGAAAACCAGGCTTGAGAGCTGATACACTGCACTCCCACAACAACAGCACCTTCTTTCCATCACAGCTCTTAAATACAAACTACAACCAGCAGCAACAGCGGCAGGAATGTTTCACTCACTGAGCAACAATATGGCATCTCCAAAATCTTTCAATTCATCAAATGGTCCATTCATTTCTCCTGCACCTGCTCAGACTAGAGGGAAAATCTTTCTTTGCTATTGTTCAGTTCAACTCCTTGAACCAGGGAAGTGAAATGCCTGAGACCTCCAAAAATTGGCCTGTCAACAGCTCTAGTGAAGCAAATACCCTGAGCCCAGGCCATTCTGCAGGGCTGGTTCTGAACAGCCCCACATTATCCAACTCTTTAGACCCAGGCACTCAAATGGCACCCACAAATCACCTGGGACTAATGATCTGTCAGTACTTGCAAGATATAAGAAAAAATGCTACTTTTCTGTTTCTAGTCCCAAATTAAACTGAGAAAGAAGGGGACAACAAAGAAAACACTTCAAATGTAAGAAGCTGACTGCATTGAGCACCTTTCTTTTTTTTTGAGCATAGCAACAAACAGGTCTACATGAAAAGATCGGTGTGGTGTTCTCATGAGCCTGACAATCCTTTTATGGAATCTTTTAATTAAGCATCGCTTTTAGTTGGTCAGGAAACTTTTGCTGTAGAAGCAGCTCCCACCTCAGAGCATTCATTCAATAAATGCAGATATATCACTTTCCAAATCTTGCTTTTCTGTGCTCACTGGAGATCACTTTTGATTTTTTTCTCATACTTAGATCACTGAAAAAATGATGTGTTTGCAGTCAAGTGAATCAGGCAACTCACAAAGTGTTCAGTAGCAAAGCCAGTAAACCCAGACAAGAGTAAAAGCTTCCCCAGCAATTCCAAATGCTCTCTTTAACTACTGAATAGAAGAAGACATGCAGGGAGAGGTTATGGCAACCACATTCTGAAGGTTTGCTTCTTCATTTAACATTTCACACCAGACAGAGGATTTAATCTGGTTCTAATACAAGCACATCTTTACAAAAGAATGATAGGAATGATGCTTAAAGCACTTGTATTTTGACTTTTTGGGGCTCATTAGTGATTAGGAAATATGGACAACTCTTCTGGTAATGGAGTTCACATCCACACACTTACTGCTTGAGTAACAGCTTATTTCAGTTTTTAACTGAGAGGATAAGTTCCCAAGGAATAGTATGTTTAACAACAACAGAAAGGAAATATGTGAACTCTGATCTTCATTTCCTAAGAAATACAGACTAACTTGAAAGAAAGGAGGAACATTTCAGAAGTTTATTAGTGCCTCTAATGTATGATAGCAACTAAAAGGAAGTCCATGCTTGCAAACCAGGAAGTTAGAGAGGCTGGAAAAACAAGCAGTTTAAAACTGAATGTGCCTGACACATCCACCACCTCCTTCCAACCACCTTCCTCCAAGGCCTTCAGCAACACCCCCTCAACGAGGTGGGCTTGAACTTGAACCTCAAGCAACAAATGCAATTTGAAATTAAACAATTATGCACACAGCAATTAAGTATTACCATTCCCAACTCAAATCACACAAACAAATCTCCCAAACCAAAAGGCACAGGTCAGCAGCTGCCAATTCCATCACAGGAATGACAAATCTGGCGCGGCTCACTCTCATTTTTGGCGAATAAAAATTTTCTGTGGCATTTTTGACTACTAGCAAGCAGTGACACTGTGGCAGCATGGTTTAAAGTCATAACTTTGAATTGCCTGAGAATCTCTGAAATTGTGATACATTGCCAAGAGAGCTTTTCAAAAGATTAAAACAAGCACGTTAAGTTCTCAAGTGATTATGACTGGGTTTGAAACACTGCAGGTCAAAAAAGGACACATTTTGATGTTTCTTCTTTAAGAGTCAGGAACTCTCCAACAACACACTGAATAAACCTGAAATAATTGGAAACTACACAGATTATTAGGGTGAAAAGAAAGCATGATCCTTGCTAAAGAAATAGTTTCAGACAAGTAGAGGCATGTTTATGTGCATGTCAATGAAAACAGCAGTTCAAAGCAGAATTTTTAGTGTAAGAGCTCTGCTGTGCTGCAAGTGGGTAAATGCTTCTAACAAAGATGGCACTACCCCAGAGAAGTGACCAACTACAGCTCCAGTACAATGAAACTGGCAGATAAAGTCGTAACTGCAGACAATTTGAAAAAGAAAAGCTAACAGTGAAATATATTTTTACAAAATTAGCTCTCATTTTCCCATTCTGTAAATGTTAAATATGAAAACATAGTCAAGTAGCTTCAATTTTTCGACTTGTTTTCCCAGAGGGGAAAAATGCCTCAGTAGCTTGGAGGTAAAATCTGTAACAACAGGCACAGTAAAAAAACTCCACAATAGCTGTTAGTCAAACAGCTGCCACTTCATACTAGAAAAGGCTGATCAAATTCTGACAGTTCTGAGATCTGTAACCTTCTTGTTCCCTCATTTCTTCCCAGTTTGTTGTCCTCAGAAATGTGTGTTGAGAGACATAACACAAGCAGCTTGACTCCAGCTGGAATGGCAAGCAAAAACAGTCTTGCTGCAGGCAGCACTTCCAAAGATGCTCCCAAATATGCTCAGCCACTCATTTCACTTCACAGAGAGAACAAAGGGATGCACAAAAAGCCACGGATGTGTTTCTCCACCTCTTTGTAATGTGCACAAACTACAGCCCCAGCCCCACTCCTCTCCACATCCACCTGTAGCAAACCTGAAATTGTGGCTGCACTTCTGAAGGTCAGCTCCTTGGCATTGCTGCAGCACATTCCAAAAAGCTGATATCAACATTCCTTCCTAGAGAGCTGGATACTGGACTGGTGACTGAAATGAAGAAGGTAAGTGGTGTGTGGAAGCAGAGTTGTTAAACAGCTGGCAACATCTGTGTCCTAGCTATGATCACAGCACATTTACTAACTACAGCCAAAACACTGAGCAGCTTATTGAAGTTTCCACATCCATTTTATTTGCTCTGATCTGTTTTCAGCAAAAAATGGTAGTCACAAGGAGAGACAGTAGAAAATACACTTAAGTAATGCCAGGCATTTAATATTTCTTTTGTAGCAAGATTAGGCCTCTGTTTTGAAGAAGCAACAGAAAAACACAGAACAGAAAATCTTGGTAACTTCTCCTAAGCTTATCCACACTGTAAACCATAAAATCCACAACTGACTTCAAGTAATTCTTAGTAATATTAAATATTAACTTCTGCTAATGATAATATTGCAGAAATACAGTATCATTACCAGTTAATAATTGTAATTTGCTTCCCTGATATTTTGTTTTCCTGCAATAGTCAGCCAACAGAAACAACAGGGAAGCAGAATGATTACAGTATATGGTAAATAACAAATGGAGAATTCTGAAAAATCACTATAAAAATATGAATTAACTTCATTTAGGGAATTTGATTTTCTAGTTTACTGCTAGTGATTTTCAAACAACTAGATTGGTCTGGATTGAAAAGAAAGACTAACCTATAATGTACTTCAGTACTTCATGCTATATAAATTTGAGACAGAAGATACAAAGCTCCATGGAACAAGAGTGGATAGATTTCTCATTCATGGACTCAGGTAACTTCAGCCAGCTCAAGTACACACACTCCTCACCTACAGACTCCCCAGAATGCCCTGTGCAATGTGGTATCTGTCCAAGCCTGGAATACCCCAGCACTTTGGAAATCACAAGTTCTCTTTACTTATTTTATTTTTTCATTTTAGATTTGTAGACAGCCTGACTAACAATACATCACAAAAATGACAACGTTTTAACACGTGAACAAAAAAATCATTCTTCCATCTGGTTGATAACACACGTGGAGTTTGCTAACTGAAGGATTTCCCTAATTAAAACATGAAATGGCTGTAGAGTTCACATGCCTGCTCTCACACCACTCTTTAACAAGCACAGACAATCATAATATTCGGTTGAATTGTATCTGAAAACCTACTCTGTCAGCAGCCACTTCATCCTGTACTACTCTAACCCATAGTTCAGTTCCAACTCAGAGGAAAAAAAAGTCAATCTTCAGGTGAAATTACAGGAGATCAGTGAGCCTTGAAGGTCCTGCTCTTCTTGCCTGCTCCCAGCACATGGCCCCACTCCTCTGCTCAGCTGGGCACCTTTGTGAAACCATTCCTGCATATTCAGCTGCACCAAGTGAGATTCTTATCTGGGGGTTAGTGAGCTGAATGGCTTCACGGAAGATTTCCAACAAAGGACAGGAAAAAAAAAATTCAAGTTGGAAGGTGAGAGCTCTCCTATTTTACATCAAAAAGCCAGTAGATTAGCTCCTAGTTTCTCATCAATACAATTTTCTGAAGAATGTGGGAAAGGAAAATCCTCAAAACACCTGAATACCAACCTTGCCCAGCCCTGTTCAAACAGCTTGTGAAATCTGATATAATCAAAGAATGATGTAAGGCTTTCTACAGGTTGGAATACAACTTTACAGCATAAATAGTAACCAGCACAGTTTAACAACCAAACACCTTGAAGCAGCTTGTCATTCAGCAAATCAACAACTCCATTAAAAAGGAAAGGATTATATGGACAAAACCAAGTTAGACAAAAAGCATTAACTTACTGAATCCAGAAAGCAGAGATAGGTTCCTGAGCTCTGAATTACTGCTTGATTTTTAGCAAATCCAACTGTTGAGAAAGCAAAGATAAAAATATGGAGGAGATTTTACTGTTGCATCTTTTAAAATCACATTGAAGTGAGAAACAAATGCAAGAAAACACAAAAATCAGTATCACATAAAGTACCGAGTTTTTCTGTATTTAAAGCAAGGTAACTAGTGAATATTTAAACAGGATGCCTATGTCAGTCACCTTCTCTGAGTGAGTACCAGAATTCAAGTAGAGTAAGACTACTTTTGCCAGCCCTCCCCAAGACACAATGTGTATCTTCAAGGGAGAAGGTTTTATATCCATGAACGTCAGCTTGAAGAATCACAGAATGCTTTGGGCTGGAAGGGACCTTTAAAGGTCATCTAGTCCAACCCCTTGCAATGAGCAGATGCTGAAAATCCTTGGCTGTACATACATTCAGCTTTTAAGTCCAAAAAAATACCAGCAAATCATAAAAGAGGCAGAGAAGGACCAGAAACTGCTGTTCTTCTCATCAGGGTTCTCAGAAAGACTCAAAAAGTTCTGTTTTTTGGTGCTTGTGAAGTATAAAGTTTGCAAATACAAAAACTTCACTTGCCATTTATGTAAAGGCACATGTGATGCAGAGGGGAGCCAAAGCAGACTTTTTGATTAGATACATACACAGAGCACAAAGGTGGCTCATTTATACCATAACATGTTGTACCATCAATGGAGACCACTCTGAAATGTCACTTCAGACAAATGGCAGTACTGGCACCTAGGGACGCTTAGTTTCTGATCTCCTGACACTTGGTGAATCTTTTCACCAAGCCATTCATTTCAGGAAGCTGAATCAAATAAGACAAAATTTTTGACAGCTTAATTTCTGAAGCAGATGACTGTTCTGGAGGAGCAAACAAATGGCAGAACCAGAGAAATTGGAAGGAGGAGGAATCCACAGTTGAAGGTAAGGATGGGACTGCAGCAACCACTGAAATACACCCACAAGGAGGGAATTTTTAGCTGGGATCATTTTTGCAGGTAGACAATGTGCACCTAAGAACATTCTGATCTCTGAGTTCCTGCCCTGGGCAGCATTGAGAGAAAAGCCCACACTATATCCAGTGTTAGTCTGAAAAATGCTGTATGGATTCCACTTGGTCACATATGTAACACTTAAGCTTTGTTTGGAGTATTTATGGAACCAAGTCAGGGAATCCAGCAAGATCACCCTGACCTACAAAATAATCATTGTGAAGACATACAATACTGTAGGGATTTTACTCTTCAGGGAGAAAACTGAAAATGTAAAGCCAAAAAATCTCACCATGTAGTGGAGCAGAATAATTTTAAATAATATTATCCATAAAGTTTCTGATTTTGCATTTGGAAAAAAGCAGAGTTCTGTAATTCTCTTTTCTTTTCATGTGTTACAAGTTTGAGTTTTCTCAGGAAACAGATTTCACTGGGCTCAAAGGTTCCCTTAGTTGTGATGCACGTGCTCCTTGGTTATTTTGCTGAGCTGTCCAAGTACAGAAAAAGACTTATGACTGCATTTCTTATTGCCTCCAAGGAACATTATGTCAACTACCACCAGAACACGAGTCATAAAGGCTCTTCCTCATAACTGTGTTATTTTTTCTCATGCACTTTAATCCTCACCTTAACTTCTCTTCATTGTGGGTTTTTTTGGATTTATTATTTTACAGGATGTTTACACATTGCCTTTCACAGACCTATGAATATGTAATCTCATCTATACAGTAACTCTCAGTCTGTCTCTTACTGGCAGTAAAAAAGCAGCTGGCAAAGACAGGAGCTGCCCCAGCAGCAGAGCTGGATTCTGGCATGAGCAGTGTTAGTGGGAAACAACTGATGCAAGTCACCAGGTCTGGACATGCCAAAGCAGCAAACCCCAGTTCTGTGGAGGTCCCTAGGAAAGCAAGAGATAAAAGAACAGCACAAAAACGAGGCCAGAATTAAATCTGCCCAACATCAAACACACCAGTACTATCAGAAGCCAGAGCAGCTCTCTGCACTTACATTTCAGTGCTGTCATTAATGTACCCATATATTTCGACTACCTTCAGTGGGTATCAATGAATGACAAGGAATCAAAAATGTGAGAAGAGACTGAAGGAATCTTCAAGGCAGCTACAAGTTGGCAATTATATTACTCTCTGAACTTTCTGAAGTATTTCAGACCTCATTTTCAAAGAAAATACTTTAAATAAAATCACTAAATATCTAGTATTTGTTATGAGAAAGAGTTGGAAAATATTTCTTGCTATGTTTAAGACAGAAACATCCTGAAGTTTTTCATATGCCAGACGTCTTTTAGAGGAGAGAGAAGAAAATACACATATTTCTTAAATTATTAAGAAGATAAATATAACTCTCCATAGAAGAAACTAGGTATTAAAAAATTCTTTTACCACAACAAATTCTGTATTTGGCATGAGTAAAAAAATTTCTTTAATATTACTCTTCTGAACAAAATGAAATGTTTGTGCTAGGTCTCTGAGTTTTGTAAGGCCTGCTTACTTGGTGAAAAGAGCCTGTTCCCATGGCTACAGCCGTAAAAACTTAAGCCTCAGTGAGATATTAACATTCCTCACTCTTGGAAAGAAAAAGGTTTCCTTTTTTTAGGCAAGTGCCCCTTTCTTTTTGCCTAGGTTCTCCCCCTTTCTTTTACATGTTGGAAAAGAATCAGAAATAAATCCTAATCTTGTGTAAATAGTTGAAGATGTGAAGCCTGACTAGTACATTGTTTCTGTACCAAAGCATCTTCTTTTAAAGGCAAGACTCCTTGCAGTTGTACCTAGTCCTTAACAAAATGAAAGTAAATCACCAAAAGCAAACAAATACCATGGATTCTAAGTAACCTGCTTCTAAAATTTAACACCCATGAAGTAAAGATGTCCTTGTTTTAATGGTGACCTGAGAGTGTCTTCACATGGAGAAGCCTGGGTTTGTTTTTTAGCACTATTATTTAAATAGTGCACAGCTGCCCCTCCCAGCCCCAATTTATTAAAGATCTGTTCAGTCTCCAGTTACCCAATACTGACAAATGCTTGCTAAACCAAAAAATAATCTGATATCCCTAATGGCACAATGGAATTCACAACTGGAACTCTATTTTAGGTTCAGTTTCCTGAAGGTGAAAGAGACATCAGAATCCTAACAAAAAAACCCAAAAACCAAAAAAACCCCAACAAAAACAACAACAACAACAAAACAAACAAACAAACAAAAAAACCACCCAAAAAAACCAAACCGAAAAACCCAACCCACCCCAAAAAATAACAAAACACATCCTGCTTGTGTGTTCTGGCAAACTAAAACCTAGTTTATACACAATTGATACAACACTCTAGTAGGAACAAGACTTTAGACATAGCAAATGTTTATAAAAATGGAAAATATGTTACACAACACGATGGTATTAGCAAAAACATTACTAACTATCTTAAGAATCAAAATTAACAACCTCTGGGATTATTCTCTGACTTCAGAAATTGTAACCCACTGAGTTTCTTGATCATCAGTTACTAAAAGAAGTCAGTTTTGAAAGGAGACTGATCACCCAATGGTGGAGAGGTGAGAAAAAGAAGACAAAGTTACAGAATTATGAGTAATTCTTGACATTGCTCAACTCCAGCTGTATCAGTTGCCCAAAAGAGAAAAATTCCCTCTAAAAATTTTGTCTGCCTTTCATCATTACCAGCCCAATAGTTCTAATATTACAAACTACACTGTCAAAACAACACCAGTTCATGCTAGAGGTATCAAAATACTAAAAATATTTATAGTAAGGGTTATGCTGTGTTACTTCAGTATTGCTAGGTCTGACAACTATTTAAAAACAGATGTAAAGCCTACAGTCAGGAGAAATGACAGTAAATAAACCAGGGGCCCTCTACCAGGTTGCAGATGAATTCAGTGCACAAACTCCCAATTTATTTGCATGTTTCACCAGGGGATGAAAATCAAACTTTGCCAAACAGAGCTCGGCTTTTGCATAAGAAGATCATTTTGAGGAGATTGTAACAAACCTGAGTTTCTTTCCACTTCAAACAGGATGTGTACTGAAAAAACAGAACATATTTTGTGTTACAGTGTTTCCAAAGTGTGACTTTTAAGAGATAACTTCAAAGACACAAACTTGGAGCCAACGTTTTAACAATTTCTACCTGTCTACTCATTAAAACAAAGTCCAGAACGACAGAAACTTTGGTTACACAGCTCCAGTACAAAGTGTGAGCTCTCTGTTCTCCCTTGGTCTTGCTGCTCTTCCTCAGAACACAGATATAATCTTCCAGCTTCACTGTCACTCAACAACAGCTTCTCCAAAACCCAACTGACTTTGATTTCTATTGCACATTTTAGGAAGATTTTGTGCTAAAACCCCCTAGACATAAACCAAGCAGAAGAAGCAAAAGAAGATCTGTTTAGAGAGATTTGTCTGGAACCTCCTGGAGTGGGTGAGATTGATGTTAGCATGCAAATGAAACATCACCCACCTGCCTGACAGCTCACTGAACAGATTGGTTCAACCCTTTGAGTGGGGACTTCAGTGAGAGTTCTTAGCTCACACCAAAACTTCTGAAACCTCTGTTTTGATTTGATCATTGAAGCAATAGCAAAAAAGGCATTTCTTTTCTATTTCAGTGAATATTTTACCGGACTGAAAGATACACATTTACTTTTAAAATCTTCATGCAAGAAATTTTTTTTTTCTTAAAACTCATCTCCTGAAGATGAATCAGATATCAGAAAGCCAGAGTAAAATTGTAAGCATTAACAACATTGTGTATACTACAATTAAACAAAATTCTTTTGCTTTTGCAGAGTAGAGCACACAAGTGCTAAGCCAAGTTCTTCTTTCCTTGAACATATAAACAAATTCTACAGAGCCCAAAGCAACAGGGCCAAATTCAAATTGGAATGAGTTTTCAAATAGAGCTTTAGAAAATAACGTGGGGTTTTTTTCCATTGCAGAGCAAATGGCTACAAAGATACTTTTTAAACTAAAAATCAGAAGGTGCCTGCAATAAAAACCAAACTCTCACAAAATCACTGTTAAGCTACATACCACCTCGGGGCTGAGAGGAGTCATTGGTCCCAATGATTACTGAAACACCAACTTCTTCCAACTTGATCTTCCATTTTTCAATTATTTCAGCTGAACCATCCTAGAAAAAAATAATTATTTAGATGTAGCTATTTCAATTTGTGTGGTGAAGCAAACCAAACATTCTTGTCACACACAGTATTGACTTGCACAGTATTTTAAAGCTTTAAACCCACCTTACTGGCGTCATTAAAAACTGACAGCTCCATGGTTCCTTTAAAATCTTGTTCCCAAACTGACTTTAGGCATTCATCTAACCAACATTCACTGTTGTGAACAGGCACAATGATAGACTACAAAAAAACAAAGATCCACATGCATGTCAGGAAGCATATTTTTGTTTACTTACAGTATATTTATTAAAAAGGAGAAGTAGCAGATCCTTCTGAAACTAATTTTCACAAAAAAATACATCTTAAAAATATGAAAGTAGATATTAGTAGGTAAGAACTTTTATTTTCATTACATATATATGATTTGCTTTCTTCTCTATCAAGCTTCTTTTAAAATTAATTTCCACAAGATGATTTTTGGTAGAAGTCCAAGGAAACAAGAGGGAGCACTGAAGCAAACCCACAAATGAAACGTGTAACACCACTCTAACCTGTTGGTAGTATTTCTGCATTTCTTAAGACACTCCTCACTTTTCTTCTATTAATACATCTTACTCATCAATTTCTCTTCAAGCCTAATTGGAGATGCTCATATATGCAGCTGGACCCTCAGCCTGCAGACAAGTTTTTAAAAATTATTCCACCTACAACTGCTCTAAAGCACACAAAGTTGAGCTGTGATGTAGTTCCATACTCTGCCATTCCAGCTGCAGCTTTCCTCCTACAGCCCTTTGGTTCAGAGGTGCACACACAGCAGGAAAACATACCTGAAAGATTTTAAAATTGGTTAGAAAGCAGAGAGGAGGGCTTTATCTGCCCAGCTACCACTGTTCTAACCACCCCTAAAAAGCCAACTATCCCCAAAATTCTTTCAGTGTCTCAGAACAGAACACATTTTCTCCTTCACAGCATCATAGGCCTGAGAAATCAGCCCTGATACACTGGCTGTGTTTGCAAAGGGAGAGCTCAAGTCTGTACCTGTTCAAATTACTTATACATGGGGAACTTGAGGGCCTAAACAACTCATTAAAAGTCTCATGGGACATTTGAAGAAGTCCCTAGAAATTCCTCATTATGTGGGGTAACCACAAACACACGGTTGGAAGAAAGAGAGGATTTGCTCCTATTGTGAGCAGCAGAGAATCCCAAGAAACAAAACACAGGGATACTGGAATGGAATTATGTGCCTTGTGAACACAAGTACATTGTGCAAATACACACAGGTGCAGAAGTACACACATCAGAAGGCGGATTTTTGGACACTGAAGGATGTACACACAGGTAGGACCCAGCCCTGTGCAGGGTACAATGATTAACATCATTTCACAGCCAAATAAAATAGTAAACATCTAAAATGAATGAACTTCCTGATTTTTGGCAGGATGTTGGAACAGTTCTTAAATGAAATATGACAAAAGCTCTCTAAAATTTTAAGCAATGTAGGCCTTTGACTTGTGTTTTAGAGAGAGAAATAAAATAGAGAGAAACAAACAAACAAACAAACAAAAAAGTGAAACTGATTATCCAATAATTACAACACACAGACAAAAAAGATTATTCCAGAAGTGTCTCAGATTAGTACTTTAAGACTTAGAAAAAAAGCAAAAATCTGAGATTCCGAAGTACTATATTCAATTTACTCAAGATTTTCATATTCTTTATGTGGACATGGCAATTAAAATATGACCCTACACATTAATACTAACCAATCTAACATATTTATCCTAGAAAAAAAGGGGTCCACAATTCTTCCAATGACCATATAAACTTGTGCAGTTTTGCACATTCAGAAAAAAACTGTAATTTTTCAATTTGTTTTCTGATTCACTTAGTAAAAATTTGACTAAGCCATCACCAACTAGCTTGCCATTGGTTTGAAAACTGGAACTTCTTTGCTTTTTTTCCGTGGTGTACTCCTGTTTTAAGTCAGGGCAGCAGTGCAAAATAGCAAGATGATGTTTGACCTCCCTGCTTAGTTTGAACTGAAAGCAGAAAAAAGCACTTTAAGGGCAGCACATACAAAACAACCCATAAATATCTGATGGCACTGGGGTGCTCTGAACTGCTCACAATGTATTAACATGCTCCTAAACACATCACTGTGAGCAAATTCAACTCCCACAGAACCACGACCACCATACAGAACCTGCCAAACTAAGGCCCAGAGCAGAACTGTTGATATTTCTGTGTAAAAATTAACAAACCCACACAAATAACTTTACTCAGCAATAGGATTAACAACTCAAGAGTATTGCTGATGTTGCATAATACAGTTTTCTTAGGTTCCACCATTCTTGCTCAGCTCACTTTTCTTTTTGTGGTTTTCTTTTTGTAAAATTCTAGTTTGAGGATAAATCAAAATTCTAGACTTTCATTTCTCCCCTGTTCATTACTAGATTTGTACCCTGGCTTAAGAGTTGCAATTGCGCAGTCATAAATTGGCTTTTAATTTCATGTGACTGCATCAGGATAATTAAATCTCCTTTGACCACTTAAAGAGGGGAAAACCATGAAGCAGGGCACTATTTCACTTACAGGTGCAGTCTCAGAGCAAAAATGCCAGCTGGTAGTAAACTCCAGAGACTGTGTCTGCTTCTTGTGTCCCAAAACAAGAACAACTCCAGCTCTGCCACTGCTGACAAACCCCTTCTCATAGGGTCAAACACCAACCTTGCTAAGGCACTCACTAAAAACAGGCACAAAGAAACCTAGAATGGTTTCCCCAGTGTCCTTTTGCTACACTTTGTGCCAACTCTGATTTCCCAATCCCAGCACAGATTATTCCAGCTCTCCCTGCAGCAGCCCTTCCTGTGTTTGAAGACTGCTACCAAACCAGTGAACTACAGAGAGCATAAAGCTCTCTCAAAGTAATTTTGAGTATTAGGGACATAAATTACTAACAACTAACTAAACAAGTCATGTGAGTGACAATGTGAGTGATATGAGTCAGAATTACTATTTCATTAGCTGAGGCTGATTTACAGCAGCATCCAACAGAGGAGTTTCATGGCCTATGAGCCAAATACGACTCTTAAAACAGAGCTATGAATTAAACCTGGATTTGAGCATTTTGACACTGCCTGTGTTCCCCTGAACTCCACACATTCTAGACAAGTATTATATCTATTACTCTATTTTTATACCCCTATTTATATACCTATATAGGCACAGATAGGGATATTGTATATTTAACTTATCTGTGTGGTTAATTTATACATAAGAGTGCAGACATAAAACATTTACATATATATATATATATATAATATGTACACAGGAAGTGTTGTAGGAAGATTTTACGACTGTCACTGCCAGCCCCGTGTACCCGAGCGCGCTGAGGTTGCCGTGCCGCAGGAGCCGCGGGCTCCGAGCCCTGCGGGAGAGCCTCCCGGGCCAGCCCCGGCCCCGCCCGAGCTGCCGCGGCCGCAGCGGGCACACCGGGCCCGGGACAGCCCGGCCCGGCCCCGCCTGTCACGTACCACCTGCACGGGGCCCTCGGGGCTCCCGCCGGCGCTCCCCGGCTCCGCCATCGCCGCCGCCCCTCAGGGAGGAGCGGGAGGAACAACCACAGAGACGGAGGCAGGAGCGGCCGGAAGAGTCTCTGCTGGCGGCGGCAGCCGAGCTCTGGCTCGGGCCTCAGCCCCAGCCCCAGCCTCGGTCCATGAGAGGATCCGAGGCCCCAGCCCCGGCCCGTGAGGGGAACCTCGGCCTCAGCCCCGGCTCCGGCTCATGAGGGGATCCCCGGTCCCGGCCGTGGAGACACTCGTACGGAAAACCACGCTTTGAAAACAAACAGTGTCCACAAAGAAGACAGAGGAATCCTGCAACTTTATTCGAATAAAAGAGAGGCCACCGGGGCACACTCCGGCAGGGTTTTCTCTCTCGAGGTGCTAGAGGACGCAGGCCCCTTTTATCCCAAACTCCGGGCCGCTTGTTGCCCTCCTCCAGTGCTGAGGTACTCGGAAGGTACACCCTTCCCCAGTTGCCTACCACATATTCCACCCCTTAAACTTGTTATTTTCCCCCAAAGTTCAGAAGTTCAGGCTTGTGCCGACCCATTTGTCTGTTTCAGGAGTCAAACTGTGCGGGTTCTGTAGCAAACCTGCTGCTTGATGTTAATAGAGACATTAGGACCTATTTCAAAGACATTAACACCCATACCTTCACTCATCGAATTTTTTTGTTAAGACACTAGCACACATCTTCCCTTTCACACTGATTCCTCAATAGATGCTGCCTGCACTTCCCCACCTGTTCTCTGTGATCAATCCTGTAAATTTTCAGCAGTGCTACAATGTTTTTTCAGTTATTTCCCACACTGAGATATGGCAGCAGGTAATAGCCTGCTTGAACTGAAATTTCTGCAAACCGAAATAAATTTTTTGCTTTGGAGTTGTACATATTCCTGCAGAATGGTAATAGTAGTGCCAGTGTTCTCTAATCTCTCCAATCTGGGTTTTTCTTGGTCTGAGCTACTGTATTCAGTGCTTTTTTAATAAAAAAGTTTCTAATAACCTTTGAAAAGGGAAGATTGCTGGTGGTAACGATGCCATTATTATAGAAACATGGAATGTTAAGGGATTGGAATGGAAGGGATCTTAAAGCTCATCCCCTGCCATGGGCAGGGACAATTCTATTGTCCCAGGCTGCTCCAAGCCCTGTCCAGCCTGGCCCTGGACACTTCCAGGGATCCAGGGGCAGCCACAGCTGCTTTGGGCACTCTGAGCCAGGGCCTGCCCACCCTCATGGTAAAAAATTTGTTCCGGATATCTAACCTGAATTTCCCGCCTTTCAACTTGTCTCTTTTACTCCTTGTCCTGTCCCTGCAGTTCCTGACAGAGTCCCCTCTCCTACTTCCTTGTAGGCCCCTTCAGATACTGGAAGGCATTTCAAAATATACTGGGAAGTATTATTGATCATTTATTAACTGAAATTATGGTTGTGCAACCACTTACTCCCTTGAAAGTATTCACAGCTAAAAGGGATTGCAGCACCAGTTCCTGTACAACAACCTATTCAGAATTTTTAAAATTTGCACAAAGCAATCTTTGTTAAGCAAAATCCTGAGATTATCCCTTGTTTATTTGAAGAGCCTGTTGAACAGCCAGACAATTCAAGGAGCAAACAGAGCAGAGTTATCTTAAAATGTTGGTTGGCACACAAATCCGAGAACTGAGGAGGTGAGGAGGACAGCCAAGCAGTAATTCACCCTTGGAATCTATTTCAAATTATCTGCACAGCTTCTCACCGGCCAGCCCGAGTTTAATCTCTCCATGAGCAGCACTGTTAAATATGATCATTCCTGTTTCTGGCGACAAAGGCTGCTGGCACTGTTATGTTGCCTGTGTGCCTTGCTTTATCTAAGAAAGTGTAGCAGAGTATTGCCTTACTCAGCCTACACCAAACAAAAGTCCTAGTCAGGGACAGCACCTCATTAAGTGAAGCAAAATGCAGAGCAAAGCCCTTGCTGCCTTCCCTGAGGAAAATACAGAACCAGTCGAACCCAGCAGAAATGTTTTCTAAGTTATATTATGTAGCTGACCACAGAGACTAATTAAATACAAACTTCTGCTTAGAATGTGATTTTTGTTTGGGGTGGGTTTGCAAAGACATTTAAAGGCCCACAAGCATGTGGAACCTATTCAGTGGCATTGTCAGGGCAACCTAGGCAGCTAACATCCATTGTGAGAGTTCTTACCTACTGGCTTTTGAAATTCCAGCAGGCATTTCTGTGTCCTTGGGCAACTTGGGAAATTAAATCGTTTCCAAAATATAGTCAACTGTTTCACTGCCCATTCCACTTTCTTGTGGGTCAGAATGGAAAGAGATCTCTCAACGCTGTCGCAACAAAGTCATTAAGAAGCAAGCCAGTATGGTTTGCTCCTAGTTCTACTTCCAATTGCTCTACATTAAAGATTTTTCACAGTGATGGGAGCTCACAAAGCAGTCCTCACAGCTAAAAGCATTGCAAACTCAGACATTTCTCATCAAATTAATGTTTAGCTTTGATTTCTGACTAAACAAGCTTTTGAGGAGTATTACTGTGGACCTAACACTTGTGATTCCTGGAGGCTTGAGCTATCAAACAGAAAATTTCCTAATTTTAATGGAGAAACATAGTATCTAGAAAGTTGGTTTTGTTTTTTTCTATTTAACTGTAATTTCTAAAATGACATGGACTCACAGTATGAACTACATGGGCCTATTGACTCGTGAGGGCAGATCTCAGCTGATTTGACTGCAGTTTAAAAGAAGATAAAACAACACTGCTTGTGTAGGCTATCAGTGGGGTTATTGAGGCCAAGTAGTCTTAGATTTAGTTTCTTTATGAAAAGATCAGACAGTAGCCGGGGTGGTAAAAATGCATCTGTACAAACAAATCTGTTGTGTCGTGGAGCATGTGGGCAGCGTAATTTGGTTGTATCTTTATTGGAAAGAGAGAATGAGTGGGTATAGAGTGTTCTTTTAACACATTTGTCACTGAAATTTCAAACTCTAGTACTGAAGTATTTCCAGAACACACTGTTGAAAGGATCATTCAACAGAGTAGGTAAAAAATTCAGTTCAGAACAAGTTTTGAAACTGTTTCTATTCAAAGAATGCTTTGAGCTTCCAGAAATGCTCTGTTATTTTCATAAAATGTCACAGTTGAGTGGCAAGAGAAGAGGGGGACAATAATGTCTCATTACAGTACAAAACAGCAGGAGATGAGAATCTAATCTGGTCCTGGCATTCTGAGACAGGATCAACTCACAAACACCTACTGGTCTATGAGATTTCATGACATCCTCAGCCACTTTATTGCAGTCCTAGCAATCTTTGCCCATACAAAGATTTTCTTAATACCCAGCTTAGATATTTCAGCATTTTCCAAGCCCCCCTGAAATTTGGCCAGCTGAGATCTTCTCCCTCTGGCTAAAAGATGCAGACTTCTGTGATTTCCCCAGTTTTAAAGCTGTTGAAGCTGAGCCTATAGCATAACTTATCCCTTTTATACAGATGCTTTTTGCTCTCTCTCTCCCTCCATAGTGTTCAGCTCCCCACTTTGAATTCTCTGTTAGTAACAGCATCTTAATATTTTACCTTAGGCAAGAATTATCCTACTTTGCTCCTACCTTAGTAGCTTTGCCTGCATTTTAAGCCACGTGTGTAAAGTTTTGCTGGGCTACTAAAAAGAAAATAACAAGACACTTACCACCCTATTCTGCTTTTTTACGGGCCTAAAAAATATTTTATAATCAAACACTTTGATTAAATACTACCAAGGAGGCCAGTAACCTGCCCAAAGCTAAGACTAGAATCTCTTAGGAAGGCCCCAGTCCCTTCAGCCTGTGTCTCCACCCTAAGAGGCTGCTCAGCCCCCTCCTTCAGGGGTCCCCTGATAGCCCTCTCCCAGTGGCTTTATCCCCTGCAGCTGTGTGCCTTCTCAGCTGCTTTCCTGCTAATGCCTCTGTTAACCCTTTCTTTGCCTGAGAAGGCTTGCAAATTCCATCACAAATCCTTTAGTTCTTCCCCAGCCTGCACACATACAATCCCTTTATGAATTTATGATTTTTTTAAATTTGCAAATTGCTCTTGAGTTTGCATCTCATCCCATGCTGTTGTTTAGGTTATGGACGTCTGATTTGTTCAGTGATGTTTTAGACCCTTATTGATTCTCCTGGCACTGTTCTGAATGAGCTTTGAGCACTTTGCATCTCTGCTGGGGAATAAGCCCCAGCACCAGTCGTGGTGCTCCTGCTGGGGCTGGACCAGAGCAGGATTACTTCCCCTGTCTTGCAAGCCATACTCCTGTTTGCACAGCTTAGTGCAGTGTTTGCCTTTTTCACAATGGCTTGACACTGTTAACTCCTAATCAGCTTGTGATCTATTATATCCCCTAGATCTTTTTCTGCATGAGGGAAACAGTATTTTAGCAGTTTTATTCCAGCCAGCCACATGAGAAGAAAATGACTGAAGTAGTGTGAGTGAGATTATCTGCTTTGCGCTTCAATACCAGGATTGTTTACTGGTGTCCAATTAGTTACATGTGTACACCCTGTTAAGGGAGTTGCACAATGCCTTCCTTTGGCCTTCAGAGCATTTATTACTAGCAAGAACTAGTACCTAATAGTTATTTGGGCCAATTTCCCTGTGTACTTAAGACTTCAAATGCTCAGCTGAAATTACAGTCTTAATTGCTGTAACAATTTAGACATATTGAGTTTGGGTAACCTCACTGAAAAATGTTGTTGCTCCTTAGAAGAAACGTTGTATGATACATTTCTTTCTCTGAAACATTAGCTGTCCTTAGAAAGGATGTTACTTGTTTCTTCTTTTCAAATGAGTCAACCTGAAGTAACCGGTGGTTGTTTTCATGAGGTGGCAAATACCACAAATAATTCTGTTAGCTGGAGTACTGGCCTTGGGTACCTTTGTGGGTGAACTAGAAAGATCCCATTCATTTCAGTACCAGCCCACACCTCCAAATATACACTCTGCTTGGGTACCAGTCATCCCGCCCTGTGTGTGCTTCCACATCCTCCCCTCAGACTGCTGGGCTGCAGCAGGGTGATGTTGGGCAGGTTCCCTGTCTGCAGGTTCCCTGTTCTGCTCAAGCCATTCTCCTCGCCACTCCAGCTCAGGCTTTTGGGTGCACCTTTATATTTAAGATGATTTTGTGGTATTGAGATTGCAGGAGATGAGGCAGTGCCAAGTGAGAGCCACGGTTCTTCCAGAGAACTGAAACAATTTAATGCAAGTTTTTCTTTGCCAAGGGCTTTAATATTTGAACAATATTATGCAAAGTTAGACTTTAATTTGGTAATCTTTTCCTACATGAATTATTCAAAATAACACAGTATTTTTAAAATAGAGTAAAAGAAACAGATTTAATTTTTAGCTTGTGAAATCTCCTGGAGGATCCAGTGATAGGCATGTGATTATGGTCTCACCACCTCAGTTAATACAGTTTGGTTATGCTAGTAACAAACCAATCTGAAACTCAATAAAGTCATAAAGGCATTTTCCTTATGTACCCAAAAAAGCTTTATAAGTAAGTTATTCGGAGGGAAAAAGTTCTTATTTACAGAAGATAGCAAGATTCAGATAATGGAAAGAGATAAAGGGTACCCTTGAATTCCCATTTTCCTGTGTGCCACCAGTGATAACCCTTGAGAATCAATGTTTCTCCTTGAAGAAGAGTAAACCTGTCTAGTGTTCAGTTTAGGCCCTTTGCTTTTCAAAACCATGCCTCTGTTTGATCTTCTTGATGACTGAAGTATTAAACACTTACAAAATCAAGTTTTTCTGAAGAGCTGAGGAAAGTAGGTGGAATTGTATATTTCCCAAAGATTCACTGGTAAGTTCATACTATCCACAGATGGAATTTTGTTAAACTTCAGTACCTTTGGGAGCTTAAACTTCTTTGTATATAAGTACAGGAAGCATCTGACATTTTAAGATGGGAAAGTGCTTAAAGAAATAAATCATATCCCTCCAAAAGAATGTATACATAACAGGAACTGGGTTGTGTATAATATAAGAGATCCACAGACAATGTATTGGATGCACATCTTTATATGACACACAGGAAGAGAAATGAGTAACATTTTGATTTATGAATTAGCCAAAGGCATCTGAAGAAAAGATACAAGAATTGTATAGCTCTAGAGAATACAGCAGCACATACTTAATATGTCTTCATTGAAAACAGAATTCAACAGAATTCTTTAAATTTTTATACTGCCCCATAAAAATTTATTACGTCTTATTATATCTTTTAATATAATCCTTAAAATGCTAGCCTACTCTGAAAAGTGGGTCTTAAAGTACAGTTTATTGTGAATAATTACATTTCAGTTTTGTTTAATTTTCCAGCCAAGACTGTTCTGCATTTTCCTGTAAATGCCAGTTCATCATACTCACCTTGGGTTATGAAATTAAAAGTTTTCTTGTTCATGTATCTTCAGTAAAACAAAATTAGCAGCTTCATTAAAGCTAATAATAGTGCTGATAAAACAAAGGGCAGTAGAGAGAGCAGCTCACTCCCTTACAGCTGTACTGGCTGTGTGCTGTAAAAGAGTAGCAAGGATGTAATTCTTGTCAGAAAATGACCAGATGTGAGCAGAACAAAGAACTCTTCCCTTTCAGTGAAAAACTGTTACTCCATCTTTATATTCTTTCTTCGCTGAGTGTAACTCTTCTCAAGGCCAGGAGGGCCTTTGAACAGTCTGAGAAATGTGGTGCTAACCTGAGAACGTGCATCTCTCAGAGCAAAGGAGCCAAGGAGCAGTGCAAACGCTATCTGTGGTGGTTTGTTATTATCTCATCCAGCTGTGCCCACAGTTCCGGGACAGCGGGAAGGGCAGGGACACAGCCCCAGGATGGGATCGTCTGTCAGTGGGCACTCACACCGGGGAGTGTGGGGAGCAGGAGGCAGGAACTGCACCAGGCCCTGCAACTCAGCTCTGCTCCTTCTGCCTGGCTCCAGGGAGCTGAGGAGGAGCTGGAGCTTTGTGCAGCATCAGGGACTGATGGGGCTGGTGCAGAATTGGGAACCAATGGGGCTGGAGCAGCATCAGGGACTGATGGGGACTGGTGCAGAATTGGGGACCGATGGGGGCTGGTGCAGCATTAGGGATTGATGGGGCTGGTGCAGAATTGGGGACCGATGGGGGCTGGTACAGAATTAGAGACTGGTGGGGGCTGTGCAGCATTGGGGACTGATGGGGGCTGGTACAGAATTAGAGACTGGTGGAGGCTGGTGCAGCATCAGGGACTGATGGAGCTCGTGCAGAATTAGGGACTGGTGGTGGCTGGTGCAGAGTTAGGGACTGATAGGGACTGCCAGCAGTGGGACTGGGAGTGAATGTAAAGGACTTCAGCAAATCTGTCTGTCCAATGATCTTTTCAAAGGACTTTATCAGGTCACAATAATTTTGACAATTGTGTCAAGTATATAGTTCTTTTAGGTCAGGTTATGACGTCTGTGGCATTACAGATAGAATTTGGCTATCAAAAGTGTTTTAGGAGCAGGTCTACGGAGACTACATTGCTGTGCTAGCAGGATAAAAGAGATGACAGTAAATTATTTCATTGTGTAAAGGCTCCCTGGTAACGTCATCCTGATGCCATTAGAGCCTGCAATAAACCACCATGCACAAAAGACTCTGCATCTCCCTCCCTGTGACAAAATCCTTACTCATCTACTTCTTATTGTTTCCATAATGAACCCAGATATTTAACTTTCATCTAAACTTTCCCTTTCCAAAATGAAGTAGGATTTTAATTTTTTTTTTTTTAACCACAAGAGAAAGAAATTTAATTTCACCAGCTGGGAAGTCAAGATCCTCATTTTGACTTCAAGTGAAAACAACTAAAAATACATTTTTGCTAACATTGCTACTTCTGCTCTGCCCAGTACTGTGCCTGCTAAGACAGAGTTCAAGGAGAGCCAAGTGTCCAGCTCCACTGAGAGCGCTGGCTTGGAAGCAAACTCTTCAGGTATTTAAATACTGGGATATCTCTATATGCAAATGAGAAGTTTAATTTTGTTTTAAAACCTCCAACTGTAGGAAGTTGAGTTTGTCAGTGTTCTCATCTTGGGTTATCAGATTATTTATGCAGCTGACAACCCATGTGACCGTTGTGGTTATTATGCACGTAAACTTGAACTTTGACATTTCATCCTGATGCAGAGCCTTGCTATGTGCATTCCTTTATCTTCCCACCATCCCTGCAGTTGCTGTTCATTATTGTCAGTGCTTATTAGTTAGAAACATCCATTCCATTTTGTTTGGGCCAATTAAGTGGAGAGAGCAGCTCTTCAAGGGTCCCCACTAACTGTGTATCACCAGCTATCATCCACTGATTCATTAAACAAACCTGAGCTCTGCTGCACTTTTCAAAGAAGGAAATTCTTGTTTCTCAGTTGACCAACTCACAAAAACTCTTCAGACTTTTGAATATTTCGCTCTTTTATGACAAAGGGAAAAACAGACATTGTATAGCAAATTAAATGAGAACTGTTGTAGCTGCTGTCGCTAATATTTATTGTCATAATTACTTTATATTCTTTTTCATCTGCTTAGGATAGCATCTTCCAGAAAAACAGGGAAGAAGAATAGCAGGAGAGGAAACAGTGCTTGTGCTGCTTCAATATTGTGACCTGCAGCCTGTCTGAAAGGATAACAAAGCCTTGATTGTGCAAGTGCCCAGCTGATCCAACACGCAATGAATGAGTGAGCAATGGTCAACAAGGAAGAGTGGATATCAGAGGGCAATTCAAAAAGGTTGTAGTGCTGTGAAGTGAGAGAGGCATGAAATTAAATAGAACTAGAAATAGATTGTCAACCATTTGAGTTAGTTGTACTTTTAAATTTTTTTTGTCCTTGAAATTGTCCAGCATGGAAAAAAATGTGACTATAGATGGGAAAGAGATATGTCTTCCAGTATGGAAGAAAATAATCTCTTTCTTTCAGTCTGAATAAATGATAATTTAAAGCCAGAATCCAAAGAAAATGTGAATGAGATCTCCAAGAATCTGCTTGGGTCACATCAGCTAGTGGCAGACACGTTGTGTTAGGAAAGTACAGAATGGCAGATTTTCATGTCCGCTCAAGCTTTTTGGGTCCACATAAGGCCCAAATTGACAGCATGAGAGAGGATGACAAAATCTGACATGTTACAAGAGACTTCCTCCAGTTCTTCTTGGGGACACAAGATTCAACAGCAGGCAGGACTCCCTGTCCTTCAAAGTCTTACACTTGAATGGATTCAAATGGATTTTCAGACAGAATTCTGCATGAGAAAGCAGATGATACACAGACAAATATATGACCAAGATGGAAGAATCCAGATTTGATCCCTAGGTACTGCTTCAAGAACTTCCTTAAAAAGCATTTAAAAAAAAAAGAGTTTGGGTGACCATGGCACATTCTAAAAATATTAGAATCTGTTCTGGCCTGATGGTATTTCTGAGTAAAAGCACTTCCTCATTTGCTAGTCATTGCTGTTACTTTTGTTGGATCATTTTAGATCTCATGGCTTGTCACCGTCCTTGGGACTTTTAAAATTAAGATTTATTTAGCCTTAACAAGGCCTCTTACCACACCTTCAGGCTTTCATGTTTTTGTTTTTGCCACTGATCTCACAACAATATATTGGCAGAGTACTATGAATTTCCAGAGTTCCTCATCAACTAAATTCAGCATCATAATACAGATAAATTATTTTCAGAATGTCGTGCAAGGAACTGAGAGAAGATTTTGACAGAGAACCTAACTTTCCTTTTCCTCAGTCCAGTATTTAGTCAGGGGAGCATCTCTGGTCAGATGTGTTGGCACCTAAATGAGAATGTAATCTGACCTAATAAAGCCATGATAGTCAACACATGCTTTGAACCAAAGGAAAAGGAAATTAATTAGAGTCGCTTTCAGCAGAGTTTGTGAAATTGCAAGAGTCTCATTTGAGCTTTGGGTTTCTTTTGAGGAGTTTTCTTGCTTCTGGTGTTAAAAGGGAGGGGGTGAGGCAGGGTCCTTTATCCCCTGCAGATACATCTGCCCTGCAAATACTGCCACGAAGCAGCACAAAGGACCCTGCTTTGTGGAGCAGCACAGATCTCATTTCATCCTCAGAGCCATTGTTTTTCCTTAAGCAAATATGTAATAATGTCAGAATTTATGGATTAGTTGTACAATCCCTGATCTGCTTTAACCAGAGTTAGTGCTCTTCCTCCCAGAATGCTGCTGACAGGATCACTGTGCAGACAGACAGACAGACTGGGTATCTGCACAGAGCTCTTTGCATTTTCTCTCTGCAATAATTGGTAAGACTTCACTCATTTAGTGATTGAATTTAAGAAAGTATGAAAATGCTTTTGCTGTTAATAACAACTGGACAAATCTTGCTGCCTTTTTCCTACAAAAACTGACATGGAATTTAGGGGTGAAACTTGGCTTGTAAAAGCTACTGCATGGACCAAATCTGCATCACGGGAGCTTTTCAGCTCTAAAAAATTTCTGTCATCACATCTGAGGTTGATCTGGTCTCTGAAAAGATCTGCTGTTGAAAATTAAGTGTGAAATTTGAAAATTATTAAGTTGAATTATTTACCTTGTTACTTCATCATGTCTGCAAAAATATTCTCTCTCCTTCTGGTAACCTAGCAATGACCACAGAGTGCACAGTTATTTTTTCACAATTTGTAGGAGAGTTGCATTAAAATGCATGTCAATGTCTATTTCTTGACAGGCATGTAGCAAGTAACACTGCAAATGTTTGTTTATCCTGGCAGGGGCTGGATTTGTTTAGTGTAACTTGCACCAGTTTTGTCCAAATTCTGAAGCAGAAAGGAAAATATATTCTTGTTTTCAGATCAGTGTTACAAATATTCTCTTTAGCTTTGTTTTTACTAAGAGAAGTGACTGCTAATGGATTTGGACCTGTGTCCTCTGCTGTCACAGTCTCCCTCCATGCACTGGGAATTGCTGAATAATTTTGGAGGACTGATCGCACAGGGTGAGCCTACAGGTTGCAGGAGCTGAAGGAGACATGCTGGAGGAGCTGAAGAAAATGAAAAATTAAGCCAGCCAAGAGATAAGCATCATGATTAATATCAGCTTCACCAGTGGCATAAATTATGTTTCCTAAAACAGGAAATTAATGTTCATTAAGTGGTAGAAATAAACAACTGGTCCTCTTGAAGAGTCCTCAGACTAAATGCTGTTTTCTGAGTACTTCTTGGCAGACATTTTAAATACCTAGGTTATTGTGAAATGAAAAGAAAACACTAATTCTTGTGGATGAAATGCACAGGACTATCCCCAAAACAACAATATGCTGAGGCCTCTTTAGAGGTTTTTGGTTCAGACTTCAGCTTTATCCAGACTCAGGCATGCAGGCAGGAGTTACTGCTGCACCCCAGAGGGGTCTCTGGGCTTAGGCACTAAATCCTCTGCCTGGGTCCCCAGCCCTGAGACAGCCTTGCTGTGTGGGATGGCAATGAGCTGTTCTTAGCCATCTTTTGTTCTTTGTGTTACCTTTTTGATCCTCTCAATAGGCTGCTTGGGTCCAGACACCATTCCCTTCATGGCTTTTGAGTTTGATGTGCAAAGAGTAAAATGCAAATTCCTGTCTGCACAGGCCGGGTTGCTTAACAGTTCAAGGTGTTGGGAGTGGGGCAATGGTGAGAGAAAAGCACCAGAACCATTGCTACCATGATGCTGTGGCCCATGGCTTGATCCAAACCAAGCTATGTGGTTTGGGAGGCTGGTCCTTAATATCTCAAAGCCGTGGGTTTAGCACTATCGCAAAGCCAGGGTTTAATCTTTACTCCACCTTAGACCTTTTGGCCAAAAATATGCCTTGCTCAGCTTCCCCAGTCGATGTACTTTACCTGGCTGAGGTATTTAAATCAGAAGTGGTGTAGCCAGGAGTGCAGTGCTGCATGGAGAGGCAGGGATGGCCTGGGCTGGCTGAGTTACCCCATCCTGCAGAGGAGATGTCCCTGGGGGACAGGGCAGGACAGCACACCTGAGCTCCCTGCTCAAAGGCTGGTGTTAGCCCTGTGTCCTGTCCTGCTTCATACATCAAAATAAAGTGCTTGAAGAGAAAGGGAAGTTTATTATTTTATTAAAAAATAGGAGTTACACATTGGCCACCCTAGTAATTTGCCTCAAATATTGAAGTACTCTTGGGAAGTGAACTCTGCCTGCAGTGGTTCATCCCTGTTTGCACAGTGCTGAGCAGAGGGCCGATAGGTGTAACTCTAGGTACACCTACTGGTTTGGCCACATCACAAGTCTGGGCATCTCAGCCTTTTTTTTTTTTTTTAATAATTTGTTTTGCCGTTGCATCTTAAAAGTAGCCTGTCCAAAGAATGTGTTTTTTTAATTCCCAAAGTTTTTCTGTTTGTCTGACAATTAAGTACCTGACAATAATTGAGTGGGTATCTGACAATAAAGTACCTCAGTCTCTCTTTCATGCCTATGGCAAAATCCATTGATTTGGGTGGGATCCCACTGCAAACATCCAGAGGCGGAAGCTGGATTGTGTGTGCAGCAGGAGCTGCCAGTTCAGTGGGAGCTGTTTGTGTCAGAGCTGCCTGTGTGTGTCCAAAGCAGAGGGGCAGATCTGCTCCCCACCCCCTCTGGCAACTCTTCTTTAATGCTGCCTCACTCTTAAAAATGCAACCTTTAAATTAACACGGTTTCATCAGAAATATGGCTGTGCTGCAGCTGGATTGCAGGCTGCCCTAACACCAGCTTTTTTTAGGAAAGATTTACTTATTTTTCTTTAAACGTCTGTTGTTTTCAGTTGCATTCCAAAGGCCAAAACTTTTCCCTTCAAAACAAAACAAGAAAAGCAAGATGTGGTAGTGGTTTAGGCGTAGTAGGAATTGTGCTCGGATATTAGTGCTAAAGAAGTTCACAGGAATGAGCAGGAGGGTGCAATTATGGATGAGTGTATTTTCTTTACTGATTTTAATTTCATGAGAGCAAGTAACACGGTCCCCCCTCACCACACACAAAGGTTTCCCACTGTCCATTCAGCTGCTGAACCTCTCCCTGTTTTGTTACTCTGCTCACTCCTGTCTGTCCACTGGATTTACCTTACAAATTCTATTTATTTCCTATTGCTCCTGTATTCATTGTCTATTGTCCTCTCTGTGGCTCGTTTGAATTCTTAGACCACTCTCTTTCCCTCCTGCTTTGCCATGCATGCTATTTAGCTATGGCTTTGCCTTTCCAGAAAATACCCTGCTTCTCCTCCTTCCCCCTCCTCCTTCAAAGTTTCAGATTTCCCTTGCTGGCAGGCAGCGAGGGGCTGCACACCAGGCACCAGCCCTTGGGTCTGCTCTGTAACCACAGGACCTGATTCCCCTCCTGCAAACTGAGTAGCATGACAATAAATCAGCTGAGAGGGGACTGCTTGGAAATTGCAAAACAGGGACACGTAGTGAAACCAGCACATGGGTGAGCAGTGAGCAGTGCAGCTCTCCAGGAGTTCACAGCTCTCCCTTATATATTCCCTTGGGCACAGCAAGGCTGAGTGAGACCTTTCAACAGATTAGCCCTGCCACACTGTTTAAAGCAGCTCTGAATGTTCAGCTGGGATGTGCTTAACCCCAAATCCAGCTTCTGAAAACACCTTCCTGTGCCTTCTGGCTGGGTCCCAGCTTGGCAGGGGGGTTTGTCCCCAATAATGTAAACACAGCCATGCTTTGAAGAAAATTTCAATCCAGACCTGAGCTTGAGCCCATCTGCAATCACTACTTGATTTTGCTTTCCTCAAATCTGCACTTTTGAGTACTGAGGAAAATGAGTCATCTCTCCTTGAACAGGTTCTCCTCCTGCAGCCGCCTGCTCTTTAAAATCCTTAAAAGTCCTTTAAAATCGCTGCTGTTTGTGCCTGGGCTGGTAGCCGTGACAAGCAAATATTTAAAGTGAATTTAGAAGGAAGTGTCTGAAGTGACTGTGTGGAGTCTCATCTTTGAGTTGCTCCTTGAGGAAGGCAGTGAGCTTTATTGGGGTTCAAGTGTTTGAGTGTAGGGAGCTGTTTCCAGAACCTGTATCTCCAGTCCTGCCACATTAGGTCAGAGTAGTTACTCAGTGACTTCTCTTTTCAGAGGAGTGTGAAGCCTTTGCTGCGGAAGATTTATGTTTCCATTCGACATTATACAATATTTTCCTCACAAGATTTCAGTGAAGTTCTGCTCTTTCTGAATTGTAAATGCAAAAATAAAAAAAAAAAAAAAAGGAAAAAAAGAAAAAAAAAATTACTGTTCAGAATGTTCTCTCTTGAAAAGATGTTTGCTTTTCACAGCTCAAACAGAAAACAGCTCAGTGCATCCAAAAGCTGCCTCACCCTTTGAGCGTGTTCCCAGATCTCAGCCAAGAGCACTACTATGGAATAGCTGTGAGTAGCCGGAAGAGCATTGTAGGGATTGAGATGCAAATGAGCAAAGCGAGCAGCCCCCTTCACTGCAGAGGTTCCCTATCTCCTGCTGCCCCTCACTTTTGAACTGGGGGAGGCTTAACCTGGGCTTTGCTGCGCAGCCACGATCCCTGGCTCTGCACACACATCCTTGGCTCTGCAGCCTCCAGCCCGGGCTTTGCTCACTTGTAAGGCTCAGCAGCTTGGGTAGGATGAAAACTGTGTCAGCATCAGGAAGGCGTGGAGGACAGGAGGGGCTTTCAAAGTCCCCGTGTTGCCATTACTTTTCTGGGTCCCGAGAACTAAATGCCACCGCTTTTGCCGAGTTAAAAAGGGGGTGAATAAAAGCCAGAGGTAGTAGCCACTGCAAAATAGCACACTCTGTTCTCTATCTTAAAAGTTCACAGTTTTCAGGCAGTTTCAAAAGTTCCAGAGTGTAATGTGAACAGCCTGGGCACTTGTTTGTTTTATCAAATTCAGGGAGTTCGAATATTGCAAAGGAAATCAGATACAGTAGGTTGGGGGGCATGCAGAGGGTTGCACATATAAACACTTTGAGGAATAAAGCAATACGGTGTTTTCTCTGTATGCTTTTCTTTCCAGCATGAGGGAAGGAGGCAAAACATTCTAACAAAACCTCCTTCTAAAGAAATAATCAAGGCTCTGAGCTCTAAAGCCTGTATCACTGTACATGACCAGGAGAAAAAGGCATTTTGCATTATTGCGTGTTGTCATCACTTTGCTCAGTGTTGTACCTTCCTGCTAATTACATGTTTACATGCATTGCATCATTGGGCAGAATTACTGTAATTATATTAATATTTCATAATCAACAGAACACAGTACCTGTAATTTACCAAACAAAAAGGACATGAAAAGCTAAACCCACAAATGGAAAGGGATACACTGCAAAGGATTTAATCCTTGGTGCAGCAGCAGGCAGAGGAAACTTTCAGAGCTGGAATATCCTGCTTCAGCCATCGGATGCTCTCAAACACTTTGCAATGTGTTTTAGCAGGTACTAAGGAGTGTAACTGTGAACAGGGTGGAAATGTTTAATGCTCATTCATGAACCCTCACCTAGAAAAATCTGAGCAGTGCCCTTAATAAAACTGCATGGCAGACGCTTGAGAGAACAACAGGAGACTAAGAAACTCGCTGATCTGGAAATATTTTAACCCCTCTCCTATCTATAGATGCACAATGTCAATCTCAACCCTTTGCTGCTTCTTTGAGAGAAATGATGCGGCACCTGGCATATTCTGATATGTCTGTTCGCAGCTGTGTCATTTTCCTCCTACCCTCATCCGTGTTTTTTTCTCCACTTTATCTTGGCCAGGGGAGTTTGGGCTTTAGGCTGATTCACCCCCTGCACTTCCCTCACGTCCTGGAAGGCTTCTAAGGGTCTTTGTCACTAAGGGTTAAGTATCCGAAGTCAACAGCGGAATAACCCGGGACATTAAACAACACAAGGAGCTATCCCGAGTGGTCATTAAGTGGTGAAGAGTAATACAAATAAGATCGAGTCCCAAGTGCTTCTTGGTAAGTGGAGACACAAGAAAGTTGCAGCAAAATCATCAGTCTTCATCTAGCAGGAGCCGCGCCTTGGTGGAGGTCCTGCTGCAAGCTGAGTCACCTGCTGCAGAGCGGCGCAGTGCGGCACCGGGGCTGCACCGGGCACGGGCTGCGGGTCACTGCGGGCACCCCTGGGGACAGGCTGCGGGTCACTGAGGGCACCCCTGGGGACAGGCTGCGGGTCACTGCGGGCACCGGGGCTGCACCGGGCACGGGCTGCGGGTCACTGCGGGTACCCGGGGCTGCACCGGGCACGGGCTGCGGGTCACTGCGGGCACCCGGGGCTGTCACGGGCACGGGTCACTGCGGGCACTCGGGGTACGGGCTGGGGGTCACTGCGGGCACCCAGGGCACAGGCTGCGGGTCACTGCGGGCACCGGGGCTGCACCGGGCACGGGCTGGGGGTCACTGCGGGCACTCCCGGGCATGAGCTGCGGGTCACTGCGGGCACCCAGGGCACAGGCTGCGGGTCACTGCGGGCACCCAGGGCACAGGCTGCGTGTCACTGCGGGCCGCCCCAGCAGAGAGGCTGTGTCTCAGTAACTTTCCCGGCCAAACAAAACCCTGCCCGTCATCACCCCTTCCCTGACAGGGTAGCTTGGGGATGCCCAGCAGGGAGGGGCAGGAGCAGAGCGGGCTTTCACCCCGGGCCGGGACCTGTGCCAAGGGGGCTCGGGGCAGCCCGGGCCGGGCCGTAGCCGCGGGCGGCCGCTGCTCCCGATCCGGCGCCGCGTTTTGCCGGCGCAGCAAGTGCCGGCCTCGCCGGAGGAGGAGCGGCGGGAGGGGGAAGGGGGAGGAGGAGCCGGCTCTCGGCCGAGCCGCTCCCGCCCCTCAGCTGGGAGCCCGCAGCCAGCGGGTGCGAGCTGCAGAGCCGAGCGGCGCCGCGCCGAGCCAGGATGCTGCAGCCGGGGATGGGGTAGCTGCAACGCGCTCCCCACCATGTAGGCGAGCCCCGGGCGCCGCGCACATCGCTCCCCGCCGCCTGCACCGCGTTCCACCGGCCCGGGGGACCATGCGGAGCGCCCCGCTCTCCGGGCTCCTGCCGCTGCTCCTGGGGCTGCGGCTGCTGCTGGGCGGCGGCGCCGCGGCTCAGTACTCCAGCGACCTGTGCAACTGGAAGGGGAGGTGAGGCGGCATCCTGCCCTGGCAGGGGGGAGCGGGGACCGCCACGTCCATCGCCCTACCACCGGGGGAAGAAGTTGATGGCGAGCACAAAAGGGAGAGCCTCCCGCTGCGGTGCCCAGCCGGGGCTCGGGCAGCGGGACGGCGGAGAGCCGGGGCCGGATCTGCCTGCCTCCCTCCCGGCGGGCGCGGGGCAGCGAGGGATGGATGGAGGGGCCGGGGCGGGCTGCGCTCCCCTCGGGGCTGTTCGGGGGGCTGGGACAGGGAGGGCGGTGCCAAGCCCGCAGCGGAGAAGTTTCTCCCGCGACCATCTTCGCTCGGCGGCCGCGCCCGGGCAGCGGGGATGCGGTCCCGTTTCGGAGCGGGGATGCGGTCCCGTTTCGGAGCGCGGATGCGGCCCCGGGATGCGCTCGCTGCACCTGCGGAGCGCTCCCGCTCAGCCCGCGCGTTCCTCCCGGGGTTCCTGCTGGCTCCCGGCCGCTCTCGTCCCTTCCCTCCGTGCGCATCCCGCACTTGGCGCTCAGCCGCAGCCCCGCGCTCCCTCCCTGCTCCCTGTCCCGCGGAGATGATGATGGTGATGGTGATGATGGTGATGAGCTCCGGAGAAGGGGCTGGCACAGCGGTCTCGCTCCTGATTTATTCTAATTGCGCCGGTTGAGAAACCTCTCCAGTTCTCGAGTGTTTATCTCCCAAATTATCTTGCCTTTAATTGCTTATAATATGTTTAACGCGTGTGGTTGGGTCTGTGACCTTCTCTCTTTATAGATTTTAAAAAAGCAACTCTGCTCGACTAGCAAGTATTGCTGGGTCAGGCTTACTTGATGAGTAAAATGGTTAAACTCGAATACACTCTTCAGAATGACTTTCTGACTTTAACATAAAAGTGTGGCTGGCCTGTATCAATGGGGTGTTTTGGAGCAGAGAATTCAAAGTGGGGAAACAACTGGATTGACTTTCAACATCATGATTTCTTATCTCTTACTGTCTGAAACATGATGGTTCGTATTTACTTTTTTTTTTTTTTTTAGTTCTCTTGATAATTAATGCATAGTTAATAGCAGTGAATCTACTTGGACCTGCTGCTTGATAGGGACCAAACCTCTGACAAACTCCTAATTTGTCATTTTTCTTTAATAAAACAACAACAAAAAAACCCAAACAAAAAACAAACACACTAAAATCACCCCAAAACAAGCAAAAAAAGCTCCCTGAAAATTCTGCATGAAAGCATCCCAGCTGTGGTACTTACCTGGACCTTACCACCTGGTATTGAGCAAGTATTTTAAAAGGTGACAAACACCTGCAATTCTATCCTGCTTTGCTCTTATTTTTGTCCTGTTTTCTTAGACCCCTCATGTCACCTGAGCAGGGTTGGAATAAGCAATGCCTTGTGTGTCAGCTAAGGGGGTGATGCTCGGGTAGGGGGGAGTGAAATCTTGTAACTGAGTTTGGGATGAACCTGGCGATGCCAGCTGGGATTTACTCCCCTGTTGTTGTTCTGGTGAGCTGAAGCGGTGACAGCTTTGTGATGGAGCTGTTGGATGAGCAGGGAAGGAAGAACAAAGTTTAGTCTGGGTGGTTTCGCATGTGGGAGAGTTTTGGAGTTCAGGTGGGCTGGAATTTAGGGATGGGATAAAGTAATAACCCAGGTTCGCTTAAGCCTTACTGTTGGCAAATGTGTTGTCAGAAATGCTGGCAGTCTTAAGGCCATTCAATATAATTTGATTTGTCCTAAAAACACAGCAGTTAAGAAGAAAAGAAAGTAATTTGATGTACCAGTAATATCATTAATTAAATATTTCAGTGTGGATACTGAGAGTTTTATGGGTTGGAAAGAACTTTTATTGTTAGTGCAGAAGATAATATTTTGAAGTGGTGTGATGATTTTTACCTTGACTGTTAGGAAAAGTTATGAACTGGAATGCCAGACATAGTCTTTCTTCCCCACAGTCAAGTCATGGGTTGACTTGTGCTGGTGGATTTGAGAGTCATGCCATGTTCTGTAGTAAACCTGAAGGTGTTTTCTCAAGTTTATATGCATGTCTGTATTAAAAGCAACAGTCTTAAAAACAATACATTCTGGATTTTTTTTTTTGTTTGATTTTTTCCTATTAGCTTGTGGAGAAGTGATGAGCTTATAGCCCTTATCAGGATGAAGGAATCCTTCATTAGGATTCTTCTGGATAATCCCCCATGCTTCCAGGGAAATCTGATGCAATGCACAGCTTGACACCTGCAATTTAAGTACAAGCCATAATAGCATCTTAATAAATAATAGCTTGTCAGAGCTTCCAGGAAAGCTTTGTCCAGGAGAAAGCAGAAACTTCACTATGATGTGTCCAGTTATTACTTTTGCTGTAACTTCAGGTTTTTGTGCTGCAATGACCTCTTGATGCTTTGGGCAAAAATGGCAGGCTGAGAGAATATGCTGGCCTGGCATGTTTGATGCAGCTGTAGTACAGAAAATTCTGCTCTTACGTGGCTGCTTTTGTCCATCACTTTTGCCCTCAGTATGGTGGATGTTCTGAGGAATTCTTGATGTTCTCTAGACTGTCATCTCTTATTAAATTCTCCAATTTAGGAGCAAAAGTTCCCTGGGTGCAGGGACATGGGTACTTGTAGGTCTCTTCTATCTTTAATAGAATAAATAAATAACTGAAGTAGATAGTGTGAATGTTCTTCCCATTCTCTTTTTCTTTAAATAACACCTGTTCCACACTGCAGCATAAGAGCTCACTGCAGTGATATTGCAACAGGTTTTTCAGGGCAAACATAAAGGGATGGCTGAAGCCAGAAAGAGAGAAGAGCAAGGAGATGCAGTGATTCAGGATGTCCTCATGGATTGGTATGAGGAAGTAGCTGTAGAAGTCAGTCCCAATAAACAGCACACATTTAAAATGGGTGATGGGTGGCTCATCCAACTCTGCAACCTGCCCTATGTCCTTGCCATGTAATCAAAAAACCAAAACTCAGATGAGTTTGGAGAACAAAAAGGCTCCTAGTTCTCCATCACTGTGGACATGGTGTGTCTGATGAGTGGCTGGTGAGAGCTAAACCTGGTGTGGAACAGTCTCAGTGTGAGCACAAGTCACTCTGACTGAGAGCAAAGTGACAGGTTTTACTGGATGATGATGGTTGCTGTTAAATAATGTGAACAGGTATTTTGAAATCTGCTTAACTTTTGAGTCATCCTTTATTATAAGGCTTAATGTGTGCAGGTACTTGTGCTTGATGTATCTGTCTAATGGCATCACTCTTGCCTGTGGGATATAATTGGCTTTCAGAAGATAATTTCAGAGTCCACCCTGTTTTTCGTTTGAACAGTGTGAATGTTTGCACAAAATTAATTTAGCTGCTTTTTTTTTTTTTTTTTTTTTTCTCTTCTCTTCTGGCAGAAATTCACTGCCTCAGTGTTGTTGGGATCACTTGCAACAGAAGTTTCACTGCATGAGTTCAGAGTTTTGCCCCTGGTGTCTTCCTTCCGTTTAATCACTCAGGCTGGAATGTTTTGCAGTGTAAGTCCTGCAAAACCTCTGCAGCTTGTTTTGATGTCTAGAGCAGGGACAAGTGATGTGTGAGGATAACTTTCTGTCCCTTTGCTGAGGGATAACCTTTAAACTGTTTAATTTTGTTTATTCACAGCTTGCACATAAACAGACTTCTGTGTTTTCTGTTGAGTGGCATCATGTGTGTGCTGTGGTGAAAACTGATTTTGTGGACCAGATGTGGATTTACAGTCAACTTGAAATATCCCTTTGCAAGTAAAGTTTCCTGAATGTGTTAAGCACTACTGAATTTGAGGGCAAGAGACTAAAGGTTAAAAGCTTGTCCCTCTTTCCTCCTCATCTGTGTTCTTGATGTGGCTTTCAAGATTCTTCAAAAGCACGTTTGGAGGCTCTATTGTTATTAAATATGACTTTTTTCTTTCTGAGCTTCCTCATGTAACCTCTATCAAGTGGGTCACACCGACACTCACAATAATGAGTCACGTCAACAGTAAATGCAAACCATATGGTTTGGTTTTTTTCCCTTTTACACATTGCTTGCAGTTACTTTCTAAGTGCTGACTTGAATTTAGACCCTGTTCAGTACCCAAACATGTCTTTGGGATGGGGAACTGTGTATTTGGAGGTTTCTGTTGAGGAACCAGGACTTGATGTCATCACTTGCACTACACTAAAATAGGTTTTTGCCACAGGTTTCCTGTGTAACCTCAGACTTAATATTTTTAAATTGTTTTTTCCCCTGTCTTGAATCATCTGCCTGCGAGTGGGAATGTTGTGAAGCTTCCCTAAGGTCCTGCAAAGCAGACCCATGAGGTGACAGAGTCTGGTTTTGGGTGGTCCTCTACAGGATAAAAGATGCTTGTACTTGGGAACAAGGTGCTCAGAGCACAGTACGAGAAACAAACTTGGTGAGGATTTGCTCATACTCAGTAGGTCTGTGACAGGACAGAAACGGGGACTAAAGGATTTTTCCCCAGTAGCCCAAATACTGCAGCCAATAAAGCAGGCTTCCCACAGCTTGTTCTTGCAGCTGCAATGCTGCACTGTTGTCTTAGGGCTGTGGGTCACTGGGTGAAGAGCTGGTGGGGCTGATCCAGCATCAGTGATGGGCAGTGATGGAGCTGCCCTCAGCTTAGGCTGTGGGCAAACAAGCCATGGGGATTTACTGCTCATTCTGCCTAGCAGCTGGCCCTGCACCCTGTGCTGCTCTCCCATCCATCCCTGTGGTCTCTGTGAAATGGTTGTTGGGGTGTTTGTTTCTGGCCACAGTAAATGGCCACATGTTCTCTTTCTTGCTAATCACAGCTCTGTGTCTGCTTGTAGCCCATCAGTGAAAATGATAAACTGAGCTTAAACCTCATACTGGGTAGCAGTGGAGGAACAAGTTCCTACCAGAAACAGCAGCACAGTTCAGTGCTCCCCAGCTATGACAGGGAGTGAGGTGTCTCCTCTCCTGTCCCAGTGTGGAGGTTGGAGTTGGGCTGGAGGGAATGGGTAGCACGTAGAGCATTGCTCTTGCTGCAGTTTATAGGGTGAGCTTGGCATCCCTCCCAGTTTCAGATCCATTGGGAATATAGACTTGGAAGGGGAACAAAGTACTTGGGAAAAGGTGGAGTCTGATCTGTGAAGCTGGAGAACATGCTGGATTGAGCCACCAGGAAGGGAGTTTGAGCGTACGTGTTTCACTCAGTATGCACAGCTCAGCTGAGGGGCAGCAACCGAGCCTGCAGTCATTTAATTGCTTTTGATCATGTGCTTATATCCTATTTAATTTTGAAGACTATTACTAGTGGTTTGACGTTTTCTTCTGGGGAATGATTTAAAATTGTCCCATAATATTAAGAAGCGTTGCAAGAGAGCTGCACTGCTGAGCTGGATGGGCCAACACCCAGTGATGTCCTGGGCTTCCTGCATTTCTTGCTGTGTGTTTTGGAAGTTTTGAGGTTGACATTCACATTGTTAGCTCTGTCATTTCTCTAACCTTCTCTTTCTTTCTTCCTGCAGTGGCTTAACCCATGAGTCTCACAGGAAGGATGTTGAACAGGTCTACCTCCGCTGTTCTGAAGGCTCCATAGAGTGGATGTACCCCACGGGAGCACTCATAGTCAACCTGCGACCCAATATTTCACCTGCCTCTTACAAACACTTGACTGTTTGCATAAAGCCCTTCAAAGACTCTGCAGGAGCAAATATTTATTTGGAAAAAACTGGAGAACTGAAGCTCTTGGTGCGAGATGGAGAGCGCAGCCCCAGCAGAGTGTATTGCTTTGGCTATGACCAGGGGGGGCTCTTTGTGGAGGCCACTCCCCAGCAGGACATTAGCAGGAAGATCACAGGCTTCCAGTACGAACTGATGAGCAAGGGGATAGCAGCTGATTTGCACACAGCTTCTGGTGAGTGCTGGGGTACTGTCACCCTTCCACCTCCTCTGTTGGATGTGTGACAGATGAGTGAGAGAGTGGGAAAGTGCCTGGATGTGAGTTTTGTCTGCTTTTAAGGACATGTTTTATAAACAGAGCTATTGCAGAAGAATTGATTTGGTTTTTGGTTTGTTGTTGTGTTTTGGAAGCTGGTGGCATGGGCTGGGCTCCAGTGATTAGCTGAGGGCCACAGTGTGAAGGGTCCTGTCTCCCCTGGCAGGGGCAGGGTGTGTTACAGGAGCTAGCTTTACCCTGCACTGAACTCAGTGTGAACTGAGCTTCCCAGCCTTGCTGTAACACTTTTCTACTACTTTTTACTCAGTTTTAAGACTCTGCTGCATGTTTTGAATAATAAACATTTGAACAAGGAGGCACTCCTTCTCCTCAGTGTTTTCTTTTCCCCTTTGCAAGTAGTGCTACTTGCTGACCTAATTATTGCTTTTTCTGTTTGGGTTTTTTTTTTTTCCTTAATTCAAACAGGAAAAATGGTGTGTTCCTTCCTCAGCTCTCCTTATTACACTCTCCTGAACATTACTGTGCCAGAGCTCTTTAACACTGTGACAATACTTTACCAGGACAGTGTTGTCTTTTCTCTCAACCACTATGAAGAACAAGTTTTGTAAGAAGGAGTTCTACTCCAATGAAAAGCTTATGAGAAAGAGGAGTGGACAAAGTGAGAGATCTTACAAGCCTGTAAAGTCTGGTACTAAATAACATTTGGAACAATGGCTGTAGGTGTGACCTAGGTGTGCTGAGCAATCAGACAGTTTGAGAAGAAAAACTGGAATTTGTGGAGGATGGCAAGGTGAAAGGGGAATTCCCTTTAGATAGGTGGGATCTGGTTCATTTTACCCATTCAGGGTTGCCTCTAGCTTTTAGCCCCAAAACCAAGGAGGGGAGATTTCCAGAATATCCCAAGGAATTGCAAATTTGGGGTAGTTTGTCTGAAATGACTGCAAGGGTTTCAAGGTTTAGGTATTTTAAGTGGGGAAGCAGGTTTGTTCCAACCAGATTTCTCTTTTGTAACGTGAGCTGCCTTTGCTGTTCTGGGTGAAGGCATCAAGAAGAGTCCTCAGAGCTCCCTTGGGATGGCTCAGCCAGGACAGAGCTGCTGTTTGGTGATGCTGTGTGGCCCAGGAGCCCAGTGGATGCTCTGCCCTGCTGGTGCCACATGCTCTGCCTGAGATGCTGCTGGATAATTAAGCTGCAGCTGTATCTTCCAGGGATATCTTCTCTGGGATAAGCGATTGCAGAACTTGTTCCATCCTCTCCCCTGCCCTGGCTCCTTTCCACACCAGGCTCTGGGTTGTCTGTTTGTGTTTGTGCAGCCCTGCCAGTGTGAAGTGTTGTCATGCCAGCTCGGATGGGGCTTTATTTTTGTGCAGCTCTGAGCTGGACTCGGCTCAGCTGAGCAGAGCTGGGCTCAGGGCTGATGCAGTAACCCTGGGAACTGACAGGTGGCAGCTTTGCCATTAAAACAAAAAAATATAAACACAAATATTCTAAATTCGAAGTCACTGCCTTTACTTTTGCCATGCTCACGAGTGGTAGCTTATTATTGGGCATTTTGCATTTTAAGGAGACTGCTCTGCTCCATCCAAAAAGTGCTGCAAATGAAGTGGGGTATCTCTGCAGAGCTGCTTTCCCAGTAAGATCATTTGTGCAAAGATGAATATGCTGTGCAGAATGTCAGCTATGTAGTAAAATTCCATTGCAGAAGACATTAAATACATTGTTTAATCAGTTATTTGGAGAATGTTCCCAGATTCAGTGCTGCTTTCTCTGTCAGGCTGTGAGGATGGAGACACAGACAGGCTAATGAACTTACTAAGAAAAGTTCTGTTCTCTTTTTTTTTCCCCAAAAACAGTCTAAATTGCTTCTGCATATAGTAAAAGAATGTGTCAGAAACACTGCTTATCACTGCTGGGTTTAGTCTGCACTTAGGGTTTCTCCTGAGCTGTGCTACCATTGAGGACTTGCTGCTGACATCCTTTACCACCACAAGCCAGCACAAACTGCTGTTGTTTTCAGAACTAAATGCTCTTCTTTACACATAAAATCTTGGAGATTTTTAAAGCTAATGGGAGTCTTTTTTTCAGGGACGTTCAGAAGTCAAACTGAGGACTGAATCCAATTACAGCCTTCATCTTTAATAGGCACATTAAATCACTGTTTCAGTGACTGCTGTATTTTCAGCTGTAACAGACACTGGTTGAATTTCAGTGCTGTCTTAAGAAACAATGTGGTGGGGAATCTGCTCCATTCTCCAAGTGTCTTGTTTGGCTAGAAGGAGATTTTTAATAGTTCATCAGCAGAGCCTTCAGGGCAAACTGGGGTTCTCTATTGTATTTTAAATTACTTCTCTTGCCTTTTTTTGGATCCCCAGACTCTGGGGAGGGGCTGTGCAGGGTGAAAACACGATGAAAATGCCATACATGACTCTTTCCACTACTCACTTAGATAAGCACTTTTATTTTCCTATAAATATCTGTATGTCTGGGGGAACTGCCAAATAGCTGCCTTGTGAGGCTTCCACAGAGCAATATATTTGAGGCTCTTTGCAGTTTGTGGACCTCCTTTCTTCTGCTGCTTCTCGTTTTTCTGTGAAACCTCAGATGAGATGTGCTTTAGTGAGCTGTGCATTTGGAGGGGGAGTTTGCAGTCACTGAAATCACTGAAGAGTTCTTCACTGGAGAGGAGGCTCAAGTCAGAGGCAAGTGCTGACCTTAAAGGAGCTGAAAACTGGGTTTAGGGCTCTGTATTTCCCTCCACCCTTACTTCTGTGCCTTGTTCCCAAAGGTGGCTGGTGTTTTTGGCTGCTGCTGGTGTCTCAGTTGCAGTTTGACAGAGTTTGGCAGTAGGTGTGAAGAGGTGACAAGGATGTGAGATGCTGTTGTAGATGGGCTCTGAGATGTGCTGGCCAGAGGAAGCTGCAGTGCAGCTTCTGATGGCAGAGCTGAAAATCCAAATATTGCATAATTTTCTTGCTGCTTGGAGTGGGGAGATGACTATCATAAAAGACCCAGGTGTGGGCTCAGTAATCCAGCCCTTTCCTTGTGCAATAACTACTTGCTAACAACTTCTCCCCAGCTTTCCCTAAATGCTGTGTTTGTTTCCTGGTGATAATTGTTGTACTCTGCCCTGGAATTACTCTCTCTTCCTAACCTGGCATCCCAGCGCTGATTAAAGGGTGTAAGTCATCTGTTTAATACTTTAATGACCTGTTGTGTCCTTAGAGTCCTGACATTGCAGGGTGCATCAACAAATCAACAATGCTTGGCATGGTGCCTGTGGTTTAATTAGAAATCCTCAAGTTTTATTAGTTTACAGCCTTTCTTTCCCACTTAATCAGAGTCTAGCAAATAATTCAGTAGAAGACATGCAGGTTCTGCATGCCTTTCTCTTTTTTTGGAATGTTGAATGACACAGGGCAGTCTTTAAAATTTTCCAGATTTTGGGGACTTAACCCTTTTCTTGGCTCTGACTCTGCCTTAGCACATTCTCAAGATTTTTTTTTTTTGTGGGAAGAATTTATACCATACTGATAGATTTTAATTCAGGTTGCTGACATCTGGCATGGAAAGTTTTTTACTGATAGTCAAAGAAGTGCATTTCTGTGGGGTTGTAGTTTCTTAAGATGGGAAGAGGAGTGAAGGCAAACATGCCCCAGTGCTTGACATCATTTAATGGGAGTAGTCCCTAAGAAGGGTCACCTTGACAATTCAGGCATCAGGGTGTGTTCTCTCGTCATATCCAAAAGAGA
This sequence comes from Sialia sialis, assembly GCA_009812075.1. NCBI lineage: Eukaryota > Metazoa > Chordata > Aves > Passeriformes > Turdidae > Sialia > Sialia sialis. The sequence continues at coordinate 2,823,720 of VRYO01002184.1, read as the reverse complement.
TGGTTGACTGAAAGTGCTTTTGATTTCAGATTAGGCTCTGGGTTGCACCCCTCTATCATTCCCATCCACACTGATGCTCCATTAACTCCAGCTCATGCTTTGCAGCCCTGCTCTAAAGCTTCAGTGTTTGCCCAAATGAAGAACTGGGGCACTGTGACATTCTGGCCTGAGGCCATTGGAGAATCAGCAGAACCTGTTTGAGTTGTTGAATTCTCTTGATTCTAATCTTTTCTGCTTGTGCTGGAAGAAAATACTCTGATTATCAGCTGTGCTGCCTATAATAGCAAGTAGATGGAGGTTTTGGCAAAATGTTGTTTGGCCATATTCTCCCTATAAGTTTTCTGAAGTGCTGACCCACACGAGCTCAGTGGTTTAGATCTGCCTTGCACCACAGCAGACTGCTTGCATTAAATTTCTATGAATACTGTGAAGGTCCCTGGAGAGTAATTGACTTTTTGAGTACTTCAGCCTCTGCTCAACTAATCTGAAATAATCTGTAGGTTTGACCAAAAATTTTGGAGAGGAAGGTGAATCCTCCTCCCTATCCCACCAAAGGAGCTTTATTTTGTTACTTAAAGTCTATTTCAAGGTGTCTCATCAAGCTCTGGGTCCAGCTTTGCTTGAGCTGTGTAATTTGCTTTTCCCATTGCACACCCATGGGGATGTCTGTAATTCAGTGGTCAGAGCTCAGAGGGTATACTGAAAGCCTTTTCATTACCCACCTGCTTTTGTGTAGTAGAGAAGTCAAACTTTAACAAAAATGCCCCTTTATCTTGATGGCATCTACAGACTTAGTGCAGATTCTATTAACTGTTTTATGTTTTCTTTATTAATGCTGGGTACCTGGCTGAGAATATTAATACATAGGAGGTACAACACTTGTGTGGATATCTGAAAAACAAGGCAAAACTGGATAAATCCAGTTTAGTGATTAACAGTACTCAGCTATTTCCTGTCGGCTGTTAATTTACTGTCCTGAGGAAACAGATCAGAAATTCAGAAAGCTTAGAAGTATTTAGGCTCTACCAGTGTTTCTGCTAACAAGTGGCTTTTTAAAGCACCCTTCTTAACTTCAGTGTGTTTGGGACTCCAATCTGCCCTTTCTCTGCAGGCATCCTGCCAGGGCTCTATTGTCATTCCACCCTGGTCTCATGCTTTCCTCTGGTTCCTCACAAATATCCAATCTTTAGGGTTTTTTTATTTTCTTGGAGGCTGGATGTGCTGCTTAGCTTTGCGACCTGAAGCAGCAGATCATGGAATCACAGAATGGTTTCTATTGGAAGAGTTCATTAAATTCCATCCAGCCCAGCCCTGTGCAGGAACACCTTCCTCTGGGGTCATTGCTCAGAGCCCCATCCACGCTGGCTTTGAAAATTTCCAAGTTTAGAGCATCTACCACTACCCTGTGCATCCTGTTCCAGTATTTCACCATCCTCTCACTGGTGTGTTTTTCACTTTTTGTCAGAGTGGAAACTTTCTGGTGTTCTGTGCCCAGGCTGGCGAGCAGGAGTGCTGTGCCCACTCTCTGCCAGGGTAACCATGACTGAGCTCCTCGCTGCTGTGGGCAGAGGAGGTGATGGAAACTTGGAACACTTAAACTGAAAGTCCCCATGAGCTTTGTGCCTAGCACAGGTTCTGCCTGAGTAATTGTGGCCATCTGAGATGTTGGCACTGTGCTGTGTGGTGGAGGGGGAGCACCACTGGGTGCTGCATGGGGTCTGTTCCAATACTCCCCATCCGAGGAGAAAAATGCCTTTCTGTATTTCTCCCCACCCTGCTTTCTGTGCAGGTTAAAACTCTCCTACCTCTTGGGGTTGAGGGATTAGAGCTAGATGGTTTTTAAGGTTTTCTTCCAACCCAAACCATCCTGTGACTCCATGAAGTGCACAGAACAGGTTGATACTGTGTTCCTCCCATTTGGGGTTTGCTGGAAAAATTAATAATAAACAGCAAAGTGGAGGGATCTGCCCTATAAGCCTGAGCACGCCTTGCTGGGTGGCTCACCTGTGCACCTAAAGCTTTGATGATTTGACTTTTCTCTAAAAGGTCATAAACAAGTTTTAAGAGAAAAACATCTGAAAAAAGCCTTTATTGCAGTTTCTCACAATACAGTGCAGTTAGGAGCTGTGTAAGGGATCCTTCTGACACTTCTGTTCCAGAATACAAAATGTATTTATTTATTTATTTTTGGTGTGTGCTCCCCCTCCTTTCAGGAGTCTATCCACACTAACTTTGTCTTTCCCATAGTAACGTCTGATCCAAAACTTGGTAAAAAGTAACTATGAAAATATAAACATTAGCATAACCCCCCATGTGCAAAAAGCACCTTTAGGGCTGGTTTTTGAGGGTGTGTCACTAAACATGTGTCACAGAGCAGCACCTAGCTGGATCAGGCTGGCTGCAGTGTGACACTGCCTGCAGTGGGATTAATTTCGAGAAGCTGGAAACCTGCTCCAGCTATTCATGTGCCTGAAGTGGTCAGGTTTGCAGTGAATGATTGACTGGGTGGGAGAGTTTGAGAACAAAGTTTTTGATTTTTTTTTTTTTCTCCTGTGTGGAATGATTTCAAAGTGCTGTTCTGATGCTCAGGCAATGCACACACTCACACATCATCTTGATCCGAGCAAGGGTGATGTTTTGGGAACCTGAGTCTGAAAAACGTTGGACTAAGAAGCCTTCACTTAAAATAAAACCCCCACCAAAATTGGATGGATTCCCCAGTTTAGTCTCTCCTTCTCCCAAGAAAATGGTTTTGCCAGCATCTTCTCTGGCCCTGCTTGCCCTTTGATGCTGTGGGACAGGAGCTGGTTTTGCAGTGGGCAGAGGTGACAATGGGGCTGCAGTGATAAATACACAGCTGCAGGGGAGAGGGGGATAGAAAAGAGCTGGTTTTTGCTAGACTGGCCACGAATGCCGTTAGCTTATTTCCCAACTCAGTGGGCAGTCAGAAGCAATAAGCAGTCAGGTGAATTGTGCGGGCAGCTGGGGCTCTGCTCCGCTCTGACCTTTGTGTGCCACCAAAGATGGGCCCACAAACAGAGCTGCAATCCAGCCCAGTTGCTTGGCAGTCTTTAATAATGCTCTGTGCTTGCTCTGCAAAACTGTTTAGTTTGCTGATTCCTGAGGCTGTAGCTAAAGAAGGGATGAGAGGGCGGGGAAGCTGCATTCCTCTTCCCACTGACTCAAACATGGGCCAAATCTTCCCTGTGTTGGAGTCTTGATTTGCTCGACAGAAAATCTCTTTCACCTCAATCTGTGCTAGAAGCCAGAAAATATCCACTGAAATATTGCACGGATACTTGGAAGATATCCTGGACCTAAAGCTGTGATATTCATGTGTGACCTTGGGAGGTTTAATTCTGGCTCAGAAAAGTTGCTGCCCTGTGCCTTGGTCCAGTTAACCTTTGGTGCTGGTTCAGATTTGTGGAAGGATTTTTTTGATACTTCCCAACTCCTTAATGGAATTTGAGCATTAACTCCTGCAATGGGCATCACCTCTGGGTTTGCTTTCTGTAGTGCAGCCCTGGGAGAGCTGTAGTGATCAGAGGTGCTGGGAAATGCACACAGAGCTTGTCTGGCATCCCACTGCCCTGCCTGCCTCCCAGCACCATTCCTATTTGCACAGGATGCACCTCTGCCCCACCACAACTGCTGCTAGCTTTGCACTAATTTCTTCTATCTGCAAGCAGATGTCAGAAATTTGAGAGAAAAAAAATGTTCCTATGTAGAACTGTTGAATGAGCTTGGTATGACCACGCAAGGTGACTTTAAGTTAGAAAATGTGAGGTATCTCAAAGCTTTTACTGTTACAAATGAGAAGTTTTAAGTTGATTTTTTTTAAGGTTAACTGAACAATGTTACTTCGAGGATCTCTCTCTGTAGATGTAGCCCCTTTACAGCCCTTCTCAAGAATAGGCTGATCAAATGAGCATGGTTTTATAATGAAAACTGGCCTTGCTCCTTCAGAGCTCTCCCACACATTTTGATTTCTAGAAACAGGAAGGAGAAGGACCTGTGTGGAACTGAGTGCACATATGCTTCTTTTTTCTTCTTTTCTTCCTTTTTTTTTTCTTCTTTTTTTTTTTTTTTTAAAGACTCACTTAATCTTTGATCTGTCATTACTCTGCTCTAGGTTTAACTTTAACCAGCCACTTGTTTCTTAATTCTATTCCTCTGCTCCATCAGAGGCATTAATGGACCGGACCAAAGAGGAGGAGAGAGAGGGAAAGCTTTTGTGCTCCTGGCAGGTTTCCAGCCTGGTAGTAGGTGCTGGCTCCAGCCTCTCTGCAGCCCTGGCAGGGGCATGGAGCAGTGCTTGGCTGCACAATTTCCCCAGGGTATGGGAGTGAAAAACACCTTACTTGTTCATTTTCTGCTGTGCAAGCACTGCATGACAGCTGAGTGCTGTGTTAGCCCAACAAGGCATCAAAAACTTTCTAACTTCACCTTTTCCTAGATCTGACCCCTGCGAGCTTTTACAAGCCTTTGGCACGATGTTTTCTTTAGAAGAAAGAAGAAATATTTTCACAGTGAATTTGGGAGGGGATGAGCCAAGCCATAAGTCCTGGTGGTTTTGGAGTGAGGGAAGCATTTCCTTTGGTGCTGGGTGGCAGGAGGGCAGTGCAGGGGGGCAGTGCTGCCTGTGCTGGCACCTTCTCATGGGGTGACAGTGAGGGACACTGCCCCAGCTTCTGCTGCAGGTCACAGGCATCAGAGCAGCCTCCCAACCATCCAGAGGCACCTTGGACTTCCAGCAGCTCATTTCTGCTCATGCTTCCCACTCCTGATGCCCCTGGGGCTGTAGGGGTGGGTTTGAGGAAGGAGAGAGGTATTTTCTGTCAGATAGTCAAATAGAGCTGCTTTTTTATGGCTTTATAGTGGTATCTTGTGCACGTAGAGCAGGAGAAATTCCCAGCAGTTATCTTGCTGCCATCTTTTCCCTTTAATTGCAGTTAGGGAGGGAGAAGAGGAAAGCAAAAAAAAAAAAAAAAAAAAGGGGATGTGTACAGGTGCTGCTTGCATAGGAGCATGGGCTGGTGTGGATGCAGAGACACTTCTCCTTTGCTGCTGCAGTGCAGGGAGAGGAATCTGACTGGACATCTGATCTTCTGAGTGGGGCTTTTTGGTCACAGTGTCATGCAGACCTGCCTGTAACTGAGGGTTTTGATAGAGCTGTGATGCAGTGGGTAAGTGTAGGAGCTGGGATCTGGCACTGATCCAGTCACCATTCTGTCCCTGCCCACCCCAGTGCTGGGTTTGCCACAGAGGGGAAAGAGGAGGGACACAAAGAAGGGACACAAAGAAGTGTCTTGAAGCTATGACACTTCTCATCCTTTCTCCTGGGTTCATGCAGCTTGTGCATGGAGGTAGAGTTTAATGATGTTTAATGCTGCTTAAATAAAAACTGCTCTGTGGGTTTTTCATTCCTTTTGTTTTGTTTTAAATTTTAAACAAATGGCTGTGTTTCTAGCTGACCTTTCAGCTCATTTGTTAGAATGGCTGCTGCATCTTGGAACAGCAGAAAGGCATCAATCCCAAAGGATCCTTACGTGCTCTGTATCTGCTGAGCCAAGTTTCAATGTGAAAGCTGCTGCAAATGGAGCTTGCCTAGTACCAAATCTCTTCCTCACATTGTTTACATAAATAGTTAATCTTTGGTGCTTAGGGACTTTAATACCCTCTTGGAAGACAGTTCTGTGAAAAGATAAATTTCTGGTTTATGATCTTTTGTCCTAACGTTTCTCAGAACACAAAGGTCATCACATCTCTAATGATGAGGTTTTACAATATGCTTTTTTTATTCTCTCTTTGCAGGAAGGAAGTGGTATTAACTCAATTCTCTTGTCACAGTCCATGCCACAGCCTGCAAAATCTGCATTTCATTAAATTTATTTGCAGGTTTAATTGTTCTTGGCCACTGTCTATATTTTCCAAGTTAATTTTGGAAACTTGTACATATGTGCAAGTTGAACTGAGTGTTAGAAACAAGCTAAGGCAAGGAGTGGGAGTTGACTCCTCCTTTTCTAGTGGGGTAAAAATCACCAATATCCCTTCTTCACCCAGGTCAGGGAAGGATCCACTGCAGCATCATGATGTTGTTCCAGCTGCTCCATCACCACCTTGTCCTGTACCAAATCTTGGCTGTTGTGGCTGTTAGAAGAGGGGAATCTTTGAGTTTTGTATCTGTGCTCATGATCCTTGTCTCAAGCTGCCCCTTCTGCTCAGCACAGGGGCTCAGATAAACTTTCTAGCAAACAGGGGATGAACATTTCTGCCTTTAGAAGAGCACTAAACTCTCATTAAGTTACTCACAGCATTAATCTTGTATTCATCAAAGCACAGCCTCATTGTGGCTTCCAGTGCTTCAAGGGGGCTAACAAAGGGAGAGTGTCTTTTTACATGGGTAGATAATGATAAGATAAGGGGTAACAGTTCTGAACTAAAGGAGGGGAGATTTAGATTAGATATTAGGGAGAAATACTTTGCTCTGAGGATGGTGAGGTTACTGGCACAGTGAAGCTGTGGCTCCCCCATCCCTGGCAGTGTCCAAGGCCAGGTTGGATGGGGCTTGGAGCAACTGGGATAGTGAAGGTGTCCCTGCCATGTCAGGGGTGTGGATGAGATGATCTTTAAGTCCCTCTGTCCCAAGCTGTTCTGTGATTCTGTGGTCCCATGTCTGAGGTTTATTGATCCACAGGGCTGGGAGCAGGGCAAGTCCAGCTCTCCTGTTTGTTCCCTGACTTGGTGTTTTCCTACTGACATGCTGGAAAAAGTGCAGTGCTTGCAGAAAGCCCTGTAATCCTACCCCATGCAAAGACAGGAAAACCTTGTAAAACAAAGGAGTGATGAGAGAGCTCCTCTGTGTGTTGTGACAGGGTGTCAGTAATTTCCAGCCCAGCTGTGGGGAGGCTCTGTGTCTTCTGGCCCTGCTCTCCCTGGCTGTGTGGCTGCAGGTATTGTGTTAAATGCAGGTGTGCTGGATGCAGCTCTGCTGGCCTCAGCTCCCAGGCAGCAGTTCCTTTCAAACACGAGATGCTCTGACAGTGCAGATGCACTGATGGAGTTTTAGGTGGTGTTTCGGTGTGAGGGTTGTGAGGGTTTTGAGGTTGAGTGTTGTTTTGGCTTGCTCAGGAAGAGCTTTCTGAGGTGGTGAGGCAAGTTGAGGTGTATCAAGAAAGGAAAGGACTAGTCACAGCCTGGTAAACCAGAGTGGTTATCAAATTCTTGTCCACCTGCACAGCAAAGCAGATCTTTTTGTTTGGGATATGAGCTGTGAGAGGTTTACTTCATGGAAGAAATGCTTCAAGGAAGAAATGCTTCTTCAGAGTGGAAGCACAGGCATACTTCAGAAGAAATAATTACAAGGATTTTTTTACTTTATAATTACTTAAAGCAGGATCAGGGCAAGATTTTTTTTTTCTTTTTATTTTTTTTTCCCCCTCATATGATGTTTGTCCCTAAACTCCTGTCCCCCAGCTGAATCACTGATCCAGTAAGCAGTTGTGACATAATCAGTTTTGCTTAGGACTCAGAAAAATAATGGAGAAGCACACCATTATTGGAGAAACCACATGTCTATTTTTATAATCTGCTCTGGGAAGTGTGCACGCTGTGTTTCCAGGAAGGAGACTCACCCTGTGATGCCCTTTCCAGGCTGGGTGCTGGCAGCAAGAGCTGGAAAGGTGTGGGTGGGTTTCTCTGTTTCCTATGAACTGCGGCTGATGTCAGGCTGAGGGAAATGGGTCTGTGCCCCCACAAGGGTGTGGCTGGGGGTGCTGCAGTCCCTGTACTGCAGCAAGACCCATCTGAACGTCTGGAAGAGAAAAGACTACAGTAATTTCACGATTATAAGCCGCACCTGATTATAAGCCGCACCTCCTGGTAGCTGGGCAGACCACGGGATCTGTCCAGATATAAGCCGCACCTGAATATAAGCCGCATTTTTTTTTTTTTTTTTAAATTTTTAAAGCGAGGATCCATGTGTAACAAAGTAACAAATTAGTAACAGGATTGCTGCCAGCTGGGTTTGGTGTCAGGTGCTCAAGTTGCAAACAGTTTTCATAGACCAGCGAAGCCTTTAAAGGCAGCCCCAGGCGCCCTCCCCGGCCGGCTCTCACTTCCGAGTTGGCATTTCACTGGGATTTGTCCATAGATAAGCCGCACCTGAATATAAGCCGCACTACTGGGGTAGGCTGGATTCTTCAATGAAAAAGGTGTGGCTTATAATCGTGAAATTACTGTACTTGTTTTAATCAGAAGATTTAAACCTAAAACTAACAGCAAATAATGCTTCAACCCTGCCTGGACCTCCTTGGCAGTTTTGGTGCTTAACAAGGCCTGATTGCTCATCAAAGGGCTGCTCAGAAGTACTGAGGTGTGGGTGATGTGTGCCATGGAAGCTCAGATAAAGAGCTGTGTGTTTCCTCCCCCACCATCGCACCTTCACCACACGGCACGCGTGCACGCTGCTTCACCAAACCAAAGGGTATTCCTCGGTGAAGTGGTTTTCTGCAATTACTTTGTGTTCAACATTTTCACTTCTGCTTCAAATGCGTCTCTTCCTGTGTGTGCTTCCAGAGCAGGGGTGGATGTGCAGCATAGCCTGTGTGGGGACACAGGGTGGAGAAGGTGTTTGGGGTCACTGAGAGGAGTTTTGGGATGGTGTAGGGACCTGCAGCGTGGCTCGTCGGGCGTTCTGGAAGCTGTGACATCATGGAGTGTGTTGAGAAAAATCTGGACAGGCAGAGGAAACTTCTTTCTTGTGGGTTGGAAGCTGGTTTTGGGGTAAGGTCAGGTCAGTCAGACCCATGGGCGGCTGTTGAAACACAAGTGTTTCAAAAGTGGAGCAGGCCCCTTCATGTGGTTTGTGTGACGCCTGCAGCCAGAGCCAGCACGCCATGGTTGCGTGTGTCCTGCAGGGAGCTGTCATCCTCCAGCATGGCCCCTCCATCACCCCCAGCTCCTCTGCTCCAAGGACAGAAGGGCTGTGTGCACAAACCAAAGGAGGAAGGAGTGGAGCTGTGTGTGTGAGCTGAGGCCAGTGACACCTCCCCTCTTGGGGCAGAGTGCTAAACTGCAGCGCTAAAGGGTCCCTCAAATCCGTCCACGATTTTGGGGAGAATCCTTCCTAGACAGCCCGGCTCCCTGGTGCTGGTGGTGCTGGGCACCACCTGAGCTCGTGGCATCTCCTCAGGCCACATCCCTCTTTACCAAGCGGTTCTGCCTCCCTGTGGAGAGGTCCAGGACAGGAGCAGGAACGTGTCTGACAAAGCTGTTGGCCAACAAGTGCGGTCTATTGTTAGCATGGCCTCGTCCTGCTCAGTAACACCAGGTTCAGAGGGCAAATCGCTCAAAGCAGCTGGGACACGACTGCTGGCTCGTGAGCAATGATGTAATTACATCTCCCTCTGTGGGGAGCTGAATGGAGAGGCCTTTGGGGGCACTGGGCTGGGTGTTGGAAGGAGAGGGCTGCCTCAGGTTACTTCAGGTCAGGATACTGTCAAAATCCATCAAAGGCATCCCAGGAGAGGCAGCAGCCGACGTGCACAATGCAGGCTTTATGCATTGCTGCTGGAGCTCAGTTGTAGGCATCTTTGGAGGACTGCTGCTTTTCTGTGTTTTTTTCCCCCCCACCTTTCTCCTGTTGCTGTAGGAATTAAGGCTCTTTTGCTCATGGAGTTTAAAGGAATTGGAGCAGCTGACGTTGATATTGTTGTTGCAAGTTCATAGGCTCGTTTTTGGATGTGAGAACCTGGGCAGCCCTGGACATCCCCAGGGAGTCAGGATCTGGCAAACACAGATCCTTCTTTAATAACCAGGCCCAACTCCCCAGAAAATGCACATCTTCATCTGCTGTGCATGACTGGAGTGCTTTCTTGGGGTTGTTTTTTTTCTTTTAATTTTTTTAATAGTTGTAAGGATGCTTCCTGTTCTGGTCTAAGGTGCGTGTGTTATTTGTGTTATTTTGACCTATGGATGGAGCAGAGCACCTGCTGCCCAGTCCAAAGGGAATGAGTGCTGAACTGCAGCTAAAGCCACGAACTTTTGTGTTAAACACACAGATTCCTTCATGGCTGTGATTCAAAAGAAAGTGTAGGCATTGCCAACTCCTAAGGATTTAGTTTCTTTTAGAGCCTTCATAGCGATGAGGCTTTGGTTGTAGCCAGAGGATGTTATTTGCTTTTTAATGGTCCATTTACCTCAGCAGTAATCCTTCACAACTTGCTTTCCATCTGTGCTTTCATACCTTGTTTTTGCCACTTGCAAGATCTGTTTGATACTCTGTGAATGCAGATGTGGGAGTTGTCCCACAGAAGAGGATTTTTGGTCTTCATCTGTCTGGAGTTGCAGAGATGGGTGGTGGAAAATGATTGTTAAAGCAGCTCACATGCCACCACACTGCCGTGAGTCAGCTGGACCTGAAGCAGGTTTTAAGTAATGATCTAGTGTGAGCAATGCTGAGCATTTTTAATTTCCTTTTGTATTAAAAAAGGCTGCAGGATTTTGCCTAGGGTCCACAATTAAAATGATTCGATTCTGTGTACACATGGAGATTTGTTCATTTGATTTATTACTGTGTCAGTCTATTTAAATGGAAGGAACCACTTTTGAAGCATTTTGTTTTTCATCTTTAATGCTGTTGCTTGTGTGGCACTCCTTTGGAGAACAGAAATGCCTTAGTCATTTCGGTGTTTCCAATTTTCTGATGGGTTTGGATGAACTACAGAGCTGTCTGGTCTAAACCAAGACTTAAAAAGGCTGAGATGCCTTTTTATTACAAGGTCTTTCCAGAACAGAATATCTGAAATGCAGCTGTGGGTTTAGAGGCTGTCCTTCAGCTGTACTTTGTTTTGGAGCTTGTGTCCATGTGAAAATGCCAGGGGATTTGTGCAAGTTCCCTCTGTTTGCTTGATCTAAGTCAGGTCCTCATTTGGACAGAGGGAGCCTGGGGAAGAGAAACTTTTGCCCTGGATGGATTTGGGAGGTGCCATGAATGAAACAACTCCGAGCAGGATGTTCAGGGACTAACACACTGAGCCTTGCCCAGGGAAGTGGTGGAATCACCATTCCTGGAGCTCAAATGTGTGTGGATGTGGCATTTGGGGACAGGGTTAGTGATGGGCATGGCAGTGCTGGGTTGGACTCGATCTCAGAGGTCTTTTCCAACGTGAATGATTCCATGATTCTGCTACAATTTTCTTTGTCAGATGAAGCTTTGGTCTAGCCACTGAACAAAACCTCTTGAGTCTGAAACTTGAAATATCTTTAGGCTGATTTATTCTAGTGCTCCAGTTATGTCCAGGCTTCATCTGGTTCTGCATCTCTCATGATATGAAACATTTTCCAAATTTTTCCAAAAAAGAGAACTGAAATAGTATGTGGGTAAAGAAGAGCAGGGAAAGCTGGCTTGATTCTGAAAGCTTTGGAGGTATTCAAAGTAAACAGAAATGTGATTGATCCAGATGCTGTTTTGCCTATTCCTTGTCTCTTCTTTCGGAGCTTTTAAAACTCCTTGAATTATTCCTTCAAATATCCCTGCCCAGAAATGTGCATTTTACATTTCCTTTAATCCTATTAAACAGCGTGTTCCACTGTGTATGAATCATCTGACTGGAGCAAATCTGGTGGATTTGGTTCAATAATCCTTCTTTCTGGATCACTGCCTTTCTGGGTCCCTGGAAAAAGCAGATTTGCCATGTCTTGTGTCAGAGAGTGGCTTGTGCTGTGTGACAGAGCATCAGAGGCACCAGCTGTGTGCTGTGTGGACAAGCTTAAATCTACTTTCAAGGGAATGGATAAACTTTGGGAAGCAGGTGGGGGGAGAGGAAGGCTGTGACTATTTAAGAATCTAAACTCAGTGTTTTCAGATGTTGAGGTTCAAAACCCAAATTTTTGGGATTGGGGAGAAGTGGGGTGGCTTCAGTTTGCATTTTGGTGGTGACTGTGTGATGGAATCTCATCGTCCAGTCACCCCCAGCAGGAGCCCTGCTTTGCTGGAGTCTGTGATCCAGGGTTCCCATTTTTCTGGATGATGTGTTGAGGTGGCACCAGGTGACAGACAAGGCTCTGATCCTCCTGCCACTGTGGACACACTCAGTGAGCGTGGCCAGGCAGGGCAGATCCTGATAATCAGCAAATTCCTCAACTCAACAGGGTGTTATAGAAACATCTGTATTGCAACTACAGCACCTTCTCCTCAGAAATATCTGGCTGAGTACAAAGAGGAGCCACATTCTTGCATTGATTAGATTAGTGCAGATATCCAAATGTTTCCAGCAGTACAGGAAATGCTCTTTGTGCTGCTTGAGCTCAAACAGACACAGGCTCAAGTTTCCACTTTGCCTCAACGCCCTCCAACACATGTACTGGGGTTTTTCCTCCCCTCTTGCCTCCCCCACTCTGTAACCTCCTGGATCTTTGATGTGATGTGGTCATGACTAAATGGCCCAACAACACTTGATAGAAATTGTGAGAGAAGCTTTGCCATCAGAGAGCAAAAGACATGATGCGAATGCTTTTGAGTGAGTTTACAGCAGAGAGCCCAGCAAATGCACCCAGTACCAAAATATATTTTGGATAAATGCAGGATTGGTAAAGACATCCATATTCCTTCTTGGGTACAAAAATCTCATGGAGGGTCTGGGGTGAGGTTACTCCCCACTTCTTGCAGAGGTAGAGAAGTCAGATCTTTGGAGTGCTTGTGCGTGTTTGTCAGTCGTGTTTTTGTTTAGTTTAAATGGTTTATTTATTTAAATTTGTTTGTTTGCTGCTGTCTTGCTAATTGTGACCCTTGCTGTGCAGCTCCCTGCCGACCCTGCAGTGACACTGAGGTCCTCCTGGCTGTCTGCACTAGTGATTTTGGTGAGTTGCTGCCTCCCCAGTCCCCTCTCCTCCCATAAACACCAACAGGCACCTCCTCACACCTCAGCCTGCACAGCAGTAAATGGGATAAAGGTGCTGGGCTCATGGGCAGTTCGGAGGATCTCAGAACTGTCTGCACCTCCCCAGGGTGGACAGAGTGACACAGTGACACAGCAACCATGGCAGAAGGTCAAGGATTGGGGTGTATCTAGGAGAGACCATTATTTGTCGCCCTACAGTGTTGGTTGACTTGACAAAAGACCAAAAGTTTCACTAATTGTCCATGCTTCCCTTTTTAAAAGGGAAATTAGTGTTAGCTGTATCTGTAATGGCTGAAGAACAGAAAGTACGTGGTCAGGGAGCACTTAGCATGTATCTTCTTGTTAGAATTCTGCATGATTAATGCTAATTATTTTTCTGTTTAAATTTAATATGTGTGTGCCCTTTGCTGGACAGATTACAAACATAAACTATAAAAAATGCAAATGTATACTGAAGGTTATTGGATAATCTTAACTCTCAGAATAGCAAAGGACAAAACCTTGGGCTGCTGTAGTCAACTCAGTTCCCCTGGTTGCACAGGCCTGAGTTTAGACTGGGGTCTTGCAAAGCATTTTTGAGTAATTAATCCTTAAACCCTTTTTCTGTTTCCAGTCATCAGAGGCTCCATCCAGAACGTAAGGAACAAGGCAGAAGAGCAAGAATCCATCATTCACGTCGGTGTCAGCAAACTGTACAGGCAGAAGAGCAAAGTCTTCCAGCTGACAGGGGAGAGTGGGAACTGGAGAGGACAAATAAAGACCTTGCTGGAGTGTGGGGTGAAGCCAGGAGATGGAGACTTCCTTTTCACAGGACGCATGCACTTTGGGGAGGCCAGGTTAGGCTGTGCCCCTCGTTTCAAAGACTTCCAAAGGATGTACAAAGAGGCAAAAGACAAAGGGCTAAACCCGTGTGAGATTGGCCCAGATTGAAACTCCCCTGTTTGGCCGAAGATCACTTCTAGCATTTGGCCAGGAATATTTCCTGGCTGCAGTGGGAACTCTGAACAGAGCTGGTAACTGAGGCTGGACAGAGCTGGAGGCTGAGACCCCCCAGCCTGTGGTGCTCACAGGCTCAAGGAAGCAACAGAGGTACGAGCTCAGAGGGCTGCCAAGCAAGAAAGGCTGGATTTTTAACCAATCTTGTCCTTATGAATTAAGTTATTATATTTTTTTAGTGACTTCCTTAGGAAAACAAAGAAAACTCCCATGTCTTAATAAAAGAAAAACCCAAATGAAAGCCAAGATGCCTTTGTATCTTTTTAATACTAATTTTTAAAAATGTCTTAAGCTGATGTAGCATTTGGTATGGCATATTCTGTATAAATGGCCAAGAATGTGATAGAGCACGGTAAAACATCTTAACATTGATGCTTTGTAAAAAGCTTGGTGTACAATTCAAAGTTGTTTCTTATGACAGAAATTTATGGAGCCAAACTCTTATGTGTGTGTGTTGTTTTTTGTTTTTTTTTTTTTTTATTTGAAAGAATGTACAATTGCTGCCTGCAATTTTTTGTCCAGGCTGGCAAATTCTTTCCATTCCAGAGAAATAAAGGTCCCTGGATTTGACACATGCTGTTTTAAAATCTTTATTTTTTTCTTTCTTCTTAAGGCTGATCTCAGCTAGTCCAGATGTGCTCATGGATCAGTTCTGGGCTGCTCACTTATTTTGTGGCTTCTCTGAGCAGAACCAGAGTTCCTGTGAGGCATTGGGAACCACAGAGTTTTTCAAAGGGGAAGCAAGAGCTATTTTTGGAGATTTTTAGACATGTGTGCAAGCAGGACTGTAAGTGTTCTTTTCTCTGATGCCAGCAGCGTTATTTTGGGACCTGCTCCAAAGGCAGGCTGCCCCTTCATGTTTAGCTTGAAGCTTTTGGTTGTGCTGGCTGGTAGCTTGGCATGAGTGGCTGTTCATGCCTGTGAGTCCTGGGGGACATGACCAGGCCACCTTGTGAAGAACAAACACTTGGATCAGGGTGTGCCACCTCTGGTGCTGGCCTGGAGGAGCCACAGGAGCTCAGTTCTGCTGCCCCTACAGCCTGCACTGCATCACTGATGGTGCCTTCCCAAGGATTTTCATCTCCTGCCCATGTTTCTTCTTCAGCATTCTCCACTGCTCCAACTTTTATTTTAAGCTGTCAGGTTCTTTAAATAAAATGTTTCTACTCAGTGTCACTTTTAACCTGATCCTTCACCTCTCCCTGGTGTAACTTGGTTCTGAGGCTTGGGCAGGGCAGCTCAGGGGGGCTTGGGTGGTGCAGGAAGTTCTGAGATGGAAGGGAAGGAGATGTCCCATGAACCTTATCAGGGGTAAAAGCCCCAGGGTTGTACCAAAATTCTGGCCTGAAGTGAAACCAAAATCCCTCTGCAGTGTTTCTGTGAGCTCTCAGCAGGATTCATTCTGTGTGCAGGGGCAGAAGGGTTTCTTTCAGCTGTGCTAAGGTCATCCCAAGAGGCTGCAGGGCACTGTGACTACTTCTGCAAAGACCTCTAAACCCCATCTAGCACCCATCTGTTTGCTGCTTTGACCCCAGCTGCTTCCCAGCCTCCTGTAAGCCAAAGCCCCAAACCCCAGCATCCCCTTCTGGGGGTCCAGGGTTCCCTATAGCCTACCTGGAATTTTAAGAGAAATGGGCCAGGACCAGTAGAGGGGTAAAATGGTTCACTCCAACCCCTTTCTCTGGCCTTGCTTTCACTTTGGGGGTCTCAACCCAGCCTTTTTCAGGCTTTTAAAAAGTGATTTAGCACTGAGATAACTCCCAAGCACAGCTGAGTGGGTGTTTCAGAAGTCCTGTACCTCACCTCTCTTCTCCTGTCGAGTTTCATGAACTTTTTCCAGCACAGAGTGACTGCTAGCAGGATGAGAAGAGAAGAACAATATGTTCCTGGAATTGTCTCCAACCTGCCCACTCTCATCTTCCTCTGCAAGGCTGTGGGAGCACAGGGAAGAGCTGAATTAAGTGTTCAGCCAGTATTTTATGAGGACAGTGCAAGCAAAATACAAACAGTTGGGGAGGCTTTGGCCCTGGAGCTCCACCTTTTGCTGCAGTTCAATTTTTATGGCAGTTTCAGTTGTTTGTAGACTTTAAAAAAAAAAAAAATACCCTTTGCCCCCTGTGCTTAATACAGAGGTAGGTTAACACAGGGATTTCACTGACTGTCCTAAAATCCAGTTCCAAATGCTCACCCTTTAAGTCTTTGAAACATGATTATAGCTTGACTTGTCTGGTGGCAGAGTCAGGAGTGGAAAGGATGGATTAAAAATTACACCTTGCTCACATGGGCTGACTGCACTGTGTAATGAGAAGCAAATGACACATTGGTGCAGTGCCATGTGAGGACATGCTCGTTGCCACCTAATGAAAAGCCTTGGCTGAAGGTGACTCAGGACAGAGGTGGAGCAGGTGCTTGCAAAGCATGGCTCTTCCTCCACTGCAGCTCTCTGAAGATGAACGGCTTCCTCTTGATACCCAATTAGCATAATTGAGTTCCTCTTGAAAGCAACAGGCTGACTTATCTGTTCCTTAGGAAGCAGAACTAATGAACTTGAATTGCCTCTCTAAGAGCCCCCTCCAGTTGGGCAACACTGCCCGTAAATAGGCACAAGGCATGAGCTGTGTTCCTGTGTCTGAACTCTGGCAAGTGTGTGGTTTGTGTTGGTGAACACAATTTCCATGGTAACCCTCAATTCCTCTGACTTTCCATGAGCCCAGGGTGTGCTAAATCACCTCCCAGGTAGGTGCCATGCAGAGCTTGCTGTGGTGACAAATGGGTTGGGAAACTCCTGTGGGTGTCTGTAGGGTCTGTTTGAGGTTTATCAGATGCTGCTTGACTGGGAGAAATCTTGTTCTTCATCCTGGGGGGAGACAAGGTCGTCTCTTCTCCAAACACCACGACTTCGGCGCCTCCATGGAGGGAAGCAGGGTCACAGCTTGGTTTGCTGGCAGCCAGGCCAGAGCAGCATGATCAGATCACCCATTTGCAGGAGGAACAGACATTTCCCCCCACTTTGCTGATTGAGGCACAGCCAGGCTGCAGGGAGGTGTGACTGTCACAGTTTGTCCCCAGTGATGTCCCAGCCCACCCTCGGGCCAGCTGGCTGTAAGATCAGAGCTGCTTGTAGATACCTTTTCATCAAACTCTTTGCTGGTGTTGCCACCTTCTCCCAGCTCTGCTGTCTCCCTCCCAGGGTGATCCCAGTTTTCCTTCTGGGCAGCACCAGGCATTGCTTTAGCTCCAGCCCACTGCTGGTCTGTTCTGACACAAGTACTTGCCATCAGCCTTTTCTGGAGGAGGGGACTGTCCTGACTGATCCCTGTGCTGTGACCTGTGGAACTGAGCACCTCCTCCAAGGACACACCTGAGCTCTGAGTGGGACGCTTTGGCCACCTTCAAACCAAACAGCAGCCAAGCAGTTTGCACCTTGAACAGCAGCATGGCTGGTTTGCTCAGCACAGACCTGCTGCTGTGCTGCTGGAGAGGGAAAGGCTGTGATTTGAAGTGAGGCACCCTGGCAGGAGGCAGGAGACATGTCCTGGCTCTTGCATCAAGCTCCTCTGAGCGTCCAGGAGCGCTCACGCCCGGGGAGAGGCACAGCCAGGACGTGCCCTGTGCAATGCAGCAGGTGTTTCCTGCAAACCTGCCCTTTGAAGTGTGATAGGGCTTGCATGAGCTCCAAGCCTGACCAGCTGATGTGGTGCAACACCTCTGAGGTAGATAGGAGCTCTCCTGCTCATCGTTAACTTAATGAGCCAATACTTATTTCTGGAACTGGAAAAGTCTCCTGGTGATGTGTGTCAGAGATGCTGGTTAAGTGGTAAATAAGGTTAGCAATATCGGGACCAGATGTTCTAGGAGACAGCAAATTGAAAACCAAATTGGTTGAGAATTAAACCAGAAAAACATCAGGAGGCAGCTATGTGTAATTCTCTGGGAGTGGTTAGAAGTAATACAGAGCCAAGGCAAAGAAATGTCTTGACAGCAGCAAGATTCAGGCGTGGAGGAGTGAGGCTGCTGGGCAGGGAGAAGAATCACGTTTCTCCTCTCCAGCTGGACAGAAGTGATTCCCCTTTCTGCTGCAGGAGCAGCCCCCTTCAGCTGACTTGGAACCTCCTTTGAGGGAGGACCAGCTGCCTTTATTCTGGGATGGTCAATAAAGAAGGAGCCTTTTCCAGATAATCCTTTGTCCTTCACCATCAGTACTGACCTGAGAGCCTCACTGAGAGATGTTGAGTGGACCCAATGAACAACTGTGAGCACTCACTTCCTCCTCCCTTACCAAAAACGACATGCCTGGTGACAGTGGAAAAAAACCCCAGGTCTGTGAAGTTCATTTTGGAGTGTCACACCCACCTATCTCAAAATCACCCAAATGCCTTGTTGTGCTGCCATCAGCATTTGGAAATCTCTAGCCAAGGCTGAACAGGAAACATGAATTTCTGCCTTGTGTCCTTCCCCAGTGGTTCTCCTGGGCTTTGTGCTGGAGCTGAGCAAAGCTGTGGGGCTGCCCATGGCAGGCTGCAAACACACCAGCACCCACTGGCACAGTCCCTGTGGTTGCTGTGGCCAGCACCTGGCTACTCACTCATGCTGGGGTAGGAGCATCCAGGGAGAACCTCAGCTAGAGCTCTGAGAGACAAAAGAAAAGGCAATTTACAGGACTTATTTCAATCTCACTTTGTTTAAAGGTGAGGAAAGAGGAAGCTGTGGCAGGCAGTGCTTGCAGGCATGGAGATGTGCAGAGCCCAGGTGGGTGCAGCTCAGAGGGCTCTGAAGAGGCAGGCAGCCCATTGCTGGGATGCTGAGTGCCTGTCCATGGCCCTGAGCCACAGCAGAGAGCACCAGCAGAGCCTGCTGCTCATGGGGCTTCAGCTGGCACCCCCACATTCCTCCTTTCCCCAGCTGGAGGGTGTTCAGCTGGACTGCCGCAGGACTCTGCTCAATCCCAAGCTCTCCTCTTAGCCTTGCTGTGTGCTGTGCTGCTCTGAGGTTTTCCAGAAGGTTTTGGGTGACCCCTTGGTCCTTGCACAGTTGACTGGCCCTGAGCAGTAGCTGCTCCTGTGTTTGAGATCTCCAGTCTGCACAGCCTCACTCGTGAGCTCTGTGTGTGCAGCTGATATGGGGCTGCCAGGGCATGGATGGGGCTGCCAGCAGAGAGGAGAGGAGAGGGAGAAGGAGAAGGAGAAGGGGAAGGAGAAGGAGAAGGAGAAGGAGAAGGAGAAGGAGAAGGAGAAGGAGAAGGAGAAGGAGAAGGAGAAGGAGAAGGAGAAGGAGTGTCCAGTTGTGCTGGAAGCAGAGCTGACTCAGGGCTTTCTCCCCAGGGCTGGGTGCTGACTCAGCTGCTTTGCCTTTCCTGGCTTCTCTGGAAACCAGAGGCATCTCCTGGGGCTCAGAGGCCGTAGCAGTGCAGCAGGAGTCAGCAATACTTGGTTTTGGGAGAGTCACGCCTAGACTGTTTTGGGGCAAGAGCCAAGAAGTTCAGCAAGAGCTTCAGGATTGCTTCTGGGTGTGTTCTGCACGCCTTCTGGGGAGCACATGCTGCTCAGCCTGGGCTGGTTCCTGGGGTGAATGTGTGCTGCAGCAGTGCTGTCCCCCCTCTGCAGGGCTGGGCTGGGGCAGGGAGGTTCTTCCTTTGGCCTTAGCAGAGTGTTATTTCATGGTATTACTCATGCTTGTGTCAGAACATGCTCCCTGCTCTGGTGGAGGCTGGGTGAGGCTGAGCTGGGGTGGAAAACGCAGCATGGAGGTTGTCCCAGCACATGGAGGCTGTCCCAGCGCCTGGGACACCAGGGACTTGGCTCTGCCCTCCACAGCCAGTGGCCAGGTTTATGTGCTGAGGAACATCTTGTGCAATGAGGATTGATCTGGAGCCTGGGGTGGTGGGACCCTGCTGCAGCCAAAGCAGCTCTGCTGCCAATTCCATGTTGTCCTGAAGGGAGGTGGCTCTTTCCTGATGCTTCCAGCAGCCCAGCAGCCTCCTCTCCATGGGGGAAAGTGGAGCCATGAGGCTGAATCCTGCTTGGTCCTGACTGCTCCTGTGATAAACACCTTTATCCCACTTGAAATGAGCTGAGGGAGAAGGGCTTTGGGCCAAGCTGCTGCCACTTACAGGGGTGAGGGCATTGCTGACTTCATGGACACCTGATGGAATTCATTATAAAAATAGCAGCTATGATAAAGGAGGATGAGGTATGGGTGTCCCTGCCATCTCTGGGGGCTGGGACAGGTGCCCACCCAGGCAGGGTGGCTTGTGGAGGGGTTGCCCCATCACCAACCAGTTCTTCCAGTTCCTTTGGGAAGCGCCAGATTGAGTTGGAGTCAGACTGGTTTGTGCAGAACTTATGTTTGCCTGGAGAGGAAAAAAAAAAAAAAAAAAAAAAAAAAAAATTAAGTTCAGTCACCTCAGCCCAGAGTCACCTCAGCCCAGAGCTGTGTTTTTAAAGGGAGTGTTGTGGGGAAGGTCTTGGGCACCCCCACTCTGCTGGGGTGCTGTCGCCAGGCTGGAGCCTGCCCTGGGGCTGAATTACTCCGTGGTTTGTAGAAAGGACAAATGGGGACTTGAGACACAAACAAACACATCTCTCATTGTGGTGGGGACGGTGGCTGCTCCCGGAGAGCTGGACAGAGAGCTGGTAGCACATTCTGCCTTTGTGTGGTTGGCTGCAGGGAGAGCAAATTCAGGCATGGACCAATCTCAGCACAGATTCCAGCATGGACACAAAATCATTGCATGCTGATAAGCAGCAGTGGCTGCAGCTCTAACCCCATGTTAGTTGTCTGGGCAGCTGAGCCAAGCTTGCCTTGCCCTTGGGCTTTTTCCTTCTGAGTGTGCAGCGTTACCACCCTTCACTGGCTTGTTCCCAATCTGCTTATTCCAGAGAAATCCTATCTGCCTATTATTGTGCCCCAAATGCAAAAAGACTTTCTGTCTTTCCCAGGGTGGGAAAATTTTTTTTCAAAATCCCCCACAAATGTTAATGCTTTGCAATAGTTTTGTTCAATCCCACAGAGGGTGCTTTAATCTGAATTTTTGTCAATACTGGCGAGCTGGGGATGAATGGTGGATTTTGGGCAAGGAAGACTGGAGCTGGTTTCAGCCAGTGGGTGCCAGGGTCTGTGGAGAGATGCCCCTGTCTGGGCTTGTCTATTCAAGTGTCTGTTACTGACCCATGGCTGCGAATCCTGCTTATGCCAGGGTAGAAACCCTGCAGGACTGGCTCCTGAGGGTCAGAGCATCTAAATCTATTGATCATGCTTAAAAAAATCTTTGGAAATAGCCAGACCTTAACTAAACCTTGGCCTTTATTTCCCTTAGCTCTTTCTCCCCATTTCAGAAGGGACGGGCTCAGCCCTGAGTCAGACCAGCTGTCTCTGCCCACCTTTGCAGGGTTGTTTTTGCTCCCTGCCTTATCTCCTTGTGACACCACATGCCCTTTCCTTCCTCCTTCATGCTGCAGGGCCCTCTCAGAGCAGGAATGGGTGATGATATCAAATTAAGCAAGCCCTGTGTGAGCAGCCTGGCTATGGGGAACTGCTGCAGAGGCAGCAGAAGTGAAGCTGGGTGGAAAAACCCCTCTGTGTTTGTTGTTCAGCTTCCAAACCCCACGTAGTCTTGGCTTGGCATTCAAAATTAAATTATCATTTCCTTCAAAGCCAAAGGTACCAGAATGTCTGACACTAGGAGTATCAGTGGGCAAATTTTATCTGCTGTGACACTGCCCAGTGGCTACAGAGGTGGTCAGGGACTGCCACAGCCTGCAGAGCTGATGGGTGCTCTGGCTGTGGCAGCATTCACTGTTGTTGCCTCTTTTCCTCAGTGTTTCCCTCTTTGCACTTCTCCAGGCAGGGATCACTCTGCTGTGGGTGTGAATAAACACACCTGGGCTGATGTTCCCTGCCTGGGCTCCTTGTGCCTGCTCACCCAAGGCTTTTTGGGATTCCCTTTGTCCCTTCTCAGCAGGCTGAGAGCTGAGTTTTGCTGTGAGCAAAATTCAGGTATTACATTTTTGCTCACCAGACCCCTTTGGGCCAGGTAAGCTGATCCCAAAGCACTGAGGCTGGTTCAGAGGGTCTGTGCTGTGCTTCCCATGACCTTCACACCATGGGCACACTTCATGATGGGCTGAGTTTGTCCTTGGAAGCTGAGGCTGCTCTTAATATGCCCTGGCTGGATCCTTCTGGGTATGCTGAAGAACTCTCCTGGTTTCCATGTGCTGTGGGAAGAAAAAAAGTCAGAAAAATCCATGCTGGTTGATTCTCATTCAGAAATAAGCAGTAGCACAAGTGGAGCATGGACAGGCAAGGGCACACCAGTGACCCCAGGGCACTGCTCTCTGCACCCAGTGCAACTCTTTGCTTCTCTTGGGGACACCAAGGACAGGCACAGGGATGCTGATGGCCCCTGCTCTGGGTCTCTATAAGCACTGGAGATTTCAGCAGATGGTCTGTCCATACAATGTGTGATGTTTTATGTTGTGAATGATGCCTTAAGATTTTAGCCTTTATGTTTTTCAAATCCTGCACTGCATTAGTGAGTTCCATGTGAAGTGCTAGCTACTGTCTTCACATTTTGGTCAGA
Source organism: Sialia sialis (assembly GCA_009812075.1). Lineage (NCBI taxonomy): Eukaryota > Metazoa > Chordata > Aves > Passeriformes > Turdidae > Sialia > Sialia sialis. The sequence goes on along the minus strand of VRYO01002184.1, from coordinate 2,801,244 downwards.
CAAAACAATTCCTCTGGGCCTGAAACTCAAGGACACCCCACAGCCTCAGGTCCCAGAAAGTACAGACAAAATGAACTGGGGAGAAGCAAACTGGAGAAATACAACTTCATTACCTGAAGTTGTAATTGGAGGATTAACCTCTGATATGTAAATGGACCAAACTTATTTCTGTCTGAAAAACTCGTGACCATTATCCATTCTGGGTGTAGCCTCTGGGAGGCTTTGCCTGCCCAAGGTGTATCTATTGAAGGCCTTTAATAAATCCCCATTTTATTCTCTGCACCTTGTCTAGGCTCTGTTCCAGGGAACCACTCCAAGGCATCACGAGGAGCTGCAGAGGACTGGGCTGGTGGGGAGCAGAATCTGCAGCTCCTTAATGTGGGATGACTGAAAATCACTTCTGGGGGTGTTTGATGGCAATCCTTGCTGATGTGACCACGTACCAAAGTGTTGCCTGTCCAGCAGACAGAGCCTGGGCTGCCCCCAGTGAGCCCCTGGGAGGGGGGGATTGAGCTGCTGACATCCAGTGGAAAATCTTCTGGACTAAATCCTGCAGGTTGCAAACTCACTGTTGTTTAGATGGATGTGAGATAGTTCAGCCTGGAGCCAAGTTCAGCCCTGGGTTCTGCAAGTCTGAGGCATACAAATGCTGCTGAAGGGTTAATGGGAAACAGAGTGTGGAGCAAAACAAAGAAAGACCTTTTGAGGTCTCAGCTGCTCAGGGTAATATTTAGGTTTGGTGACTGTCTGTATCTTAGAGATGGGAATGCAGCAAAGCTCTTTCAGTCCGGAGTATACATGGAGCCCAACAAGACTGTGGGCTAATATCAACAAACCTTTTGGAAAAGCAGATCCTGTCTGCTTCAGCAAAGCCGCAGTGTTATTTTTCTTTCAACAAATGTATTGAGACAATAATAATGCTGTGCAGATTGGTTGTCTCTGGCCTACATGATTTATTAGGAAGCAGAAACAATTGGAGTTGCTGAGAAAAAACAAGCTTTGGACATGGATATTTTTCTTCTCTTTTTATTTTCATTTTTTCCCTTAGTTCCCTATGAACTAAAAAAGGGCCACCTAGTCTGGTCCCAGGAGAGAGTTTGCCTCCTTCCTTGTGTTTCTTACTGGACCACCAACTCTGGGCTTGCTGCTTAGATGCTTCAGTGCTGGGGAGAAGGGGGGAGTGAAGCTGTGCTGGGGAGAATGTGATACAGCCACAGAACAGCATTCCCAGCAGGAAAGCAGAGCAGGTCTGCAGGAGGAGAGCTGCAATCCTTTTCTAGCTGTTGGTGACTCAGGGACAAATTGTTTCCTCTCTCTGAGCCTCCTTTTCCCCCTGTTAATCCTGTTTATTTACTGCTAAAGCCATGGAGAGAGGTGGTGCTGGCCATGCCCTGGGATGCCCAGCTCAGATCTCCAGCAGCAATGGAAACCCAGGAACTGCTGGTGGTGGCAGGTCCCAAACTGGTGGCCTTGAGCTGGCTGTGGTGGCAGGTCCCACTCTGGTGGCCTCAGCTCCTGCCCCTTGGTTTGAGCAGAGAACATCTTTGTTTAGAGTGGTTTATTGGCTGTCTCCAGTCAGTGACAGTCTGGGGAAGTGGGCAGCCCTCTCTGCCAGCACTTGTCCCCTCTCTGCTCAGGTGGCCTTGCTGGTCACAGAGTCACGCTGCTGCTGGCTCTGCTCCCCTCGTCCCTCTGTGCTGTTCCACACCCTCCCTTTGCATGTGGTGGGGTACAGGAGGGTTCTGCTCAGGGCTGGTTCTCCTCAGCACCGTGGAGTGGATGCTTCTCCACCCAGGGGCACTGGGATCCTTTGTGCAGTGCGAGGTTTCCTGAGCTCCTTGTCCTGCTGGGGGCTCCTGGGGCCGTGTCCTCCCTGCACACCCAAGTGCTGAGCGTGGTCATTGCTCCAGCTGCCCACAGAGAGAGTGGCCAGCCCTGGCCAGGGAGCTGGGGACAGCTCTCCAACCTTGATGAGAGGCAGCTGGAGGACAAGGCTGTTCCTGCACCACAAAAACCCCCACGAGTGGGGGATTGTGCTTGGGATGGGTGGGAGCGTCTCTCTGAACACCCCAGGAGGATGAGGAGGGCTGAGCCACACCATGCTGGGGCTGAGCTGTGCCAGGTGGTCCTGCTTGCACCCACAGCCCTGCTCATCATCTTGCCTGTGTTTTCTAGCAAGAAACCTGTGAGTTTTGTTAATAAAGTGCAAGGGGCTCCCCCCCAGGGTTTTGAGGCAGCAGGACCAGGTGCTCTGGCAGCAAACTGCGACTGAGTGTCTGCAGGAGTAAGTGATAGCATCAGGGCTTGCTCTGCCCTCAGAAATGACTAAACAGATTTTCTCTGGTTTCCAGTTGACCCCGTGGCTCCCTGTCGATGATGGGAGCAGGCTGTTTAGGTTTGAGTTAATGGTGCCACGGCCAGCCCCAAACCAGCCTCAAAAGCTGGAGATGGATTCAGCAGGTAGAGGGAGGGGGGAAAGCTGCACTCACTGCACCCAGCCCTTGCTTTATTAAATCAGGGATTGCTGAGAGTCATCTCTGATTCATGCTCCAGCTGAAGCACAAGTATTTCACAATTGTCTGAAGGGATTAAGTTTTTAAAGCTCATGCCCTTCTGACTGTGTGTTTTCCTCCTATGGGTTAGTTAGCCTCAGCTCCCAATTTTTGAGAAAGACTAGAGGATTGGGGATAATTTTCCTTTGTGATCTTTTTCTTCCATGCCTGGAGTCAGCACAAAAAGGAGTCAGTGCAAATTAGCTATATTTGATTATTGCAGGGGGCTGGAGGAGCCCTGGGTAATTGCTACATTTGGTTCCTTTTCTCTTGGGTTTCACTGACATTTCAGATAGTGAATGAGTGGTTCCTTCCCCCTACAGATGTTTTCTGTTGGTTATATCTGGGAAGAGACCATAGATAATAAATCCATGTGTTTCATTTGTGTTTTTTCCTAGGCTTGCTGAAATCAGAGTGGGGCACAGGGCTTGCTCAGCTCAGGGTGCTGCAGCCATCGGGGTGAGCACCAGCAGGGCCTCCCTTCCTTTCTGCCGACCCTGTTTGCATAAGAGAGGAGGAAGAAAAAAGTGGATTATGGTAGCCTGACCCTCCCAATAGTTTTTTGCATCACCCCTGGATTAATGTTAAATGCCAGCCAAACCTGTGCTCCAGACTGAGGAAAGGGAAATTTAGTTCTTTTTATTGCCCCCCTCTTAATCCAGACACATGCACATGTTTTGGGTACATCACAGGGCATTTCTGTTTTGTTTCCTGGGCTTCTGCCAGCTGCCTCCATGAGCGTCCATGCTGAAGGACATGGACAAAGTTGGAGCATCACTGGCAGTTTTGGAGAAAGGTAATGTCAGAATTGGTTATGTCAGGTTTGTCTTGGCTCCATGGAGAAGGGAGCTGAGACACTGCCACCTGCACTGATGCTCTCTGGAGACAGGACCAGCCAAAAGTACATGAAGCATAAATGCTCTCTAAGTAAGGTCTGGCTTCCTCTGCACCAGAATACAAAGGAAGAGGGGAATCCTCAAGATCTTAAAAGTCTTTAAACAGTGAAGTTTTATAGTAAATAAAGTCTAGATTGAACAATCTCAAAGTGATAAAGCCTTATTTTGTCTCTGACAGTGTGATTGGAAGGGAGAGTGGCTGTCAGGCTTTTGCAGCAATCTGATGGTTTGCCCAAAGCCAGGAGCCTCCCCAGGCTGCAGCATGCTCAGCCCCGCTCTCACACATTTTTCAGAGGCTTCATGACCCAGGGCTGGGGATGCTCTACAGCTTTGAGACCCTCAGCCAGCCTGGAGGGGCCTAAAACCCCAGAACAAGCCAGTGGGGAGACAAGGAGTCTTTGAAGCTCCTCCAATCTGCCCAAGCTGCAGAGTGGGGTTGTGAACCTTGGCTGTCCTTCTCTAGGAGAATGTTGCTTTTACAATTAAAACCCACGCAACCCCCCAGCCCCTGCTACTGCTTGTTACCCCAGTGAAATATCTGACATTTGAGACATAATGGGAAGTCAAAGAATGCCAGGAATTTGGTGACTCAACATAGAGTTTATTATACCAGCCCCACCGTTTAAGCCCATGTAATGTAAAATTGTTTTACGGCATGTGGCACAGTTCTGTGGGTTAATTTATAAGCAAACAATTACTATTCAAATAGGTTTTTTTTTCTCTGTGCCTACATAAACTTGTTATCTGTTTGGCAGTGGGGGATGCTGCGAAGAAATGCACATTTACATTTTTTGCTTTGATGAGATTTGCTTTTCCTGGAGCAGCTCAATGGTGCATTGAGGACCAGGGCTCACTGATGAACTTGACCTGGGAGTGGCGTGGAGATAAGCCAAATGTTAAGAGAAAAGGAGTCCTTTGTGTGAAGATGCCAGGATATTAGGTCTCACTTTTAGGTCACACACTTGTTAGGGGTTCCTTCAAAGTGATGGATTCTTCTGCTAAAATTTAATGATGTCCGTTAAATCACAGGGTCATGAACTAATGCATGTGCTGAAAATGGTTTGCCAAGGGACCATGAAGACAAGGCCTTGTGTCAGGAGATTTCCAAAGCAAATTGGATTTTCCACACAGCAATGGCTGCGTTTGAAGGTCTGTCAGTGGCCTGTAAAATTCTCTACCAGTGATAACAAGACAGAATTGCCAAGGACTGAAGCAGTGCCATGAGCATTATAGAACAAATCACTGCCCTCTCAGGACATAATAGCTTCTTGAACATCAGTCAAAGAAGGAATTATCCCAACCAGCAAATGGGCTGGAGGAAGCTGCTCCTGCTCTTCCAGGAGATTATCCCAGAGCTCCTGGGTGAAATCTGCCATGAGAACATCAGTCTGGAGCTGAGCAGTTGGGTAGGTGGATTTTAGGCTGGGTGCACAGAAAAGCATGGAACAGCTTGGGTGCTGGCTTGTATGGGGCCACCAGCTGACCCTGCTGGTATCCAGCCCCAGGACAAGCCCTGCCCAGACCTGTCTGGGCTGAAGGAAAGGGGAACCAGTTGGGAGATGCTGTGTTTCTCTCCCTGCCTGCACATCATAGGAAAGTTCATTTTTGTCCCATTTCACATTCCAGTGATTGGAATTGATTTTAGAGGTAATCAAGCTAAGGCAAGCTGTTGGGAAAGCAGCCTGAATCACTCCTACTGAACCCACAGAATTCAACGGGTGCATTACTGCTGCTGGTCTCAAGGCTGGTTTCTAGCCAGTCTCTCACTAGTTTCAAAAGCAGTTTGGAGCAAAACTGCCCATGCTGACAGTGTTCTGCACATGCCCTCCCTGAGCTGCAGCTTGTCCTGCCACCTCTGAAAGCAGAGGGAAGTTAAACCCCATGGTCTGGCCCTGGCCTTTCAGCTGAGATCACCGTGGAAAGGGGCAGTTCCTGATTTCTCACCGAGGGGAGCTGCAGGCAGACAAATATCAGAGAATTTAGACAAATGAATGGCAGCTCTCTCATTCCAATGTTAGGTTTAGGAAAGCCAAGAGCTCCCTCCTGGGCTGTCCACATGGGCAGTGCTGCTCTTGGACCAGCAGCAGCCCAGGGAATGCATTGGTCAGGACATGCTGACCACTGGCTTCTCCAGCCTGAGCCTGGACTGAGCCATGGAGAAGGCAGTTCTGGATCCACCCAGTCTCTGAAGGATTTGATATATTGTACTGCCAAAAGAAAACAGCATAGATCATCCTGGAGTGTAGAGCTTTCTGGCACCCTTGGAAGGAAAGTGCAGTGAGGGTGAGCAAGAGGACACGAGGCTGAGGACTGCCTTAGACTGGAGTGTTACAAAAATCCCCCCAGGCTGCCTTCAGAGCTTCAGAGGTGGGTGGCTCTGTCACGGCCACACCAAGTGATTTTTTGGAAGAGAGAGTGCCTGGGAAGTGATGCTGCATGGAGCCCAGGATGGCCCAGGGGTTCATCCTGCTTCCAGTGAGATGCGTGCGTGTTTATGAAATCTAACTCCCTGGGTGATGTCATGATATGATGAGAAACTGGGTTATAAATTAGAGGAAGAAAAAAAGTAGACCCCACTGTGGGTCAGATGATGGCAATAAATTCAGATAACAGCTCATCAGTGCCTTTTCCCTTGTTCTTGTATGTGTTTGCAATTTTTTTTCCAGTTGGGAGAAGATCTGGTGAGAAGCAGCTGGTTTTTATTTGTTCTCCATCCACATCTGATTAGATAGTCCTTCTGCCCACTGAGATGTGCTCGGGAACTCTCCCAGCCCCTCTGCTCACTCGGTTTCTGGGGCACCAAGGAGTTTGTTGCAGCTTTGTTTCACAAGCTCCCAGCATTTCAGAGGTACCAAGGGCTCCATGATCACGGGCTCAGGTCCTGCTGGGCCAAAGGGCATGGCCAGATCCTGCACTGGGGCTCTGGATGAGGTGCTGTGGGTTTGGGCCTGCAAAGGCAGCAGTGGGGACGTGTTTCTGTCCCTGACATGAAGCTATTAATTTGGTTTTAGGCAGTTCTGGGGCTCTGCAGCCCAAGAGGAGAAACACATCTCTGCAGGGTCTGTGAATGTGCTCACCATGGCTGATGGGGAGGGAGCTGTGCTGCAGGGAACAAAGGGCTGTGGCTTTGGAGCAGTAGAAGAGGACAAGCTAATGGTGAGGGGGGAGCAGGGAGACACAGGGTGAAGGTGAGGGCATGCATCCCCCCCAATGTGTGGCTTCCTGAAGGCTCAACAAGAACATGGTGAGCTTCTGGCTTGTTGAAGCTGCTATGGAAACTCCCATCAGCTGCACTGAACTGCAAACCAAACCTCTCCAGGCCAGGCCTGCAGTGTTTCCTCACACCATGCTGCAGGAGGGCTCCCATCAAAGCACATTGCAGACACTTTTCTTCCCTCAGGAGAGAGGTGTAAGTGTTTCAATCAGGGCAAGGAGATTGTTCTGGTTCTGTCCTGCCTTTGCCTTCCCTTCCCCTCACCACACAACTGGCTGGCAAGATTCACATGTCTGATGCTTCTCTCTTCACTCTGCTGCTGTCCAGACCCTTAGTGCAGACACAAACCATTAGCAAGGGTGGTTGGCCATGGGATGGGCAAGCTCTTCACCAAAACACAACAGAACCAGAGCTTCCCTGGTCACAAGGGAGCCTCAGAACCTTTCCTCCTGTGCTGGGTGGGAAGGATCTCCCATGGCAGCTCTGAGGAAATGGTGTTGAGCTCCCAGTGCTGTGCCCGGGCAAGTCCTGGCCAGGCTCCCATGGAGCTGAGCCCTGAGTGCAGCTCACAGAAGCTCACCTGTTCACCCAGGGGCTGATGGGCTCTGCCACTTCTTCTGTGAATTTCTGGGAGCCCCAGGTGCGCTGGGGGTTACAGATCAGTGGGGATTGCAGAGCCCCCAAAGCTGAGGTTCCTGGAGAAGGGGATGTGCCCCTCCTGGATGTCAAAGGCAAACAGGGAAATAATGGGGTGGGAAATGTTCTTGAACTCATCTCAGAAATCAGTTTTCTGTGGGTCAGCTTAAATTTCTGGCAAAAATTCACAGCTGATTTAATTCCAGACTTGTTTCCCCGTTCCCTTTAATCCATGCAGCTCATATGCTAAAAGCCACAGAGCCAGCTCGAGCCTGTGCAGAGATCAGCAGTGTCTGTGTGTCCCTCGATGTCTGTGTGTCCGTCGGTGTCCATGTGTCCCTTGGTGTCTGTGTGTTCCTCAGAGTCCGTGTGTCCCTCAGTGTCCATGTGTCCCTCGATGTCCGTGTGTTCCTCAGTGTCTGTATGTCCCTCGGTGTCTATGTGTCTCTGAGTGTCTCTGTGTCCCTCAATGTCCGTGTGTCCCTCTGTGTCCATGTGTCCCTTGGTGTCCGTATATCCCTCTGTGTCCGTGTGTCCCTCAATGTCCGTGTGTCCCTCAATGTCCGTGTGTCCCTCTGTGTCCGTGTGTCCCTTGGTGTCCGTATATCCCTCTGTGTCCGTGTGTCCCTCATTGTCTGTGTGTCCCTGAGTGTCTGTGTGTCCCTCGGTGTCCGTGTGTCCCTCAATGTCCGTGTCCCTTGGTGTCTGTGTGTCCCTCAATGTCCATGTGTCCCTGAGTGTCCGTGTGTCCCTCAATGTCCGTATATCCCTCTGTGTCCATGTGTCCCTCGGTGTCCATGTGTCCCTCTGTGTCCGTGTGTCCCCCAGGTGTGCTGGGCCCTGGGGGTTCCCAGCAATGGGAGGATGAGGGGCAGTCCCCGTGCTGGGTGCTGGGGTGACACAGAACCTGGCCACGTCGCTGCTGCTCTGGCCTGCAGTGACCACGTTGATGCAGAGCCTCCATCTGACTCCGTATCAACAAGTTCAGTTTCAAAAAGAAGGAGAACTTGTTTTATTCTACCAAAGCTTTGTAAGATAGGGAGGTTTCCGGATAGGATCTGCAGTGCTCAGGCTCAGGTATCAGTTGCATAATTTCCTGTGTTGTTTCAACACTCTTGTCTTTTTCCTTTGCTTTCTTTTTTTTTTTTCTTTCTTTTTTTTTCTTTCTTTTTTATTTTTTTCCCCTTCTTTGCATACTGTAGAAGTCTTGTATAAGCATATGTTGAGCTGGATTTTTTTTTTCTGAGTATTTTTTTTGGCAGGGAGCTCCTGGCACATGATACAGAACTCAGAGCCATCAACTGTAGCTGTGATACAGATGTTCATTGCCTGTATAATCTTTCTCATATCAAGCAATTACCCTGAGCCAATTTCTTTATTTTAAGCACCTTGTTGTGGGAACAGAGCTGTAAATGCATGAATTGCTGTGTTCCCTTATACCTTTTTACAGTAGGCAAACAAAAAAATCAGCACAGGGCCTCAGTGAAAATCAAACATGAGGGCTGTTCTAGATAAGAAAAGACAGACACTAACTGGGAGTTTTAAAAAAAATCCCTCTCAAAAGATACTCTGGAGAAGTGCCAATAGCACATAGCTGCATGGAGACTAAATAAAACCAGGTGAGTTTCCTGCCATTGTGGAGTATCAAATGTGATTTCCATTTGTGATGGACGTGCTATTTCTGCCAAGATCATCTGGAGATTTTCATTTTAGGACTTATTATTTTTGTTGGCCTAATATATAGCTACAGCCCAGAGTGCTAAAAGGGAACGTTGCAGCAATGACATTCACAGCAGATGAGGAAAAATGCCATGATCAGACTGAAAGGATCTTCCTGGGAGAAGATTTTTCTGTCTCAAGTGTAGATTTTAGGATTGCTTTGAATGCAGAACAAATGGGAGAATATGACGAGAGGATGCATTAGAACCGATCCCCACTGCAGAGGCACCAGGTAACATCCTTTTCAATCAAGAATCTGGCTCACTCCAAAATATCATTGAAAAACTAGGTGTGAACCAGAGATGTAGATCAGGCTGTTTTGCACTTCTGAAGGGATTACAGGGAGCCTGGCAAACTGCCCTACAGCAACAACAGCAACACAAACCCAGCCAGAGAGGGTTTCACTGTCCCAGGGTGTGCAGGGTGGAGCAGGGCTGGATGGGACCCATCCATGTCTCTGCCCTGGCTCCAGAGGAGGCTGGTGAAGGGCCTGGAGCACAAACCCTGTGCAGAACAGTTGAGGGAACTGGGAGTGTTTAGCCTGGAATAAAGGAGACTCAGGGGGCACCTCATCACTCCCAGAAAGGTGGCTGTGCTCAGGTGGGGTCAGGCTCTTCTCCCAGGCAGCACTGACAGAATGAGAGGACACAGTTTTAGGATGAATCAGGGGTAGTATAGGTTTGGCATCAGGAAAAAATTCTTCACTGAGTGATTGAGCACTGGAATCCTCTGCCCAGGGAGGTGGGGGAGTCACCATCCTTGGAGGTGTTTGAGGAAAGCCTGGATGTGGCACTCAGAGCCCTGGTTTAGTTGATGAGGAAGTATGAGGTCAGTTTGGACTTGATGATCTCAAAGGTCTTTTCCAACCTAGTTCATTTTGTGATTCTGTGATTGATTCTGTGGGTCAGTAGAGCTGCCCATGGCAGCTCTGTGTCCTCCTGGCTGTGCCCAGCTCCCATCTGCTGCCAGTGCCTGCTCTGTTCTCCAGCTCAGGAACCCCAGGATCTCTGTGTGATGCCTTAACTTTCAGCTTTCATATTTCCAGACTCTGCACTGCATTGGTGTGTGACTCTGAACTTCACACAAAGTGTCAGCAAGTTCTCCTCCCAGCTCAGAGACACAAAACAATCCTTTTCCAGCCCAGAACCAAGGACACCGCTGCAGCTTCAGCCCCAAAAAGTGCAAACAGCAGCCAATTGAGGAGAGAATCTGGGAGGCTGGGAGTGCAGAAGCTGCAGCTGGAATTGGACAATGAAGGCCAAGCTGGAAATGGCCCCAAAGTGATGCAAGTGTGAGAAGTGGTGACTCGGATCCACCTTGGCTCCATCTTGGCTGGAGCCAGGGCCGGGCTCTTGCAGTGCCCAAGGTGAATCCTTGGAAGGGCTTGGAATAAATCCCTGCTTGATTCCTTCAGCACTGCCCAGCCTCTGCTCCAGGAGCCTCTCCAGGCACCAGCAGCCACACCCTGAGGCTGTGCCCAGTGCCCAGGGGTCTGTGCCCAGTCCAGCTGTGGAGCTCGTGCTGAGTGAGCATCACCTGCAGGAAGTTTGGGAGCAACCCTTTGCTGTGGCTTGGAGCACATCAAGTTCACTTGGGCAAATGCTCAGGGCTTGCCTGGAGCTAGGCTCAAAGGGGATCCATTTCCATGAATAACAGGAATATGCATTAAAAGAGTTAATGCTAGTGATGTTCTGAAAGGGGTGCTAGGCTTCCTGCTTCAGGGCTCAGCAATCTGGCTTTAAGAGGCCAGAATTCAACATAACTTCTTGGAAAATGAGTGCAGATTTGCTACTGGGTCTCATGGTGGGAGCCCTGAGACATAATATTCTCCTGCAATCATGAATTTGGCATTTTTCAGGCTTTTGCAGATGGACTGGAGCTGATTTCTAAGCAGCAGTTGTTTACCTGTAAAAATGTCACATAACTGAATGACAAATTTCAAGATATGTCTTAGAGCAGAGAGCTCAAAAGAAGGGCAGGCTCCTGCAAAATCCATACCCCTTTTGGAAAATGTACAGGCATTTACATGCTCTGTTCCTGCTGTTTGAGGTATGAACTTATTCTCTTATAAAGTAATCCATTAAAATCTCATTTGGGTGCTCATGGAGTAGGGAAGACAGACAGGGAAGGAAATGCAGACATGACAAAAAAAAACATCATGGTTTTTCCAGCTGTTCAGGATGTGTCCTCTTACTACAGAGTGGCCACAGCAAGCAGCTACTGCATCTCCTGGGGTACCAGTTGTGGGCTGGAGGGAAAAAAACAACCTGTATAGGAGAGCCCATCTCTTCAGGTATCTGATGTTCTTGTTATTTGATTCTGAGGAACCTGAGCCAGACTCAGCCACGTTCCCAGGTGTGAGCTGAGATGTTGGGGTCCAGTCTGTGCCTTGGGAGGATGGACCTGAGGTATGTGGTGTCTGGTATGTGGTGTGCTGGGCTCAGCAGGAGCTCCAGGGGCTGTGATTTGCCTCTGTTGGTGCAAAGGACCCAAACATTTTTGGGACATTCTCATCCTGTCACATTCCCATCCTGTCACTGGGGCTTTTGCTGAGGCCAAGGTCATGCCACATAAAGTGGCACTGTCACTGACATCCTGTTGGGCAGCTCCTTTCCCCAAAAAGCCAAATACCCTGCCTGATTCATGTCCACATACCAATGCTGGACTCCAGCAGGAGCAGCTCTGACTGGCCCATCCCATCGGCTCGCCACGTCTGCCTGCTGGGAGTCACTACTTTGGATCCATGATTTGCTCCATTTTTCCTTATCCTATTCTGGATTAAACTGGAGGATAATATTAGAAATAAGAAATTATTAAAGCACATTTTATATGTGGAGAAAGGGGTGATGACAGAAAGAAGGAAAGATGAATTACTGGGGCAGTGATTTCTGGAAGAGGTTGAGGGGATGTCTTGAGTTACAATACAGGATGTGATCAAAGGTTTCTATTCTATCACCATCTGTTGAGGGTGGGGGCAGTGATCCTGATCTCCATGGGAGATATTCTGCTAATGGGCCATCCATTGAAACCAGCTGGGCCAGTGTTCTTTATCTTTTCACAACCCATCCTTCCTGCAGGGAGTTCTCTTCTGCTCATGGCCATTGAGTCCCACTGTGGCACTGATAAAATTACTGCATCCCATGGGGAGATGCTCCAGCCAGGGGGAAGAGCCAAAACCAGAGAATTTGGGACACTAAGGCAGCCCTTTCTCCACTGGACTCCAGAGGGAAACCGGATTTCTCCACATCACCACTGGACCTCCTGAGGGAAACTGCCCCTTGTCCAGGAGCACTGCTCCAACTGAAGCACATCTGTCACTGCAGGAGGATGCAGCCACCATTGAATGGCACTGCTGCCACCACCCTGACTGACTGACGGGTGTCAGGTTGTACTGTGACTGTGTCAGTGTTTGAAGTTTGTTTCTTTGTAGTACTGTATTTCTATTTTCATTTCCTTAGTAAAGACCTGTTATTCCTAATTCCCATATCTTTGCCTGAGAGCCCCTTAATTTCAGAATTATAATAATTTGGAGGGAGGGGGTTTACATTCTCTATTTCAAAGAGAGGCTCCTGCCTTTCTTAGCAGACACCTGTCCTCCAAACTAAAACAGGGGAGCACTCACATACCTGGTCCCCCAAAAGTGTGTGTGTCTCTGGTCTGTGTCTCCAGGTGTTGTCCTATTCCCACTGTTATGGCTCAGCAGGAGTGAAACCACTTTCTTTAGCAAAGCCTGATGCCATCTCCAGCCTGCAGACCTGTTTGGCTCCCTGACCCAGAGCAGAGGCAGCTGCTGCAGGGGCAGGGACAGGAATGGTGGCAGTGGCCTCGAGGCCAGAGCAGATCTGGTGGGACACTGGTGCTGGGTTGGCCAAGGGCAGAGAGATCATTCCAGCAGAGCCATGGTTGCAGCAGTGTGCTCTGTACCCAGCCCAGCACATCTGGGTTCTCAGCACCCTCCCACCACCTATTGCTGGGGCCAGGATCAGGAGGGATTATTTAGGCATTTGCTTGCTGTTCTGAAGTGGTTCAATTGTTCCTGGAATAGTTGAGTCTGAGCTGGGATTTTGTAGGGATTTTGCAAGAGCCTCTGTAATGGACAAAAAGTCCAGAGAAAGTTCTTGTGTCAACCATTGTTGATGGTGTTGGTTGGCACCACTTCTTCCCTTTGACAAGTTGTGCTACTCTCTTCCAGAGCTTCCATTTACAGGAGACTCTGGCAGGCTGCTGCTTCCTAGATAGAAAATCCAGCAAGCAGCCTGTTCCATCTCCTCACCAGTTCATAATGTCACTTCTTCACAGGCAGGATCTCATCTGCTGCTCAATCTTGGAGTAAGTTTGCAGATTTCTTTCTGCTTCTCTTCACCAAATCATTCTTTTCTGCACTTACGGTTGGGAGATGTGTAAGGATTCGCTCTGCTTCTTTCCAGATGGTAGGAAATAGATACACTTGGAAATGTGGGTCTGATGAGTGTGATTTTGATTTTGTATTCTTTCCCCTGAAAGGAAAGAACTACAAGGCAGGCTCAAAGCCAGAGGCAGGCTCAAAGCAAGCTGAGCCTGCTGGAAGCCAAAGGTAAAACATGCACAGCCCTCCCTCAGAGGGAACAACATTAATTGAAGGAGAGGAATGAATGGACATAGTATGAATTTAGCTTCTTGTTTCATAGGAATGCAAGAAATCACACAGCTTAAGAAAGCCAGACAGTGCAAACCTCACATAAATCTGAGAAGAAATTTAACCCCAAATACTTGCTGACCTTCACTGATGCTCCCCTTCATCTCACCAGCATTTTATGCTTCTGAAACCCATCCCTACCACTGGCAAATCTTCAGAGAAGTCAGTTCTTGCACAAACAGGAAAGCAGACTCCCTGCCCACTAATTTAGGTGATGTTTCCAGTCCATGGCCAGAGCACACAGGGGCAGGGAGGTGTGCTGACCTTGAGGACCAGGCTTAGGCTGGACTGGAAGAGATTAATTTGTCAGGTGGGAAGATCTAGCCCTTCCTGTGTGTCCAATTCAGAGCCAGAACAGAATTCAGAAATTCCATCTGGTGAACTGATTTCTTCACTCCATGCCACATCCCAAGGGCTGGATCCTGACACTGACCCCCCTGTTTGTATTTCTCAGAGACTGTCTGCATATAACTCAATCCCATTTCAATTTAATGAGGTAAAATTAAACACAGTGATATCTGGGACAATCCACCCTCAATCTTCTCCTTCTCTTGTGATTATCACAACTCCTGCAGCAGCATCTGAGATGATCAAAGCTTGGAGATCACTGCTGCCTTTGATTTTTTTCCTGCCCAGCCAAGATGTAAATTGGTGGAGGCCACACCATGGGCAGGAGGAAAAGTGAACTTCTTTCACTTCTGCAAGTTGGACAAGCAGGACAAGAAGGTGATTTTAGGCAAATAGGTAACATGTAGGGATGGGGTCAGGGCAAGGGCTGGCAGCTGCTGATTGGGACTGAAGTGGGATGGTAAAGGGGTGAGAGTCAGGGAAACCCTTTCCAGGAGCAGCCAAGGTGTCTGATGTGCTTCTACAGCACTTTGCCAAAGGGTCACGAAGGAGCCAAAGCAACAAGCAGCACCTGCTGCCCTCTCACAGTCAAGCTGGCAAACTGGGCAAGCTGGTGTGGAAGTCATAGGGGTGTCTTGGAGGCCCATTTTTACCTAAACCCAGGACAACTAGACTGTGTAATCCCATTTCTGTGGAGAGGCAGAAAGAAGAGCTTGGGCCCAGGAAATGGGCTGAAAAAGCTGAAAAGGGACCAGTAGTGCCAGCTTGAGCTGAGTTGAAAGAGAGGGTGGTGAAGGGGCCTGGCACAGGAGCTGGGGGCTGGGGAAGGGAGCTCCACTGCAGAGCAGGGCAGAGCAGGCTCTGGTAGGGGATGTGGGAAAAAGCCCTTTTCACTGTGGCTGATCTTAACCAGTGGGAATAGGCACTGGAATCACAAGAAAGAATTGTTCCTGATGGACCAGAAAAGCCTTTGGACACGTGTTTTTCCATGGAAGGCCAGCTTGTTCCCATCATAACCCACAGTACTTTAGGCAAAGGGCTTGCTGGTAATGTTCAGGTACATTATTCCTTTAATAAAGGCAAATGAACACAAGGAATGAATCTGTTTAATCTTCAGCTTGCATAACCTGTAAAGAGAGAAATGGAAAAACACTCAGCTGATGTTCCAGACATCAGACAACTGATTTTCTCCACGTGGATCTGCTGCACACACCCAGCCCTGATGTGCTTCCAAGAATCCCTGTCTGAGTCCTGGAACAAAACCCCAGCCACTCTGTGTCAGGAGAGGCCAATTGAAGACCCAGAGCATGCAGCCTGTTCACAGTTCCAGCTCCTGAATAATTTCCTCCATTCTGGGGCCATCCCTCGCCATCTGGGTTTGGGTCTCTGATCCCTTCACTTCCTGAGCCACACAGGCTTCCAGTGCTGCCCTGGCTGTGCTGCTGTGGCTGGAGGTGAGTCCTTGGTGGCTGCCAGCAGGAGCATCCCTGGGTTTGGGGGAGGTTGCCTGTCCTGGCTGGATCCCTCAGGGCAGGGCTGTTGGAGGATCTCCAGAGGGCCATGGTGCACAACCCCACTCGGGAGAACAGAGGAACCTGTCCCCCAGTGCTGGGTTTATCCCAAGGTGATCCTTCCAGCTGTGTGCAGGATCTCCCTGACCCTGGAGCTCCCCTGCCTGCAGCTCCTGCCCCATGAGATGGACTCAGCTCTGGGTGCAGAGCTGGGACAAGGGGGTGAATCCCCCAGCAAGGGCTGAGTGCTGGCCTGGCCCTGGGAGCAGGGTTGTCCCCAGCCCTTGCACAGCTCTCAACGTTCCTGCTGCTGGAATACAGGCTGCAAGAGACAGGGCTGGGATTTATCTGCTTCCTTCCAAGTCCTTTCCTCTGCTCACACCCTGGAGAGCTGTGAGGGCAGTACATGCACACATCCTGCAGCCCCAAAAATACTCCGGCTGATGCCTGGAGGAAGAAGTACTTTTTACAATTGATCAGCTGCCAGAAATCTTCTTCAGCTTCTCTGGCCTCTCCCTGTGTTGTCCAACATACCAGATGCATTTTGGAGCATCTGGGTCTTCATTAGACGTAAACAATCAGACCTTTGAGAACTGAGGTATCTCGGGAGCCAACCTGTCCTTGGCTGAAAAGAAAATATTTGCACAAGGGGAAATGAAAACAACATGTAAAAAGGTGAGATCACAGCCTTTGGGGAAATTTGTCATTAATATCTTTGGGCTGTTTGGCAGTAATTAGCAAAGTGGCACAACCACTGGGGTGGTAGCTCTGCTGTGTTAGAGGTGGAAAACAGGCTGGTTGGGGGGAAACTGCAAGGCACTCATTTCTTCAAACCATGGGGTGATGTGTGCAGCAGGAGATGCCCTCACCCACCTGGCAGGACCTGCCCCACCAGCCTTATCATCCTGAGCAGCCACAGCACCACCAGTCCCGGGCCAAGGGCCATTTTGGCTTGGCCAAAACAAATGGCAGCTTCCCCTCTCTTTATGAGTTTTAAAACATAGGTTGTCATGCAAAGGAAATGGTGCACGAGGATGATGAATGGTTGTGAAATTCCATTTGCCAGAAATATTTCTGGATTCTGCAATTGAGTTGCAAATTATAGAACAACAAGCGCAGCCTTATGAGGAGGATAAAACCAAACCTTCCCCTGCTGTGCTGGGAGTATATTTATGACTACACCCCTCTTTTCCTTCTCCCACCTCACCCCACAAAGACATTTTTAGCTCTGGGGCATTTTCAGAAGACAGCACTGAGCCTCCAGCAGCATGGCCGTGTCCTTGTTGGGATGAGCTGTGGCAGAGGAGCTCTGACAGCTCACATCTGCTGGCCCCACACCCCTTCTGAGCTATTTCAGGATGAGCAAAATGTGGTTGGAAATTGTGGGTTTGCTCAGCAGTCTTGGCTATCACGCTGGATGGTGCTGAAGTAGGCATAGCAACAGGAAAGGAATGTTCCCTGTAAAAAGATAACCGTGCTCAGCCGAGGACGTGGAACAGTAAAGTTTGTTAAAGCAATCAGTATGTGTCATAATGTTTATTTAACTGAGAGCAGGGACGGTGGAAAAGCGTTGCAGCTGTGGAGAAGCCCAAGAGCGCTGAAGGGATGGGGAGCATAGATTTAGTAGCTGTCTCCCCGTGGAAAAAAGCAAACAAGCTGTGCTATCAGGCAATCGATGGGGCAGATAGGGGGAGAGCACGCAAGGTAGCTGCTGACTGCTGGCTCTTCTCTAGGGGTGAGGTTAGACTTTTATTATCTGAAGTTCACTTTCAGGTTAACAGCTTTGAGGATGTGGTTGTAACTCTAAAGGGAACAAATTTTAATTCTTTTCTAAACATAAGCTATTTCTGTTTGAGGCAGATAACCTTCCTGGCTGTGTTTTTTGCCAGTGGTAGATAGAAAGATTGGAGCAGCAGAGTGATGCTTGAATTCCTCCAGCAAATGAAAGGGGAGAACTTGACACCACAGAGTCAATGTGGGGCCAAATTCTGTTTTAGCCCATTTCCTGGGCAGCTCTTGTAAAGAGCAGCTCTGGTGTGGGTCCTGCAGAAGGCCAGAGCAGGGGAGAAACAGGACACTTGGTAATTGGTACAGCAATAGATGAAATCAAATACTGGGCCACTGCTCTGGCAGTGGGATCTGTTAAGCTGCAGAGCAGTGCCAGGGGATCTGGCAAACTCACTGGGCTTGCTGCAAGAGATTGACTTCCCTTGCTCCATCCCACTTTGAAAAAGAAGCAAAGAAATTTTGCTCCCTTTTTTCTAACAAAAGTTAGAATTGCTTTTGGTCAAAATTGGAAATTATGTGAGTGTGGGGTTTTTGTTTTTCTTACAAAAAATCAAACCTGTTTTTGGAAAGACAAGCTTTTCCTTCACTCTGAAAACTGAGTTTTAATTGAAGGCAACATTTTCTATCAATGAGGGGAAAAGATTGCCTTAGCTGTACAAGCCAGCTAAGCCTTAGTGAGCTGAATGCTCGCAATATTCTGAGCAGAAATAAGTCTGCACTGGCACGAGCCACCCTCTTCCCACCCAGCTCTCCACACCAGTGCATGAATGGAGCCTTGCAGAGACCCCCATCCCAAAGGTTCCTTCCAAACCATCTCTCCTCCTTCCTCCAAACACACAGCCCCTGTGAGAGCTCCTCTCAGCTCTGCCTTCTGGAGGAGCTGCCATGGTTGTGTTTCTGCAGGGATCTGCTGGAGCAGCTCTGTATCATTCACTGCTTTACTCCTGCTGGCTCAACTATCTCTGTAACAAACTCCAGGCAGAAAAAAAACATAAAATCCATTTCAGAGCCCAAATTGCCCATAATTTACATGCCTCTCCTCACTTTGAAACGCAAGACGGCTGATGATAACATCGAGAGTGACAGAAGTGGTATCTGTTGCTAATTACAAGCTGACATTGTGGTCAAGCAGAGCCATGGGCCCCATCAAAAGCTTATTCAAAGTTGCTTTCTTCCCACTTCAAACACAGGCTGGACACAATGCCCGGCATTTTCCACCTTTGGAAAGGACAATCCTTCTGAATTGGCCTGGCAGCTCCTTCTTCAGGAGAAAAATTGCTCAGAGAAGGAGCAAAGGTTACAACAACCATCGATGAAGCCGATCTCTCATGGTGAAATTTGTTCATCTTTCATGGAGAAAAACACTGACCACTTTGATTTCTAAAGAACCTTCCCCCTCACAGGTCCTTTCAAGCTGTCCTAGGGCTCACCTGGGATGGTCACCACATGCAGGTGGTACCTGAGGCATGAAACTGCAGTGGGACCTGAGCTGCACAGTGAGTCCTGCAGTGACAACACAGTGATGGCACCGAGCTCCAGCTTGATGCTTTCCTTGGGTAAAAAGTGACAGAACGAGAGAGAGTGGCCTCAAGCTGCACCAGAGGAGATCTAGGGTTGATGTTAGGAAAAAATTCTTCATGGAAGCACTGGAAAAGGCTGCCCAGGGAAGTGATGGAGTCATTATCCCTGGAGGGATTTAAAAGCAGAGTACATGTGGCACTTGGGGACATGGTTTGGTTGTGGGCTTGGCAGTGCTGGGTCAGTGGTTGGACTTGATCTTAAGGGTCTTTTCCAGCCCTCATGATTATATGATTCTTTGATTCCTCTGCCCTGCAGGACCTGTAGCAAATCCCATTAAAAATGTTGATTAAACTGTAATTCTCCCCACGGTGCTTTCTGGGTTTTGCCAGAGTCCAAACTGATTTCTCTCTTTTATCCTAAAGACAAACCCACAACTGTCCCACAAGGCTCAGTGACACTAGTAAAACCTTCTTTTTTTTTCTTGCAGCCACTGCCATGGCTGGATGCTGCTGTGTAGGCAGCAAAATTTCATCCTGACCATATTTTCACAGTGCCATTAATGGTGCTCCATGAGCTCCCCTTTGGGACTTCCCTGTTACCTACCATGGAAAATATGTCTTTACCCCCAGCCTATGAAATGTGGGTCCAAAAATAAGGCTTAGGAGACACAGCAGTCAATGAGCAAACAGATCCTGCAGTGCAAATCTGGTTCTTGTAAAAACTAAAGGAGTTTCCAACCAAAACGTTCCACTGCCCCAATTACACCACGGGGAGCACAGAGAGCTCTCTGCACCTTGCCTGGTCTGGGTAAATGAAACTCCTCATGGAAAGACTGATGAATTTTAATGCACTCATCTGTTTCTTAGATTCCTTGAAAACAGAAGCTGATACAATTTGCAGAGCAGAACTACTACAGCAGAAGTTTAGCTGGAGAAATCATGTTTATTTGGCCTGAGAGCAGCCAGGCCTGGGCAGGAGACCTAGGGCTGCACCCTTCGAGGGTGCTGGTTTCAAAGATGGAATTTAATGCAGGTAGGGAGGGCCAAAGTGATGCTGGGGGTGAAATTGGCACCCTGGAATAACTTTGCCTGTAGCCTTGTTTCCCTTGAAGCTGTGGGATAAAACGGAGAATGCAGGCAGATAAGGACAAAGTAGCTGAGTGCTTTGTTTTGGTTTTTATGCTTTGTTTACTTGCTGCTTGAACTTGGGACTTGCCAAGTATTGAAAATGCTGAGATTTTCCTAGAATGTGGCCAGTGTGAAGCAATTCCTGCTGTCCCGAATTTCCCTTACCCTGAGCCCTGCTGTGGGTAATGGGAAGATGCAGGAGCAGCACATAAAGGTTCATGGTTGTCTCTAACCTGGTTTAGGGCAGTCAGCTTTGTGAGGCACCAGCTGCCCTTTGCTGGTTTTGTCCTTGTCCCCAGGTGCTGCAGATCCTCACAGGGTACAGAGCAAACCTCAGACTGGAAAGCTACAGCCACCCCTGGGGAGAGAGAGCAGAAGTGATGAGTGTTTGCTTCCTTCTGAGACCACTCTTCTGGGTGATCCCTGGAAGCAAATCTCCTCCTTTTCTGCCTCTAAAGCATTTTTAGCAAGTAGAAAACTTGTGTTCCCTCTATTCCTTTTGGGAGACCAGTGATGAACTTCAGCAGAGATTCTGGAGTGACTAAAGAAGGGCAACAAAAATGGTGAAGGCTCTGGAGAGCAAATTGTGTGAGGAGACTCTGAGGCAGCTAGGCTTGTTTGTCTTGGAGAATGGGAGGCTATCTGAAAGGTTCTAATGAGGTGGGACTGATGTCTTTTCCCAGGCAGCAAGCAATAGGACAAGAGAGAGTCTCAGGTGGCTCCAGGGAAGGTTTAGGTTGGTTATTAGGGGAAAAGGTCTCCACAGAAAGGAACGCCAGCATTAGAACAGGCTGCCCAGCAAGTGATGAAGCCACCATCCATGGAGGGATTTTAAAGATAGGTAGATGTGGCATTTAGGGACATGGCTTAGTGGTAACTTGGCAGTGCTGGGTTAATGCTTGGACTCCATGATCTTGAAGGTCTTTTCCAACCTAACTGATTCTGGAAATACCAAATGGTATTTAAAGGGAAATATTAATGGTGTTTGATGTCCTGGGCTTTGGGAGCTCCTACCACAAAGCACCCCACTGTCTGTGGAAGAACTGGGGGTGTTTTATGTTTTGTGTACAACACCTGATGAGTGCTCAGTGTTCAGCCCCACAGTGGAAGTGCTCTGTACAGGTCTGGTGGGAGCTCAGGATAAACCACAGGCAGAGGGATGTGCTTGGCTGGAGCACTGGCTGCTCCCTGTGCCCACAGGGATGGTCATTCATGGTGTGGGCAGAGCTGCCAGGGAGCCCCTGCTGCATCAATTCCCTGTGGGCTGGCCTGGCTCTGCAGCTGGGAGTGCTCTGCTGCAGGTCTCTGCACATCATTCCCTCTCCATGACCACAGAAGCTCTTCTCAGCCAGCCCCTGTGCAGCTCACACACGTGTGAGCACAAGCTGTACCCCAGAGCAGTGCTGGAAGCTGCAGATCCTGTGATGGGTCACTGCCCTGCTCAGGAGGGCTGGCTCAGGCTTGAGCACCTTCTGCAGCAGTGCAGAGATGCAACACCTTGGCAAGGAGAGAGGTGCAAAGTGTAAAACCCAGTGACACCCTGAGTGAGGGGAGAGGAGCTGCTCCTCTGCAGCTGGAGATGCTGCAGCCAGCTCAGGCAGCTGGGAGCTGAGAAAAGCTCTTCTCAGCTCTGGTGTTGAGTCAGTGGCTGAGCCAGAGACAGGCTGGGCCTTGGCCAGGCTGTGTTAGAACGGGGGAGATGGCTCCCAGCAAAAGGAAATGTCAGTGCCTCTTGCAGGCTGGGGAGCCTCTGCTCTGCTTTGGGAAGGGTGGTGCCTTCCACAGACAACAGGGTGGGTCCTTTCAGTCCAGGTGATTTCAATGGCTCTGCTTTATGTCCTGAAAGGTATCTCTGGCTCTGGTTTATCCTTTCCCTGCCCTAACCCCATCCAGCTTGTCAGGCTGGGAATTTTGCTCTGTGAACATCTCTCTGCTGGATGTTTGAGAAAGCTGAAATGTCAGATTGACCTTTTGAGGTTTTTCTTTTCTCAAGGAAGAAGGTTTCTATACAATTCATGTCATGAATCAATCCAAAGGGATGCATTTTTCTGCACCAGTTAAATAAAAGATCATTAAACCTAACAAATGTTTCCCAGCCTGCCTGCACTTTCACAGAGTGTTCAGCTATAAATATGACCTGTGCTTATTACAACATAAACAACATGCTCCTCAAAAGCAGGACAGACTATATACCTCTTCTTTTTATTTTTAAGTTGCCCAAGAAATATATACACACATTCCTAATATGCTTACTTAAGCAGGAAGCAGACGAATAGTTTAAGATAATGTTTCAGCCTATTGTGAGTTATATGTGCCCCAAAGATTGTTTCCTTTATGTAGTAATTTTTCAAACACAGAGAGAAAAAGCTGAAAAATCTTGTCAATTCCTTAACTGTAGGCAAGATTTGCAGGAATTTCCACTGCATTTCCCTCTCAAAGGGATATTTGAGAGCACTGATAAGGGGAAAAGGAGATTAAATAGTCCTAATTCTTTTCATGTACTATGGAGACTAATTCCTCTTGCTCTCACCACCATGTCCAGCAGACTGGCTAGCTGCTGATTTCCCCTGCTTATGGGGAGATCTGAGGGGTGATATGAGTTTCAGGGCCTGGAGAAGGAGGGGATCAGCTTAAAGAGGGAAGATGCTTCATTTGTATGCAAAGTTTATTCTGGACTTGATCACACCATAACCTTCTGCTGGGCTATTTTCCCCTGCTCTGCTGAAATATCTTTTGGCTGACATCACCAGCAGAATGGGGCATCAGAGGGGGTTTAAAATGCTGCAGAACTGGAGTGCTGGCAGCTGATGCAGCCTCATCCCTGGCAGGGTGGTCAGTGTGTGCAGGCACGGCTGAGGAACACCGAGGGAACCTCCCTGTGGCATGTGGAGATGAGCTGGTGAGGCTTCTGTACCTCTGGAAACCACCCCAGACTGGAAGAATGACCTGTCCAAGTCAGCCTGCAAAGGAGAGGCGACAGGAGCTGTCCCACACATGTCCCTGGGGATGAATCTGCACTGCCATGTCCTTCCCATGGTCCAGAGAATTCCTCCTCCCATGCCTCCTGAGAGATCTTTTGTGTTCTGTGCTTCCCAGGCTTGGAGAAATTCCCCCATGGGTTTCTGAGGGTCCTGCTTCACCCCAGCCCTGGGCACAAATCCTCGTCCTACCCCTGCCTGCAGCAAGGGCCAAGGTGCCAAAAACTGCAGAATGAAAACCAGCCAACAGGATGGAGCCAAATTCTGCCCTTGGCCACGCTTGAGCACCCGTGTTGAATTTTATTTTTGTCTCCAGGTCAGTCAGGACAATTATTTAGCCTTTTGTGCAGTGTGAGTGCTGCCCTGGCGGGTTGGGAGCCCCCTGAGCTGGATGGGTGCTGGGAGCAGGGGGAAGAAAGACAAACTGTTTAACTTGTGAGATGCTCGGATGGGCTACAAATAGCTTGGCTGGTGTGTATTGTCCCCTCTCATCAGCTCTGCATGTCTGGCCTGGTGCCATGGGAACCCAGAGGGACAATGGTCTGTGCCCATGGCAACGCTGCTCGGGTGTCATTCGCCCCCAGCCCCAGTGCTCTGGTGGCTGGAGACCACAGAGAAGGCAGGAGGAGAAGCTTGGGACTCCTGGTGTCGGGAGTAAATGAAAGCTGAGTGAAGAATGAGGATCTGATGGTGGTTTCCACAGCCTGGGATCCTGTCCTGAGTCACTCAGAGCCTGAGGAGAAGTTTTGTGGGGTGTCCTAAATCTGGCAGACAGCTCTCTGATAGGCAGATAAAAGGCAAGATATATCAGGATATAATTGTGATGGAGCTGGTGGCTAATTAAAATGGTGGCTGTTGGTCAAAAGTGAAAAGAAAAATGCAGCCTGACAAAAGGCACATGTGAGCAAACACGAGGAACTCTGATCCTCCAGCTGAGAGAGAAAAAGGGATGATGGCATCTCTGCTCCCTTCCAGGACCCTGGGGCTGAGGGCTCCTGGAGGCAGGACCATATAACCTACAGCTCATTCTTTGGGAGCAGAGTCTGCTGTGGGGTCTGCTTTTGGGACTGCCTTGGGATCTGGTTTTGGGTCTGCCTTGGGGTCTGCCATGGAGTCTGCTTTGGGGTCTGGTTTTGGGTCTGCCATGGGGTCTGCTGTAGGGTCTGCCTTGGGGTCTGCTTTGGGGTCCACCTTGGGGTCTGCCATGGGGTCTGCCTTCAGCAGCTTGTGGGGATGCCTGCTCACTCCTCTCTCTGATAAGCAGTGAAAGAGAGGATTTGGGAAAGTGCTCCAGTGCCCAGAATGGTCCAGAGGATGCAGATGAGGTCAGTGGGATCAGGGATGCTCCAAATGATGCAGGCTTGCTTGCCCAGCTCTGTGGATGGAGTTCTTTTGGGCTGCTGCTCTTACACCTCCTTGGGACATGCTGATCCCTCAGTGTAGGGACATCTGCACCCAGCCTGAGGTATCTCATTAAATGGCCCAGGCTTGTCCTCCCATCCAAACACTGTCTAAAACTAGAAAACAGCTTTCTCTGTGTCCCTGGCACCCCACCCCTCTGGATGCAGAGTCAGGCAGCATCACTTCTGAGCCCTTTGATGTGGTGCAAACACAGCAGAGGGTGCAGTGAGCCCAGCTCCAGGTTTGGCACAGCAAGGAGCTCTGCTGGGAGCTGCAGGGCATGTGGGACATGTCCTGCTCCCCATTTCCCTGGCACTGACCCTGCTGAGGAGCTGACACAGGGAGCAGCAACTGCACAGCCACTCTCATTAGGGCTGTTTGCTTTCACAGTGACCTGTGTGTCACACTGAAAACTGATACTGCAGAGGGAAAACAGTGTCCTCTCTTCCCCCACCCCTCACCAAGGGACAGCTTGTATTTACTTGTAAAGAGATATGGGTGATTTGGTGAAATAATAAAGGAGTTGCTAAAGAAGCAAAAACTTCCAAGTAGGGAGAAAAAGTAGAGGTTTTGCTCTTTTCATACTCTTTTCATGACATTTTGTTTTCACTTAGCACAAATATAAGCCAGTATATATATATATATATATATATATACCAGGAGTAAGGGACTTGTCCCTGAGGTGCCTGGAGGATCTGGGACAGAGAGAGGAGCTGGCACAGGCAGCAGGGAGCTGAGCCTGGCCATGCTGGTGTGTGGAAAAATAACCCTCGCTGAGTAACAACTCAGCTCTAATCCCATTGGAATTGCCAGTGAGGGGACAGAGTAACCTTGAGATGTGGCTAGGATAGACATCCAAACTTCCTGATCCTTACAGGGACATTGGAGCTGGTAAAAAGAGGTTTTGCAAGGAATGGGTCAACTCAGAAGGCTTCTGGTGCCTTGTGCTCCCCCTCTGAGTGCTGCAGGAAAGGGCAGGGGTTGTGACACTGGCAGCCACTGGCAGCTCTGTTTGCATTTCATTCTTCACTTGGAAATGCTTTGTTTGGAATCCTCCCACATTCAAGCCAAATTTTGTACAACAAAGGTACGAGGACAAATTGAAATGGAGATAAAGTTAAACACAGGAGTGACCTACAGCAAGCTGAAATGACTTTTCTGAGCTGCACTTTTCCTAAGGGACAGGTGTGTCCAGCAGCCAGGCACAGTGAGACAGGGCAGTGTGTGTCTCTTTATACATCTATGTGTTTTTTTGCACACATGTCATTCCAGTGCTTGGCTTGTGCCAACATCCTTTGGGTTGAGTGCACTGTCTGCAGTCAGCAGCAAAGCTCCACAGGAGCTCTAAGCCCTCTGTCCTTGTTTTGGTTTAGTCTAATTCACTCTAAAGAGCTGTTTTGGTTGAATTTCCCTCTCCATTCCCTGCCCACCCTCCCCTGTGCTGCTTCTGTCTGCTGTGCTATCTCGGGAAGGAGCTGGAGTCTGTGCTCTGCTGAATTATCTCCTGTTTGTTCAGTGTGAAGCACTGCACTCTTTCCAGCTGTACTGTTGTTCTTGGCTTGAAGGATTCTTGCTGTTTTCTAATTTGAACCCCAGCCCTGGCTCCCTGGCCTGGAGTGGTCACACAGCCCAGTGTGCCAGCCCATGGGGACCCTGGTCCTGCCCAGGAGCTGTGCAGAGGAGCTCTTCAGGCTTTGCTTGGATCATGAGGACACAGGGGCTTGCTCAGGGCTTGGTCAGAGGGCTGAGCTGCAGTGGAAGGGCTGATGGATGAGATTTTGTTCATGTGGTCTTGGCTCTGCAATGGACATCCTGCCTGTGTGTGATGTAAGGCAGGATGAGGATAAGCCTGATCTGCATGTAAGAATCAGGCAGTGGTGAGGGATTATTTCTCAGCAGTGCTAGGAATTTTTCATTTTCCATTTACTTTTCTTTAAATTTACCCCCAAATCTTCTACACAGGTATAAATGCAGAGAGAACACATTTAAATATTGGGCTCTGCAGCTCTCTAAACAAACCAGAAATCCACACCTCAATGTGGAATCAATGTTAGTCATGCCAGATGGATTTTAAACATATTTTGAAACTGAATAAAGGAAAAAAATATCAGAAAATTGTGTTGCCTTCAGTGGTGGCATCTGCCAGCCCCTGGGATGGACACAGCATGTCCAGCAGAGCTCTGCATGTGCAGGGGCTCAGGGAAGGAAAACTGCTTGGTTTCTCACATCCAGCACCTAAATACAATGAACTTGGCATGATTCTCCTACTGGGCTTTACAGACATGGGAATGAGAGCCCAAATGAGAAAAACATGGGGCTGGGGAGTGATGGAGATTACTTGGCTCAGGTTTAGTGAGGGAGAACTCTGGAATAAGAAAGGATTGGGCAATTAAAGCAGAGCCAGACTGGTATCCAGCCTGGAAGAGGGTTGATTGCAGTACCTGGTTGTTAAAATGACAGATTTTTTCATGGAAACTATGGCTCCTGACTGTCCATTTACAGTTTATTTTACTTAGTCATCAGTTCCAGGTGAACATGGGTTTTTCCATAGTAGCTGGAATAGTGGCTGGAATGGATTTTCTGAAGACAAGTTGAGATGATTTGGTGTGAAGAAAACTGGATTTGACTCCAACTGAAAGCAAGTGGAATTATTATTGTTATATGCTGATGGAGAAAACCAGCAACAATTACAGGTATACACAGTCACAAACAGATTCATCAAATCTTCTCAGCTTGGATAAACACACCAAACTACGGGGATTTCAGGTTCTTGAATTAATGTTGGATGTCAAGAGTGTTATCTCTGGAAAATAAATTCAGCTTTGACTGTGGAGTAGGTAATCATGGGGGGCAGGTAAGGCACGAGTATTAATATTTTAAAAAATACTTCATGTTTTAAGAAAACTTGGTTTCTGTTCTGGAAATGTGCCTGCCCTGTGCTGGCTCCAGGACAGCCCTGGAGTGAACCTGCACCCCTGGGACCTGTTTATCCCGGGTGATCTCTGTTGTCAGAACCAGCCCTGGGCCTTCCTGCAGCTGCCCAAAGCTCACTCTGGATTTATGCCAGAAAGATGCATGTGATCCTTTGATTTCATTGGGGTTTCCAGTCAAGGCAGTGATGATTCCAGGCAGGTACAACTAATCCTTATGCACTGGGATGTCAACCCTTATTAAAAACAATGAAACTACAACGAAGGTATATTTGATTTTATATGAAATAAAAAGGTGTTTTAAGTCTTAGTGTTAAATGGCATGGGGGCGGGGATGAAATTTATAATTTATAAATAGAATTTATAAAATATTTTGTATAAATCACCACGTGGCTTTCTCAGGCCTCTGAGCAGCCACTGCTCCCACAGCTACGCTGATGTCACTGGTGTTGCATACACAAGGACACGAGCAAAGGCAGCTGAGGATGAATTCCACCCCAGGACACAGCCAGAGCAGTGCCTGCCAACCAGAGGATGAGGTCATTGCAGGAATTCTTTACATTCTGCCTTCTGCACAGGGTGCCCGAGCAACGGGAGTAAAACTATAACAATGGCCAACACATGGAAGCTTTAAGTGCTGCTGGGGTGGTTTTTACTCCCCCTGGTCTGCTCCCCAGAAGAAAATGGAGAGAATAAACTGTTAAATTAGGTCCTGTCTTGATGGAGACAATACAAAGCCTGCAGAAAGCTCTGTTGCTCATTAGGAGTGAGCACCCAGGGGGCTGCAGGGGCTCTGGCCCCAGCCCATCCACACTCCCAGTGGTATCCACACTGCAGGCTGTGTGATGGAGGGGCTTGTGAACTGCTTTGAAGCTCTGCCATCCGTGCTGTGGCTTATTAACCATAAATAAAAGTAATTCTGGGAGTTCTGAAACTCCTAGAGCTCAGTTTACTGTTGATTGGTGTCTTGTGGCTCGTTCAAGTTTTATTAATTGTATTAAAGCTACAGCACGAGCTCTGCTGTCCTTAGAAGTCAGAAAATCCAGGCCAATAAGAAACGGTGCTGGAGTAGGTTCCTCAGGGTCTTACAGTCCTGACCAGAGGTTTTCCCTCCCCAAGGTGGGGGCCTAACCCCTTCCCCTGCTCCAAGAGGTTTTTCCTGGTGTGCAGAGGATTGATTTTTATGCTACTGCCTTTTTTCACTGGGGATATCAATCGAGCTCTCTTTCCTTCTACCCACTGACTTTCTTTTGCCAAAAGTGCAGCCAGTTAATGTCCCAGACCTGCATGCCTTGCTGGATGTGGATGATAGGCTCAAACACTGGATAGGACGTGTGAGTGTGCAGTGTGACTCCATAAACCCTGATTCATTTGGAAAGTGGGATAAAAGACCTCAGGAATGAATCTGAATCCCTGTGATTAATGAACCGAGCCAAGCAGCCTTCATGTTGCTCATGGCTGCTCTGTGGGTGAAGGCTGTCTGTATTTGACAATTTTATTATTTGCCACTGTTCATTCTTTTATTTCTAGTGCATGAGGCTTCATAGCTCTTTCCATAGATTTTGGAACCAAAAGAGACTTTAAATCATCCAGTCTGTGACCTCCTGTGTAGCACAGGCCAGAGAATTTCAACCCTTATTGAACCCAATAACTTGCATTTGACAAAAGCACATCTTCCAAAAACCCATCCAGCCTTGATTTAAAGGCAAGACATGGTAGCAGCTTTGGGAATTGCCTAGAAAAATATGGCTTCTGCAGCTGCCTTGGTGTTTAATGTTATTCTCAGGAGAGGAGGGGAGTGGGGGCAATAACAACCCTTGCTTGTTTTGATGCCTTGGCAGCTCTAGTTTATGACCTCCTGCTGCTGGTATTATTCTCCAGCTTTTAGCTGTGTTTCCCTGAGCAGCCTTTGCTCTGGTGGTTGTTATTCTGGGCACTGAAATCTTTTGGGAGATGCCAGGAAGGTAAGAGCCTGGTGGGTCTGGATAGGTTCAGTGACTTTTCTTTTAGTCCAGAATGGGCACTGTGAGAGCTGTGTGAACACCTTCTCACTGGGGCACCCAAACCTACAGAAACTCCACAGTTTCTCTTGTGCTACAGGAAAAATTAGGGCACTGTCCTGCTCCCTGTCCTGGCAGGAGTCTTATCTGCTTGGATCTGAGGCCATGACTTCTTTCAGGGAGGTTCCCCCAACAGCTGCCAGATAAAAATGACTTCAGTTCCTCCAATCAGGCTGGTTTTGAACCACCGACAACAGGGTAATAACTGCATGTTCCTATTCTTCCACCCAGCCAAACCCTGAGCTGGGCTTTCTTCCTTCCTTGTCCAAATGTTTGAATAAGTGGAGCCAAGTTTTCTTTTTTTTTCCCTTTTAAAATTTTTTTTTCATGAAATAATATTGCCTTGATTCATGTAGATGTTAAATAAACATGTAAAACAAACGGGCTGAAGCGGGACTGGATGTAAAGCTGAATTCCCATGGTCCTTGGCTTCGAGGATCTGCTCTCCTGACCTTTATGGCAGGACAAGATGCCTTTGGTGCTCTGTGTATTTCAAATGGTCAGGCTGCTCTCTTTCTTTCGGTCTTCCATTATTTTTACAGGACAAACAAGACCAAAACAGAATTCCCAGGACTGAATAGGTGCTGAAGACAAATGGTCCCATATCATTCATATTTTTGGACCTTTGCTTTTTACACTGTGGAAGTAGAAATGCCTCTTCCAACATCCCTCTTCTGTCACCCTGCTGTCACCCCTGCAGCCTTTGCCCCTGCAGTTTGTCCCTTTTGGAGTAAGCCCTTTGTCACTTGTCACAGCTCTCTGATGGCCAAGCACTTCCACATTTCCCCTTGCTCTCTTCTCTCTTAAAACCAGGGAACCCAGGGAACAGTAATTTTTGGGGAAGTGCAGCTTATTTATATACAGAAGCTTGGAAAAACCTCACTCACCTCTATCCCAGACCTGGGGTGGTGACCCTGGGCAAGGTTCTCCCACCTTGGTTTGGCTCTTTCATTTTTGCCCACTGCTCTGTGGTCGTGGTCTCTGTGATTCCTTCTCTGTGTGCTGGACTTTGCTTTCCAAGGGGGACATTTCATATTCTAATATGTAATTTTGTTTTCTTTTCACATTTTTGGCACCGCTCCCTTCTTCTCTCTGAACTCATAAACAAACCCTGCAAAGATGAAAGAGCCTGAGCTGACAGTGAAATAAGGAGCTGCATCACTTTTCCATGCAGCCTGTTGTTCACCCCTCCTTCCTGCACCTCTGCCTGCCCTCAGCTGGGATTTCATGGAGTGCTCTGCTCTCCTTCCTCTTTGGAGAATCATTCATGTCTCCATGTGCTTCCCAAAGCCCCAGGCTCTGAGGGTGCCTTAAAAATAAATCATTCTATCACCCAATTGCTGTAGTGTTTAATTACCCCCTGCTTGATGGAGATGTCTGGAAACATAAACAGAAGGGATTCCAGCAGCTCTCCCGGTGTCTGGATGTTGGAACCACATTGTTTCATCCTCAGTGTTTGCCACCCCTCCAACATCTGCTTGTTTCTCTCCAGCATTGCTCTCTGGATCTGCCAAGGAAGGTAGCAAAGCAGCTGTGTGCCCTGCTGGTCACTGCATGTTGAGGAGGGATGGGACTAGAAACCCATCTGATCACGGGTGTCACCTCCTGGGGTAAGGCAGTTTCAAACTCCAGCTATTTAGCTCTTCACACAAATTTATTAATAGCTTTTCTCCCTGATTAATGGGCTGCATGACACCTGAGTCTTCCCACCTCACCTGTGCCGTGCAAGTATTGTTCTCTCCTGCAGCTGACTGTGCTTCAGGGGATGGGCAGGAGCAGGCATGCTTCACTTCATGACCTCACACACACCAATTACCCCATTTACAAGCAGCATTATGCTGTGCTGAGTCAAAAGCCAGTTTTACAGCATTTTAACACCAGGAGTTAATGTTTCTTTTCTTTCCCTTTTAAGAAAGGAGCTGTCATTCATCCTTTCCCTTCTTTAAACCTGATAGATAAATCTGTTTTGACTTTTCTGGAGTGCCTTGGTAAACTCCCCTGCAGGTTTAGGCTGGTATATAATGAGAGAATTGGGGTTGCCTTTCTTTCCCATAAGTTTAGTAACAATGTGTGTGGGGATTTTTTTCTTTTTCTCTTTTTTATTTCCTTCTTTCTCAATTTCAATGAAAGTCATGGGCGTACAATGGTTATTGCATCTCTAATGCTTGTGCTGATCCAGAAGCATTGAGCCTTTCCAAGTCCCAGACAGTATATTTGATGCTGTTTTCCTGAGACATTTGAGAGTTCAAAGGATTATCCAGAGTTTATCCAAACTCATTAGAAGCTCTCGGTCCAGACTGAGTTCTGGAAACTTCACAAAATTAGAAGCAACTTGTAAGAGGTTCCCAGTGCTCCTTGGTTTTGCCAGAGTGGAGCATGAAGAGATCAGCTTCTCTTGTAGCATTATGGCTTCGGGTACCTGCCAAAGCCAACAAAGCGCAGAGATGTGCAAAAATGCTGAAATAAAGCATGAATAAAAAAAGATGTTGGCTCGATGTTTTCTAACCTCGGTAGAGGGTTGGCTTGAGGCTGTTCAGCTTTGGGCTGGATGCAAACAAGGAACCTAACCCTGGTCACTGTGTGTCTGCAGTGTGCAGGGCTGGGGTCTCAGAAGCTGTGCTGAGGACATTCTTCTCCTCCTGGGAGGGACAGGACACAACTTTGTCCCATTCATAAGGCCAGACCCAAAGTTTGTTTTGGAGTTTGCTTCCCTTGGGTGTTCCTGCTTCCACCCTTCCATCAGAATGAGAGCAGTGGGGCTGGGCCCCTCTTGCAGCACGTGTGCATGGGTTGTGTGCTGTACCTGTGCAGGGTTTGTTGTGTGCAGTCCCTGTGCAGGGTTTGTTGTGTGCTGTCCCTGGGTCCTTCATGCCACCAGACCCCTTTTGTGGCACCAGTGACCCCCCCACAGCTGCCCCTGCTTGCCTGGGCCAGATGGGAGCAGCCCCAGAGCAGCCTTGGAAAGCCCCAGCTGCTCCTGCAGCCTGAGGAATGGGTGCCAATGAGCCCTGGATCAGTGATTGTCCCGTGGCCAGGGCTGGCTCCGCAGGGCCTCTGCTCACTCCAGCCATCGCTCTTGGCCGGTGGGAGCGGAGGCTGGGGGAGGAAGGAAAGGGATGCAGCAGAGAATCTCCTGGGATGTGTGGCACGCCAAGGAAAACTCTGCTTTTTTTCCATGTGTGATATTAAAGGTGGATCATTAACCCATTAGCCCTTGGCTGGCAGCTGTGGAGCTGTCACTTCCTTCCCTCCTTTAGATGAGAAGTTCATATGTGGCTGAGAGGATTCCTCTGCTGGAGGTGGGGACTGGGCCCTCCTCTTGGCCAACTGGCAAGTTATTTTTGACTCTGCCCTGCAATTTGAGTTTCTTTTCCATTTGATGGTGGGAGGGTTTGGGTTTATGTAGCTTTTCTCATTTAATTGCATTTTGGGTGATGGCCAGTTGTTCCTGGTTGGGAGCAAACCAAGAATTTTTCTAAGCAAACAGAAGAAGGACCATCAGCTTGGACCTGCCACCTTCTACAGTGCACACTCTGTTTTCCTCTTGCTCTCCATGTGGAAATTCTAAAAGATTCTTTTCTCAAGCTGTGTCTGAGGGGAGCTCAAAAAGGACAATTGATGTGCATAAAAAGTTGAAGCTGCTCCAGATGCAAGGCCCAGTGTCCACACAGTGGAGGAGACACCCACACTCCACAGGCTGGAATGCCATGCTGGCAGGGGGGTTCTACCAAAAAGAAGGCAAAGCACCTATTAAAGCCAGTGGAAAATTTCATGGGTATGGGCTTGCTGAGTTCGGCCTCATAAAATATTTGTACTGTTGGCTTTGTGGTTTAATCCATGGGTCCTGTTTAAAAACTAGAACTTTCTTAAACAAGAGCTCCCTCTGTCCCTGCTCTGTTTGGTCTCTTCAGCTCCAGGGAATAACTCTTGGCTTGCCTGAGCCTTCCTCCCCACTGTGGCATGGCACAACTCCCCTGTCAGCAGCACACTGTTCTCATTGACTTCTATTATTCCATGGGCTAATTTACTGTGTGCTTTAATATCCTGTTGGACTTGCTGCTTGGAAAGTGGGGGGAAAGGTGGACTTTTAAATTTTTTTTTTTCATTCACGCAGAAAGGTCGGGCTACTGAAAGGGATACAATGCCAGGGAGAGACTGTGTGGTTTTGGCAGTCTTTTGGTGCTGTAGATATGTGAGTGTCAAGGAGGGATTAATTACTAGATATTGTCTGACTCCATGTCACAGTACCACACATCCTTGTGAGCTGGATGGTGCTGATGTGGGTGCTGTCAGTGCTGAACAGAGGAGATAAATAAGATTTGGAAAGAGTCAAAGCTGTTCGTGGGTGGTAGGGGATGGACACCATTGTCATGGAATCCCAGAAGGGTCTGGGTTGGAAGGGACCTTAAAGATCACCTTGTTCCACTCCCTGCCGTGGGCAGGGACAACTCCCACCATCCCAGGGTCCTTCAGTCTGGCATTGGGCACTGCCAGGGATCCAGGGGCAGCCACAGCTGCTCTGGGCACCCTGTGCCAGGGCCTGCCCACCCTCACATTAAAAAATTTTTTCCTGATATCAAACCTAAAGCTACTCTCTGTCAGTTTGAAGCCATTCCCCTTGTCCTGTCACTCCAGACCCTTGTAAGGAGTCTCTCCATTTTTCCTGTAGGCTCCCTTCAGATGCTGGAAAGTTGAAATTTGGTCACCCCAAAGCCTTCCCTTCTCCAGGCTGCACAATCCCAGCTGTGCCAGCCTTTCCTCCCAGCAGAGCTGCTCCATCCCTCTGCTCGTCCTCTGCCTCCTCTGGGCTCTCTCCTGCAGTTCCAGGTCCTGCCTGTGTGCCCCAGGGCTGGGGCAGCTCTGCAGGTGGGGTCACACCTGAGCAGGACACAATCCCCAGGGTGAGATTCACCCTGCCCTTAGACTCAAACTTGTCCTCTGGGATGTGCTGAGTTGCTTGTGGGGATATTCTGGCAGAAGGTCTGGCTTTGCTCTGGTAGATGATCTGGCTTTGCTCTGGCAGAAGGTCTGGCTTTGCTCTGGCAGGTCCTTTTGAGCTCTGTCTTGTTTTTCTCCCTCCCCTACACCTGTACATAGTGGCTGCTCATAGCTTTTGCCTCCTGAGGTTCTCAGCAGGCAGGTGCCACCCCTTGCCTCTGCCATGCCTGGTGGCACTGCTGGTGGCACAGCTGCCATGGCTGTTGTGCCAGTGCAAGAATGCAGCTGGGAAAGGCTTCCCTGAGGTGACCCCTGGGGGTGGATGCTGCTGTCTCCAGCACAGGGACCTCTCTAAGCCTGGGAGCCCTTCCCTTGGCCAGCTGAGAGAGTTTTTCACTGGAGGGACCGGCCAGGGGAGAACTGGTGCAGGAGGAGGGTTGAGAAAAGCACCTCACCTGAGGCTGGAGGTGTAACATCCATCTTGCCCTTGGGTGTTAACTTTTGTGAAACAACTGAGCTTCTGAGGCTGTGTGAAGCTGACAGTGCTTTTGGGGGAAGCTGTCTGAGCATGTGAAGGGAGGTGGTGTGTGTGTGAATAATGAGCTCTGCTCTTGGGACTGCTGCAGTTCACATGTGGCACACATTGCCAGGAGAGCTCCCCAAATGCTGCCAAAGCACTGGTGATGGTGGCAGGGCAGCTGGGGCAGTGCTGCTCAGGAGGCTGGAAACATGGCTTTGGGCTTAGCCAAGAGCTGAAACGTGTCTCGGAGAGAGGAGAGCAAGGATAGACCCCAAAGGATGTGGTTTCTATGACCACAGCAACTTCCTCTGACCCCAGCTGCTCATCAGCAGGATTGGATGGCTTGAGCCAGTGAAACCACTCCAGCACTGCACGTGAGGTTAATGACCCCTCCAGAGGCTCAGCACCACTCAACACCCTTTTAATCTCCTGGCATCAGTACAGGAACAGGAAAGCTTGAAGAAAGCTTGTACATTATCACATTTTAGAGCAGCTCCTCAAAAGCTGAGGTCCTAAAAACAGTCAAGCCTTCCCAGGCTGCTGCAAAGGAGAAGTTTTTAAGCCTCAAGTGAACTAAAGGGTCAGCACAGTAAGGTGTCCCTCAGTAAATTTGGTGTCTTGATGCTGCTCTTTTGGAAGAGTGCTCGTGCTGCTCTTATTTCAGAGGTCCCACCCTCATGAATCCTGTCAAGCTCAGCCTGACAGAGAAGTGCTGGTAACACAAAAGAAGATGGCACCTCTTAGCTGATTTGGATTGCCTTATTTTAGGTTGAATTCAGAGACTATGACTAAATGCCACGACAGAACTCCATGAAGTACTTTGAAAACAAACCAGTTCATGAGTGGAAGCTAAACCAGTCTCTGGACAGTGCAGGTGCTGTTGGCAGATCTGATCTCTAAAAGAACTATGTGTTCTTTACAAAACCTGGATTTGTGCACCAGGCAAATGCATCACCCTGCTCATTCCACAGCCCTGCAAGCTGCACCTGGGGCCATATCCACCAGAGCTGTCTCCATGCAAAGTTCCACCTCACCAGCAAGGAGAGATCCTGCGTGTAGAGACACGAGCTGCTGTATGAGATCACTCCCCAGTAAGGCCAATTAGAGAACTGACTGAGGTTGCACTTTTCATCAATCTCTGAGTGAATGGACAAGTATTGGAGATGGGAGAGGGGTTCTGGCACCTGCAGAACCAAGAAGGCAATGAATATGTGCCCATTGTGTGGAAAAACCCCTTTTCAGAGAATCCCTTAGTCTCGTGACATCTCAGCTGCCAGCTGGTATCTTGGATTTCTTCTCACATAGTTTGTTGTCTTTGTGCAGTTACTCAGCAGATTTTACTTCTTCAAACTCCCGTGAGCAGTTTTCTACATGTTCAAGCACCTTTTAATGTCAGAGAACTGATCACAGCCTGGAGCATGGGATTTACCCTGCCATGGTGCCTTCCCACGCTCGTGTCCTTGCAGAGGGTTTAGTGGAAAACTTCCTCCTCACTCTGGACTCCTCATGGATTTTCTCTCTTCTTGTGTTGCTGTCTGGTTGCTGTTCTCAGTGCTGCACTGCTGAAGGGTCTGACAAAGGAAATGACACTGATGTTCTTGTTAACTCCCTGACAGTGTAAAAATAGATGGGTTGAAATTATGTCCCCAAGAGCAACTCCTGTCCCAGTTTAGTGCACTCTTATTCTGGGGAGAAAAATCAGATAATAATTACAAAGAGAAAGAAAATGTTTTCCTGGACATTGAAATCTTTTGACCTTTGAGAGGAGCGCTCTATTTATAACATCAGGACTGTGTATTTTTAAAAGCCCTGAGACACACGTGTGCTAAGGAGTCAGAGATGTTCTTTGGCTCCAACTTGTTTTTTGACCTCTGCTAGATTAGTGAAGATATAATTTGCAACATGACCCCAAGAATCAAAAGTCTCTTTTTATTAAAAACTTCAGAAATAACCTCACTAGGGAGTTGGAACTGATGAATGCATAGATAAGAAATCCTCTAGTGAAGCTCCTTTTGAGAATTAATGCACAGAGCAGATGAGGATGTGGATGTGTTTGGGACAAAGCTCATTCATTAGGCTGTACAGCTAGAGAACTAAAAAGAAACGAGTTATTACTCATTTCTAAAAGATGTTTAAATAGTGTAATCCCTGTATCTGTCTAAATTAGAACTATTGAGCAAAGTGCTTCAGCACATGTTTAAGTGAAAACCTGAGCATTTTCATAGTTTTGTGCAATTATGGTCCAAAAGTACTTATTCCAGTCACCTAATTATATTTGCTCCCAACATTGGCCAGATAAATTTGCCTCCTGGTTTTGGCATCTCCTACTGAAGCTTTAGCACATCCATTAGAGAGACCCAGCCCTGGCTGCTGAACATGGTGGTGTTGATCATTTTCCTGTTTTGGGCAATTGGGGTCATACCACCTAAAAAAATCATTACTAAAAATAATTGTTTTGGGTTTTTTCCCCCGCTCTTGCTTCCCACACTTGTTGCTCTGTGCTGGGAAATTGTTTGGTGGCAAAGAGGAGTTGCTGATTCATTGCTTTTACTCCTGCAGCTGTACCTGCCTTAATTAAGGTTCTAGTGCAGACAACTAAGTGGACAACCCTCATAGTGGAGGTGGGACAATATTTTATTTTCTCCCACGATTACCACAGGTCTGTTAGCACTGGTAGGTTTAGCTGGTACCCCTGAGTACTGTGGTTTGCTGCAAATGCCAAAGCAAAAGGGCAGAGTGATGCTTGCGAGAACCCGGAGAGCACCTGCGAAACCTGACAAGTTTGTGACCATTTACTGGAATGAGTCACTGGGTAAGTCAGCAAATGCTTAATTTAGAGTCAACTGCTGCTCCTTTGGAGCTTCTGAAGTTTTATAGGGAGCCAGGACTGAGACTTGCTGCACCATGCTGTGCATGTCACATCTGTGGATGTGCTCCAGGCCAGGCTGGACAGGCTTGGAGCAGCCCAGCCCAGGGGAGCTGTCCCTGCCTATGGCTAGGGGATGGAACTGAATGATCTTTAAGGTTCCTTCCATCTCAAGCCCTTCTATTAAAGAAATTAAATGCAAAATTTGGAGCTCACCTGAGTAATTTATGAAGCTTTGGCCACCTTGTCTTCAGGTGATGAAGGAAATGTAGAAAAAACTTTGAATGGGTCATATTTTTACTTTTCTATTAAGCAATGCTGTCAAATTAAGAATTTCTGAGTGCCAGCCACTTTGAACTGGACACATTCCACTCGATCTCCAGGCCCTTTAAACAAGGCTGTGGGCTGGCCAAGACCCTGTCCTGAGTGAATAGCTTGCAGTGTTAGAGGCAGTGCAGCTACCTGCTGGTGATGGCTCCTGCTGAGCCCTTTGCATGTCTGCTGTGCAGCTGTTTGCCTTAAAAGAAGAAAAAAAAAATTAAAAAAAATAAAGCAAAAACCTGGTGCTGGAATGATTCTATTCAAGATGAGAACTTGGCAGCTGGGCGTGCCACCCACTTGGATGTGCAGCACTGGGAAGTTGTGAAGGGCTGGGGCTGAGCAGCTCCCCTGGCCCTGTGCTGATCCTCTCCTGGAGGTGAGAGTTTCACCGAAACTGCAAGGGGAGACAGAGCACGAGGCTCCTTGGCCCCAGCAGCTTTTCCTGGCGGGATGTGCTCTCACTGTGGAGCAGAGAGTGATCCTGGCGGGGAACCTGAGCTCCACAAACCCAGGGCACAGTGCTGAGCACTTGCCAAGCGTGTAATCTCTCCTTATTATCTCCCTAATATGCATCATCTGATGCACTGCCAGCTCTCACTTCCGCCCCTGGTCTGGCTGTGCCCCCCCTTCCTGCCTGTGCAGAGATAAAATGTGTTGTTATAGCTGTGAACGGGGCCCCTGGGACTGCTCCTGAAACCTTGGCAGTAAATCGCCCTTCATCTCTGCAGATTGCCTTTGACATCCGTGGAGTTTAAAATGTAAAATAAATAAATTATATTTATCTTTTATATATAGATAGATATACACACACACAGACATACACATAAAATGTATAAAAATAATATAAATGTCACATTGCAAATCCAAACAAAAGTATTAAATGTTTTATGCTGACCATATGGCTTAGTGACACCGCGTCAGGGTTTCCTGTGTGTGCTTTTTACTATTTCCTCTCCACACTTTCTGTAATCTCTCCAAGACCTCTGGAAGCCCACATAAATGGAGATTTATCTCCTGGGACAATGTCAGTTGGTCCCAATTTTTGTTTCTCTTGTGGGTCATGGTGGCAGAAATACTGAGTGGGTTTTTTGGGTTTTTAAAAAATTTATCTATTTTTCTGTTTCCCTCTGCAGACAGGTCTATGAGGATACTTCCACAGTCCTGGGGAAGTGCTTGAAGTTGTGACTTGGATCCAGGAGGGAGGTCCCAAAAGCAGAAGTGCTCACGGGATGCTGCAGGAACCCTGCCTGGTCCCTGGATGCTGGGGGTGTCCTGGGTGGGGCTGGAAATGAGCCTTACTGCTGAATGTAAAACTGCTGTCATCCTCCTGAACCAAAGAGGGGAAAGCAATGCTGTGGTCCTGGACAAAGCTGCAGTGCTCTGACCAGGGGAGGAATTCTGTAACTCACACCCTGGTGAGAGGAGCAGCTTCACCTCCCTGTGAGCATTCAGCATCACCACAAAAAGAGGCCAAACCACCAGAGAAGCAAGGGCACAACGAGGTGTCCCTGCCCTTTCTTTACTCCCTTTCTGCTGCTATGAGCCCCAAAAAACCACAGAAAGTTGCAGAAACAGAAAGTACAGAAGTGTTGTTAGAAGATGCAGCCCTGGTCCTGGTAGGTGGTGTCTGCTCTGCATTTCCATGTGGGGCAGAGCAGCTCTAAGTGGTCCCTTTTGGCTTTGGTTCCTAGCTCTGAGAACTCCTCACAACATGCACTGCAGGGCCTGTCTCTACTCGATAACGGGGCCCTGGGAAAGAGTCATAAATCAAACCTGAAATCTGGCAGGTTTAATAATAAATCCCAAACTTGTGCCAGGTCTGTGAACTTTGCAGCGTTACTGAGGTGCTCTGAGAGTGAACCTGAGAAGTCTGATGGTTGCAAGAGGCAAACAGGCAGAACTTGTCAGTTTTGACCCCAAATCAAGGAAAATGTTGTGGTTTTGGCTAAAGTGGGGCTTTGTGGTTTTTATTAACCTGAGGCTCAAAGCAAATGTGTGTTTGGTAGAGGGAGAGGGGGAAAAAGAGCATGAATTTAAATGGGAATGCTTCTTTGTCATGTTTCTCACTGCTCTCACTTGGAAGAGGGTAATGCAAGGAAGTGGTGGTTTAT
Organism: Sialia sialis; assembly: GCA_009812075.1. NCBI lineage: Eukaryota > Metazoa > Chordata > Aves > Passeriformes > Turdidae > Sialia > Sialia sialis. Next base: position 2,761,132 of record VRYO01002184.1, on the reverse strand, counting down.
CTCTGCATCAGGAGTGTAAATAATGCCATGGAAAGCCCGTTTTGTTACGGTGAAGTTCATGTACAGATTCCAAATCCCACACAGCCCAACAGCTGATCCTTTCTGATGGCTTCTGCCTGCCTCCCCCAGAGTCCCTGTGCACATCTCTGCCAAAGGGAAACAACTGCTTCCATGGTGTGAGTCCAGCCAGGGGCTAGTGAGGAGAGGAGGGCACATTGATAGCTCTGGACTGATTTGGGGAAGGGAAAAGGCCATGATCCTGCTTGGACAGCACAAGTGCTTTTGGGTGCAGAGTTCCCAGGAAAATGCTGCCCCTGTGCTTTTTCCCTGCCTCTAACAGCACTGCTGAGCAAGCAGACACCCCCAGACTCAACCTGTGGGCACAGCAGAAGCCCCACAGGTTACAAGGTGAGGGAAAATTTGTTCCTGTGTTGTCTGATTGTTGATCTCTCAGAGCACAGCAACCCAGCCATAAAGTGGGATGTGGATTTTGCTGTCACGTCCATGGTAAGAAAGGAGTTTAAGATAAAAACCTTCTCCTTTGGAGACCCCAATGTTACCATTGATTTTTAGCAAAGAATTAGAGTCGTTGTGACGTTTAGTTGTTCTGGTCCCTGAGTTTCCCAGTTCTTACCCACAGGCTCTAGCTGGGAAATCACATGGACAGTGTATCTGAATGGTGTCTTGCTCCTGCGCTGCCTAAAAAAAAGATTCAGGGTCTGATTCTGCTTGAGTCTTACTGGGAGTCAACATTTTTTTTGAAGATGTGGGTTCTTGAGTGAGATTTCCACTCAGGCAGGTGCTTAGTGGTAGTTTCAAAATGCCAAAATGCTTTGTTCAACACCTTGCTTGGAGGAAATCTCAGCAAGTTGCTTCTAATGAAAATCTCACCAGGCATCTCTGTCTGTATCTATTAGATCTCGCATGACTTTAGGAGTTATTAACTTTATTGTTTATTAGCTTTTGTTTATTGCTCTTGCTCATGGGACATGACTGCTTGTGCAAGAAAATGCAAAATACAGACGTGAGCAAAATGTGCAGGGAAGTCCTTGGAATATGGGTCAGGGCAGAGGTGGCTGAAGGCTGAGGAGGAAACTTCCTGCTCCAGGGACAATGGCGTGATTGATGCACCCGAAGAGCTGATTTAATCCAGTTGAATTATTTCATCATGAGGCATAGAGCTGCGATAAAGAGGCTTCCTCCTCTCTGGATTGATGCAGGGAGGCAGCAGATAACAGGATTAATGATCTGAGCCCGCGGTTCAGGTTTCATTCCCAGTCACAGTATGAATCAGATGTGACCCTGCTGCCTCGGCTGCAGTTATTCCAGAAGGGCAGGGGTTTAATGAAATGTGGAATTGAGCCTCCTGATCTCAAGGAGACTGGCTTTCTGGGCATGATTAATTTTTCCAAGTCAAACAGATCTTTTGGGCCAGTGAGCAAGGCTTTGTTTTACACTGGCAGGGACGTGTTAGGAGGAGGAGACTTCCCTGTTCCCAGCCAGACCCCTTGGGGCCTGCTGGTCCCAAATTAGGATGTTGTTGTAGGTGATGAGAGGTTCATTTTGTCTGTGAGTTATATCCAATCTGCTGATGTTGGGCTGGGAGTGTTTATTAGGGCTGGATCTGCACAATTCTGGCTGCATCCTTCATATTTGGGGGTTCGTTTTTTTGCTCTGTTCATTGCAGGAAACACATGAAGCAGAGGTGAGAAAGAGGGGGAAAAAAAATCTTCTATTTCAGCCTAATAGTTTTCTGATCCAATGGGCTGTAGGGCTGCATGAAGAGAGGTGTGGAGCAAGGCTAGATGGAGCAGGGGTCTGAGCAGGGACATGAGGATGCAGGAGTTTGGAGCAGGGACGTGGGGATGCTGGAGCTGCTCCTTTTGGCAGTGGATGTATGAATGCAGAACTGAAATGTCTGCATTGTATCCAGTGAAGTCCTGCTGCACAGAGATGCTCCAGAGGGATTCTGCTGCAGACCTGGGTTCCCTTTGCCCTCATCCCTCAGAGGTTTCTCCACCAGGGAGGACCCAAGGGGTGCAAACTGGCTGTTCCCAGAGCCTGGAAGGAGCCATGCTGGCAGGCTCAAGCCCTGAAGTATTTGTGTGATTGTAAATGCTGAACACCTCCAGCATGCAGGGCTGTTTGCATCCATGGCTCTGGCCTTGGCCTCCCTTCACCATCATCAGAAAGTGGTGGAAAATATTTATACTGACAGATTGTGAGCAGCTGTTTTAATGTAGCATTTATGTACTAGGCAAACTTTAAATTGCCCCAAAATGGGACACATGTGTTTTATAAATACACTGTTAGGAAGAAGTGGGGAGTAAGAGATTCTGGATCCAGAAGGCAAATCCTCCTACACTTATTTATTTTGATAAAGAGTTTATATGCTGGAAAGAAATGGTGTAGAAAGTAAGAGTGGGGCTTTCCAGAATGCAATCATGCTTCAAAACTGCAGCAGAGGAGAATTAACCTCTCCAGATCCAGCACATTGCCTTTAGATTCTGCACATCTATTTAAAATACCCTATTTAAAAGTGATTCCACCCCACCGAGCAAAAATCCATCAATCAGGTATGGAACCCTTTTTGTAGGAAGATGTAATTTAGAAGATGGATTTTCCTTTGGTTTTGCTTTGGATCCAAACCCAAGCTTTGGAATACATTCAGTTTTCTGCTTTCCTACCAGATGATTAAAGATGAGGAGCCTGACTCCTGAAGTGCTGTCGTGTCAAATCCCAAAGTGCATTTCTTAGGAAGAATGGTTGATTTTTTGATGCTGGTGCAAATCTACTAGAAAACAAACTGAAGGAAGGTTTTGGGGCTAATATCCTCTTTACTTGCACATCAGCTCTGTGGCAGGCAGTAGTGCAAAATGTCACTTTGGAAAGATTTCCTTCTACCGCTATCTTCTCCACATCTTAGGAGTCTTTAGTTCATAAAAATGCTGGGGGAGCACACGTGTGTGCAAAAGTGATGTGCTCACTCTGCCAATTAAAACTGGAGGCCCTGCCCAGAAAGTTGTTGAGTGTTAAACTTTCTCATTCAAATAGCATGTGGCCCTGCTGGTCTGGGGAGGTTGTCATGGTTATCCCACATCAGCTGATGTCATCTCCTTTTCTGTAGAAATAAGTGCTTTTCAGCTGACCAGTTCAGGGTAAAGCTGTTTAAAATGCTAAGGCAGCCAGAGCAGCTCGCTGGGGTCTCTGCTATCAGGGGGACAGAAAAAAAAAGCTGTGAATCAGATGGTACTGTGAATCAGTGTGGGACTGATGGGGAAACTGGTCTGGACATGCTTGGATGGGGCAGCCCCAAAGGTATTGTGGGTGCACAATGGTGGCACTGAGGAGAGGGCTGAGGTTGGGATTGCTGGGGGAGCTCATTGAAGCAGCTGAATAGACGGAAGGAGAAAGGCAGTCAGAAACTCACAAAAGACAGAAAAATGCTGTTTGCCTTGTGACTTGGGGATTTTAAACCAGGATAAGGATGCTGAGTGATAAATGGCTTTGGGATGTTAAATGTCAGGTCTGAGGGGCTGGCATGTGCATGTCCAGAGCCTGGCATGAATGACCCTGCTGGGGAGGAAGAGCCCTTTGCATGCACAGAACCTGGCACACACCTTCTGTCCAGCAGTGGTGGCTGAGCATGCAGCTCCCAACTGGTGCTTGCTGATGTGCAAAGGATGTGGAGCCCAAAGTTCATGGTAAAATTCAGAAAAACACACAAGCAAGGAGTTTTGGAATCTTGTCCTTGAGGAGAGGGTGGAAGTGGTAAGCAGGGGCTGCTGAAGGGCTGTGTTGGTGTAACTCCATGCACACTTGTGATTAGGGCATTTTCCAGTCCTAGGTGTGCTTCCTCATGAGCTGAGAGCTCATTTTCCACCTGGGATTGACAGGTCTGTTCTCCTTGAGCAGCTCATGGAAGGAGCAGCTCTCATTGTTTTAGATTTAAGGTTGGACTTGATGCCTTAAGGGTATTTTCCAACCTGTGTTTCTATTACAGTAATTTCACGAATATAAACTGCACCTTTTCATTGAAGAATCCAGCCTACCCCAGTGGTGCGGCTTATATTCGGGTGCAGCTTATTTATGGACAAATCCCATGGTCTTCCTGGCTACCCAGAAGTGCGGCTTATATTCAGGTGCGGCTTATAATCATGAAAATACTGTAATTAGTTGAAGATGCTACCTCTGTGCACGTCCTTGAGAGGCAGGAGAAGACCTCGAACAAGCCATGGCAGAAAGCAGGTCTGATGGATTGGAGGTTTTCTCTGGTACTCCTGTGTAGGGATGGAAATGTGTTCAGAGCTGGAGCAGTGCAGCTGGGAATGCTCTGAGATCTCTGAAATGCTGTTTGGGGTGAATGGAAACTACAGAGCTGGTGGAGTGTGAATATCCTGCTGATGCCTCTTCCTTTAACAAACAGGACTGAAAAGTGCTGTAAGGTTCAAGGGTTCCAGGCTAGTAGTAATGAGAGGAAGGGACAAAGAAACAGGCAGTGCTGCTGCATATGACTCATTTTGTTTGGAATCTTGGCTGTAGAAATAACAATCCTACTCATGTTTTTACAAATGCTTTTACAAACACTTAAACATGGGATGTTACTGCTAAGTGTTGACCAAAATGCTCTGAGCATGAAAGCTTCATTAATCTGGATGAAAACATGTAAAATGATAAGATAATCTGTTCTTCCAGTCACATCACTGTAAAAAAATGGCTTGCTTTCACATCAGTATAAATGGGAGAAGAATATGCTTCTATCTTTATTTCTTTTTCTTTTTCTTTTTCTTTTTTTTTCTTTTTTTCTTTTTCTTTTTCTTTTTCTTTTTCTTTTTCTTTTTCTTTTTCTTTTTCTTTTTCTTTTTCTTTTTCTTTTTCTTTTTCTTTTTCTTTTCCTTTTTCTTTTCCTTTTCCTTTTATTCTGTTATGGCTGAAGCGCTATGTCCAAACTCACTCTTCAGGGCTGGAAGATATTTTGTCTGTTAAGTTAGAAAAATGGAGATGCAGTCCCTGGAGGAAACCTGATCAGAGACACGCTGGCTTCCACACACACTCCAGGCCTACTGATCTCCCCTGTCCCCTCTGCCCTCTCCATCTCTAGGTTATGGAAACAATGTCTGTCAGCAGCAGCTCTGCTTTCTGTGCTGGTTATTAACTTCCTGGCTGAAGGGAGTCTGCTCCCCCCTTATGGGGTCCCAAGACCCACAGCGAACTTAACAACCCAAAGGGAATATCTGCAGGACCTGCCCATTTTACACAAATCCCAGTGTTTTCTTCAAAAAGAATAAAATCCCAGGACTCTTTAGTTGTACAAGGGTTGAACAAATGCAATGAGAGATGCACAAGATGTCTGTTTAAGACATGTTGGGGCAGGTATCTAATGTGTTTTCTTGCTCAGAGTGCAACCTGTTTCTGTCACTCTTTGTTTCATGACTTTGCACAAGAGAAAAGAATCATAATTTCATCTTCTGGGCAGACAAATATCGAGAAAACTTTTACCTACTGTGACAAATTCTGTGAGAAACAAATTATGGTGACTTTCTTTGCCCCCAGAGTTAAAGTTTGCTTTCACCAAAATCTGAACCCTGTGCCAGTGGAGTGAGTAGGAAATCACAGCAGCTCACTCTGTAGCTTTTTGAATTTCTGTAGGGGAGATGGGGGATGTTGTCTGGGGACTTTAGACAAAACTTTCAACCCAAATATAAACTATGAGCTGTCTTTGCTCTGATTTCTGGCATTGAGCTGGGCTGTGTCCAAAGCTCTGACAGGGCCCCTCCAGCACTTCAGTCCACTCACACTTGTGCCTCAAAATAGAACATTATAGTTTTGTTTATTTGTGGGCAGCTCATCCTGCCCCTTCAATTCACACGCTTCTGCTATGTATTAATAACTTGCTCTTGATCTTAGAATAGTCACAGTGCTGGTGTGGCTTCAGAGAGCCTGAGGGTCTTATTTTGGGAAGGCAGTTGTGAGTCCTGTAAAACAAAACATCATAAAACTGAGCTGAATCTAGGGCAGCCCTTGGAGAAATCCAGCAGAACTTTTGAGCAGCATAACACCCTGTTAAATTCCACTCTCTACATCACCAAGATGTTTCAGAAAAATGCTCACTCACTGTTTCCAGATTCTTTGCTTCATCTGAGCCCTTTGTCTTGTGGACACAGCATGTTTGCAGAGCTGGTGTCCCATGGCATTGATTTGCCCTGTGAGTGCAGCAGTTGCTGGGACTGAGCTGGTCTCTGCTCTCTCCCTGGTTCTCCAGTTGCTTCCCCTCTCGTTTTCATGTAAGGCATCCCAAGGAGAAATCCTGAGGTGCTTAAAGGGAGATTATGAAAAGGGGGAGAGAGATTTATTACATGGACGGATAGTGAAAGGACAATGGGGAAATGGTTTTAAATGAAAAAGGAGAGATTTAGTTTAAATGTTAGGAGGAATTCCTTCCCTGTGAGGATGGGCAGCCTGGCACAGGGTGCCCAGAGCAGCTGTGGTGTCCCTGGATCCCTGGAATGTCCCAGGCCAGGCTGGACATTGGGGCTGGGACACCCTGGGACAGTGGGAGGTGTCCCTGCCATGGCAGGGGTGGAAAAAGGTGATCTTTAGGGTACCTTCCAACCCAAACCATTTCATGGTTCCATGAAATCAGAAGAAAGAGCCCCACTTGATGTGGGTCTGTGGTGCCATTTGAGCTTCCTGGCAGGGAGGGGGATGGAGTGAGGGTGAGGCTGATGATGCTTTGCTGAAAGCTGTGACTCCATTGCCATACTTGGGCTCAAGTCTGAATTTCCTACAGATTCCCTGGCTGATGCCTCAAAAGCTTCAAGTCCTCAGAGCAAATCTGGAAGCAGTTTGGTGCAGCCATTTGGGTTCAAGTAGAAACCAGGTATAACTGTAAGCTGTGACCAAACTTTTCTGGTTTTTGATCTCACCCCAACAAGCAGAAATGGAGAGAATGTCAATGTGAAACTGTGAGCCTGAAGCTGAGCACAGGCTGTGCCTTCCTTGATTTGACTTCTGGCAGCAAGGCTGGCATCCCTCCATGGTAAATCATGTGGTGTCTTCATGCTGGAACTGGGCATTCAGCTGGATCACCACACTGTAGACAGCTTTAAATGCAGATTGGCCTGGGGGCTTTGAGAAGGTGAAAGATTCCCTGTTCCTGTATTGGGACCCTGAAAGTCTGGCTCCTCCTGCCAAAAAATGGGTCTAATATATTATTTCATCTGGCTGTCCATTTGGGAAGCTGCTCTTGGCTAGCTTTCTGTGCTACCCTTTCAGATGGAATATATGATATTCTGCCCACTCACTAGAAATTCCTATTAGCATTCCTGCTTTCACTTGTCTGAAATATTCCAATTATACACCATCAGCGACTTGGCAAAGCACAGCTTTTAGAAACTGTATTCCCTCTGCCTAGGCTCCTCTTTACAGTGTTTTCTAATTGGTGTGAAATACCCTGCAGCCTGTGTCAAAACTGCTTTTCCATAAATTGCTGTCCCTGGACCTCGTTGGGCCACAAGGTTGGGCTGTGCTCAGCCCTTGGGCTTGCAAAGCATCTCCTGCTCCAGCACCTGCCCCTCCTGCAGGGCTCTGGCAATGTTCTCCTGACTTGTGCCTGGTTTAGCTGGGGATTCATCAGCCTGCAGTCAGTGGTTTTGGTGTCTATTGCTCCTTCTTGGTTTTTGTACCTGCTGAAGAAATTAAGGCTGTTAATCTATCTGTTAATCTATCCCATCCCTCCTGATTGCAAGTAAATTCAGGTACTGAAGGTAGTTCTGTCCTTTACTGTGCAGATAGCTTGAACTTTTTCTCTTGCTGAGTTTCTTTTTGGGATTTTTTTTTAAATTCCTATTTACACTCTTTGTTAGACCTGTAGAGCAAATGATTTACTCACAGTGAAACTGTTTTGTTTTGGTTTTTTTTTTTTTTTAAATGGATGTGAGCCAAGATCCCATGCATGGTTTAGCTGCCTAATTTCACTGATTTCCCCATGTGGACATGGTCATTCTGCAGTGGGAATCAGGAAGGGGGTGCTGCCAGGTCACCCAGGACTGCCCCTGCAGAGCTGTGCTGTCCCTGCTCTGCCACTGCCTGGCTGTGGGACCTTGGGCAGGGCACAGGGCTGGATGGGCAGCACTGGAAGTTATTCTTTTCCTCCAGAAAATTTTGCCCACAGAGTTTCAGACAACAAAGATGAGGCCTTGAGGCATGACTGTAATCTCAGTAAATAAACAACCACAGAAATAATTTGGGTGTAGTGTGCTGTTGTGGAGCAGTTGCAGTGTGTTTATGCTGTCAGTGAAGGTGAAAATAAATGAAAGTGGATTTTTTTTCCTGTTTTTTTTTTCTTTCTTTCTGTTTTGTTGTTATATAAATGGTTGGCTCCCCCAAGCCTCTGAGTAAGGCAGTGCACAGTCCCACAGCCATCCTGCTCCTACAGTGACTGGCTGGACTTTGGTGAGGAAGAGGAAAGGAATATCTTGTTAGCAAGTGAGGAGTAACCTGTACTTTAAATTTTCCTTAATCCTTAAAAGGTTGGTTTATGGCTTGACAGCTGCAGGCTTTGTAACCCTGACAAACATCAGCCTGCCTGGTGTAACACTGGGTGCTGTCGTCTTGACAAATATAAAAAATCCTTCTTTGATTTCTGATAAGCAAAGAGACTTGAGCAAACGGTGCCAGTGAGCAATCCAGACTGTCTGGTGGTTGTGCAAGGGCTGTATGAGGAGATGCTGCTGCAGCAGGGCTGTGTGGATGCTGAGAGCTGCTCAGGACTTGTTTGCTGACAGAGGAGCAGATCTGATGAGATAGGCAGCTATTGCAACAGTGCGTGGCACAAGAGCTCTTGGTCCACACAAACAACACTCCTACAATGGTGGTGTGGTGAGGAGTGGGGATTTTCAGAGCTGCTGCAAGTTTTTTGTGAAAATGGCTTTAGAGGAGCAGGGTGGTTTTCCTCCTGGAGGCTGGATGTGTTTGCAGAGCATCCAGGCTGGGCTGGACTGGGGCTCAGGGCTAGAAAAGCAGCAATTTAATCCTGGTGGTTTTAGGGCAGAGGTTGGTGCTGCAAGTTAAGCATGACTCACCAGGCACAAAGTACACTGCAGATCAGAAAAACCTCACCAGATAGGTGCTCTGTAATTAATATTCCTGCAAGTCTCTCCTGTTATCAAGCCCTGGAGGTGCCTTTACCAGACAGCCACCTCAGGCAGGTGCCACCTGTGATGAGCATCCCTGGCATCTGATCCATGGCCAGTGCTGGCCCTTGGTGCCTGTCACCTGCAGCTGACCTGCTCTTTGTGCAAAGGGACAGCAGGGGCTCCTCCCTTCCTCCTGAAACCAGCCCAGCATGATTTCCTGCCACCATCCTCCAAGGGAGCTGTGCCAGCCCTGCCTGTCCAGCCTTCAGGGAATGTGCTCCATCAGAGACTCCTTGGAGGAACAAATGCAGTGGTGAGCAGGAGTTGTTGGCTTGACAACACCCTACATAAAACCCAGACAAGAATTCTGTCCTCCTCTTCTGCTGTAGGGATATATCAACTGTCTTTTCAGTCTCAAATATTTAAGGGAAAATCCTTGCTGTTCTTCCCTGTTTTGGCAAAGACTGAGCTCAATCTCAAGTAAAAAAAAGCCCATTAAAGAAAAAAGACAATTTTGAGCTGAACCTGGAGTTTGACGTATATGCTTGACATATTCATCCTTTTATTTATAATGTGCATGCTTTGAGCAGCAGCAGAATTGAAGCTGGAGAGGGTCACTGGAGGCTCCAGTGCAGAGGAAGAAGATCATTTTTGGCTTGGAGGAGCTGGTTGCACGGCTGGTTTAACAGCCTTCTGTAACCTGCAGAGCAAATGTATTTGCTTTGGCTCCTGAACAACCTAAACACTTGGAGAGCTTCAGATGTGCTGCTCACAGTGGAGTTATCTGCATCTGTGTCAGAGCTGTGTCAGAGTCTGGCTCCCCAGTGGCTCCCCCAGCATAATCTCATCCCCATGTTGGAGCAGGCAGGCAAATCCACCTGGGTGCAGAGCTCTGAGGATGCTGCACATCCCTGCAGCTCTGTTCAGCCTGACTTACACCCCTCACCTGCTCTCTCTGCTGCAATTGCCCTTGGATACACGTGCAAAGGGACTGCAGGACTGGGATGCTCTGCTCCCAAAGCCCCTGGAGGCACTGCTGGTGTGCTGGTGCTGGGTAACCAGCTCTGGAGCCCCTCTGGAGCTGAGATTTGGCAGCTGGAGTGCCCAGCAGCTCCTGCTCTGGACAGTGCTGAGCTGCACTGGGTGAACAAGGAGCTCCCATCCTGCCTGGGCTGGTCAGTGGTCCCTGCCATGCGCACTGGGGACACCTCCAACCTATGGTGTGCTGCTAGAGCTATCCTGCCCTGTGGTGAGAACTGTTTCTCTGCTCTTCTCTTTCCTCTTTAACAAATCCAAGTGCCACCACTTCCCCCCCCACTTTGTTTTTGAGAGCATGCTGGAATACGGGCACCACAGGCACGAGGCTTTCAGAGCAGCCATCAGCACGCTGGGCTCCCTGCCTGCAGCCAAGGATGAAAGCAGAACCAAGACTGGAGTGTGCTGAGTGATGCTTCCAGTTGGGTTTGTGAGCTGCTTTCCAAGACAAACACCAGCCTGCCTCCCTGCTAGCCCTCCTCCCTCCAGATTCCAGAGCATGACTCGCACAGGGGCACTGGGTACCAAAGCAAAGTGCCAAAATTCATTATTTGACTTTGTCAGCTCGGTACAACGGTCTGATGTTGGTAGGAGGTTATGTTTTCATAGAGAAAGCCTTGAAGAAAATAAAACAAAACCAACTCCCCCTCCCATCCTGGGGCCTCCTGTCCCGGCATTCAGGTTGGGGCCAGAGCTGCTGACTCAGCAAATGTGCAGGTGCTGGAGCCTTCCCGTGGGGAGCACCACCTCACCACCTGCCCTCTGGGACACTTCTCCAGATTTTTTTAAAGCTTTTGCCCTGATTTCCACAGCAGGGCAGATCCTGGATCACCTTATCCTTCTGGGTGCAGGTCCAGAAGATTGCAGAGCATTGCTGAGCATCAGCCACGTGTGTCTGCTCCAGCACACAGTCTGGCCCCATGCCTCTCTCCTTTCCTTTTTCTGTACCACAGGAAGCAGCATTTATAAAATCCCTAATGATCTCGTCAGCTTTTATACATTTCCTGTCCTGCTTTATAAATGAAAGAGGAAAACACAGCGCTTTTGACCTGAATTATTTTGGATTGTGTTTGCTGGATGTGGTATTAGTCACTGGTCTGCTCTGCCTCAGTCATCTGTGATGCCAGGGTGGCTGTGTCTGCTTCATGGCCTTATCAAAACCCTGGCAGCTTCAACATTTCCATAACAACCCTTCTTTCCCCTTCTGATTCAGGGGGAATCTGAGGGAGGAAATTGCTTTACCTTTTGGAGTTATAGAGAAAACCTGGAGAATGTGCATCTTTTTCACTCTACAGACTGAGCAGCAGCGGGCAAATAAATAGAATTTATGTTCTGTCACTAAAGATGAAAGATCCTTCATTTTTAAGCTGAGCTAGATTGGGGTTTTTGTAAATGTCTAATTTGAGACCACAGGGGTGACCTACCCAATGCACATGCTGAGTTACCTCTTTGCAGGAGCCTAGCTGGTTTGACACATGCATTCTTGAGGTCAGAAAAGGATTTACTGGGGGATGCAAGAAGTCCTGAGAGTGTTAACCACGCTCCTGGCAGTAGTTTGGACCCCACATTAGTGCTGTCTCTGTTTTCTGTGGTGCAGTTTACAAAGAGCAGCCCCAGCTCCGTTCTCCTCTGCCAGCAGCCAGGGATTTCAGGGGTTTTCACAGGCAAATGCAAAACTCTTCACAGCCCAGGGCTTTAGAGGTTTCTTGATGGGTGCTGCTGTGTTCCAGCAATCCATGCTCACCCACCAGTCATGTCCCACCAGCCATGTCCCACCAGTGCCACCAGTGCCACCATGGTGATTCTGCATCACCTTGCAGGGCATGGGCAGGACTGGGGTTTTCTCCTTGCTGTGTATAAGAGCAGCAAATTTTGGATCACTTTATGGCTAAAGATAGGGGAGATTGGCTCTTGTATCCTCGTTACCTTGAACCTTCTTGACGTTATTTCCTGAACTGGTGGAAAACTTAAAACTCCAGACCAGACACTGCTGAGGTGAAAGATATTTTATTCTATCCTCTCTCTTTGCTGCCTTGCTTTTTTCCTTCAGAAGCTGTCTTGGAATACCATTCCTGCCCATAACTTTGTGAAACATGGGGGCCAAGTGCCTGGAAACTGAATCAGGCCAGCTTCTAAGCTGACTTTCATGCAGCACTGGAAATAAAAGTAATTCCTGTAATCATTGGAGCTCAACCAGACTGAAAACTAGACTAAGCAAGCAGAAAAATCCTGTCCTGACTGCTATAAAGAGAATCTACTCTACAGCAGTTATGAAATGGCAATGCTGTAACCAGATGTCTCGAGCAAGGAACAAAGTGGTTGAAACGATACATAAAAAATTTCAATTTTGCTTTCTTCATCCAAAATAGGGTGCAAATGGCCAAGGACATCACCAGTTAAACAGGCTGTTAAACCAGCTTTGGGGGAGCTGGCTGCAGTTTTGCAAGGGGAAGAAATCAGGAGGACCAGCTGTGAGCTGGTCAGTGTGCAGCTGAGATGAGGTAATATGGTCAAGTATGCGCCTGTGAGAGTGAGGTTAGTTATTTATTCCCTTCAAAGCCTTTCCTATGTCTACACAGTCTGAAAATTATTTTCACAGTTCATATCAGCCTGGCCCAGGCCAGCCTGGTGCTGCTGTTGGTTCTGCTGCACAGCAGAGGAGCAGCCAGACCTGCAGCCCAGCTCGAGCATCCTTTGAGCAGGCTCTGCAGGGTCCTGTGAATCCATAGTGCAGATTGTCCTTACAGACACTTGAACTGAGGTCACACAAGTCAGTCAGAAAGCTGAACTGATCCTGCTGAGTTTGACCAGGAGCAGGAGGTCTGGGGAGCTGAGGTCAGCAGGGAAGGGAATCCCCAGGCTGCCCTGTGCTGGGTGGGGTGTCCAGCTGGGTGCAGCCTCCCTGGGAATCATGCCATGTGTGCACAGGCTGCTCTTTCTATTGGTGTCCTCAGGTGCAGATTTTTGTCTTCAGGACCAAGTGGAAGCGATGCTTTAACTTTTTGGTTTTGTGTTTTTCAGATCAGTACTGCTTTAGTGTATAACTCCACAGCCTGTCAGCTGTTGTTTCCCATTTTATTCAGACAAAATTTCTCTGCAGGTCTGAAACTCAAGGACACCTTACTGTTTCAGACCCTGAAAAATGTCAACAACAGTGAATTAGGGAGGGCAAACTGGAGTAAGTGACTTCATTACCTGAAGCTATAATTGAACAATTGACCTCTGATATGCAAATAGGCCAAACTTATTTCTGTCTGAAAAACTCATGGCCATTGTCCATCTTGGCTCTAGCCTCTGGGAGGCTTTGACTGCCCAAGGTGTATCTATTGAAGGCTTTTAATAAATCCCCACCCTTTTATCTTTTAACTCTGTCTAGCCTCTGTTCTAGGTAGCCTCTCCAGCCATCAGAACACCTTGATGCTTGTCCAGCCTGCTCAGCTCCACTGACCTGACTCTTGCCTGGAGCCCCCACAGTGCCCCAGCTCTGGGGGTTGCTGTGGTGTGACATGGAGCAGGGGATGGCCTTGAACCAGAGCACAGAGAGCGTTGACTTCTTTAAAAGCAGCACCAGCCTGTGGCACAGCACCGAGCCCTGACAGCCCAAACCTGCCTGCTATCCCAACCCTTGCAGTTCTGTCCCCAACCCTTGCATTGTTGCCCCCAACCCTTGCATTGCTGTCCCCAGTGCTGGTGGGAGGCAGCTGAGCTGAGCTGAGGCCAGTTAAGTGACCTGGTCTCTGCTGCCAGCACAAGCTGTAGTAAACACTGCTGGACAGGAATGAAATCACTTCAGATGCTGCCCAGAAAGGGGTTTGACACCCATAGGAGCTGGGAAAGCACCAGGGCTGTGTTTTTCTGGTGGTTACCAGCTCTGGTGCCATGGTCTGTGCCATTCCCCATGTCCTGGTCTGGCTGTGTCACCCCTTTCAAGGCATTTCACTGCTCCTGTTGGAGCTGGGCTCCTGCCATCCATCGTGTCTGCTCCAGGAATAAGGGTGTAAAAGTGCAGGAGATGGGCCTGCCTGCATCCCCAGTGAAGGGCTAGAGCAAAGATAACATCTGTGGTCATCATGCCCATCCTCTGCATGCAGGGGAGATCAGCTAATCTGGGTCTAAGCCCGGATTTACACTACAGAAAGGGAAAGATGGAAAAGACTGTTCTGTTGCTGTGTGTGCTCTCTGCTGTTGGGAAATGTGCTCAGTGCCCTGTAAGGAGCCTTTCAGCAAATGTCAGACTTGGGTGAGATGAAAAGAGACTTCCGAGAAGCCTGGCCAAAAAGGGCAGGAAGAAAAAAAGACAAAAAGAAATATTTGCTTTGAGATTCTGCTTTGAGAGACTTGGGGTTATCTGGGTTTGCAGCATTCAAATTAAGGGAGGAGTCAAAGAAATAAAAGACATCACCAGGAAATTTTGATGCAAGGCGATTTCTTAACACACACAGATCATTCCTGACTTTGGGAGGTTTACCCACACTGAGCTTAGAGGCTGAAATTGGAAAAAAAATCAGAGTGCTTAGGTTTCTTACCAGTGGGTTTGGTTTGCAACCCCAGTCTTACACAACCCAATCTCTCCAGAGCCTCTGCTGAGCTTTCCATCACATGCTCCCCTCCTCCTGCTGTGCCTGATGCTTGTGTTACTCAATTTTGAGACCTCAGGAACACAGGGATCTAAAATTCAATCCCATTCCCAGTTCTTCCTGGGTTCTTCAGGACTTTTTCCTTGCAGGAGTCCCCACAAGGGAGTCTCAGACAGGTTGGTGCCATGTCCCCTGCCAGCCCTGCCCTTGTCACCAGCGTGCTGGCATTCAGTTTTGGCCTGCCTGGAACAACACATCAATGCCCTGGAAAGCAGTGGGAAAACAGCAAAGAACATGTTGGAGCTTTATTTTTCTTTCTTGTTTTGACAACCTCTGGCAAGAATCTAGATGAAAACTGCAGGCTGCAGGAATGATTGAGGAGGGATTTTTCTGTGTGGTGTGTTTTTTTAAGATAGGATTTGCCAGGAAAGCCACCCACCTGTTCAGACAAGGCCTCAATTGTGGTACATGGTGGTGAACAACTGAGTGCCTGTGTTCCCCTCCAAGAGCCACAATTCCTGGGTTATTTTTAGCAGATTTGCTCACCTCTGTTTATTTGCTCTCCCTGGTGCACATTCCTCAGTCCCTGTGACTTCCTCCATAATGTGGCCAAAGCTGGAGGCAGAGGAGCTTTCTGCGAGCAAATGCTGCTCTGATGGGAAAGGATGGGTGCACTGAGATTTATCCCAGCAGCCATTCAATGTGAATCAGTTGTGGGCTTTTCCTCTGGGGCTCCTTGAGTGCTGTCCTTTCACAGTGCAATTCCCTGCCACTTCTGCCTCTCTGGATGCTTTTGGAGCTTACAGAAACTGTATCTTCATCTGTTTTTAATTTCCTTGGATGCTGCTGAGCTATCAGCTTGTTTTGTCCTTAATGGCAAGCTGCTGCTCACAAAGTCTTTCAAGACAAGGGAGGTGTTTAGTCTGCTGTGGGTTTCTTTCTGTGCTCATAAAATAAGGGAGACAGTAACTGATGTCTTGGGGATGGAGGGAAGGGATTTATCAGAGGAGAAAATTGGGCTGACCTGGAGGAATGTCATTAATGTGGATGAGTCCTTAAGTGGTAAAAATAATCAGTCAGCTGCCGGAGCCCAAGTGCTCGTGGCCTTGAGCGAGGCTGTCAGGCAGTCAGTGTGGTCCCCTCACCACATCCCCAGAGCCTCGTTGGTGCTGCTCTGCATCTCCTCAGTGTGCCAGAGGAAAGGAATGTCTCGTCCTTGTCCCTGGCAGGAGCAGAGCAGGGAGGGATTGCTGTCTGTGTGCCCTGTGGGACACGCCAGGCTGCCAGGGCCACCCTGGTCCAGCAGCTCTGCCTTGGCCTCTGGGAGCTCCAAGGTCGTGCAGGAGAGTCCATCTCCAAGTGCAGACTTTCCCTGCAGCAACATGAAATTCCTGCTGCTTCCCTCCCTTTGCTGCTGTTATTGATGCCTTGCTCCTTGGTTGGGTTCCTGCTTTTTTCCTTTGTGCTTGGGACATCATTACTCATTTGCACAGGTAGGGAGACTGTTGGACAACGCTATTTCCTTTCAGTCTGTATTTTCTCTCAGGGTTTGTGTTAACCCTTGATCTGATACACTTTCATGTGAGCCTGAACTTCTTACATCAAGATCTTTGGCTGCTGCAGTGTGGTCACTTGGGAAGGTTTTGCAGTTTGAGGATGAGGTTTGAAACATTCACTCATGAACGACACAAATGTCTCAGCTCTTCCCTGTTTGCATCAGAGCCAGCTCCACTTGGTTACAGCACCTGGGCTGGCCAACCTCATGTGATTTTTGTCAGGAATTTCTTTGCTGTAAGAGTCCTGTTACCAGAGCCACTACTCAGGAGATGTGTCCATGGC
Source organism: Sialia sialis (assembly GCA_009812075.1). Lineage (NCBI taxonomy): Eukaryota > Metazoa > Chordata > Aves > Passeriformes > Turdidae > Sialia > Sialia sialis. The sequence goes on along the minus strand of VRYO01002184.1, from coordinate 2,744,544 downwards.
CTCCCTGATGCTGATGTTGGCTGATGCAAAGGAGGGCCTTGCAAACCAATGGTCTGGGCACCCCTCGGTGATGTTCACCTCTGTCACTCTGCACACTTCTGCCTGAGTGAAACGTCCCATCTCATTTTCCCTGTGCCCTCCAGCTGCCCCCACACTTAGCAGCTGGGTTAGAGTTATGTGAAAAGGGAATTTTTCACACATGAACATTTGGGTGGACCCAAAGTTCTTTGGGATGTGGTCAGGG
>VRYO01002184.1:2718220-2743300 GCA_009812075.1 Sialia sialis | reverse complement strand
AAGTGTGGCTTATATTCAGGTGCGGTTTATAATCGTAAAACTACTGTACTATATGAGAGAATACATGGGGAAGAGAGACAGGTCCTGGTGGAGCACCTCACCTGTTTCTTGTTCTCCTCTCAAGGCAAAAGCACCTTTTTCTCAGCTGGCTGAGCCCTCAGTGGACTTTGCAGGGTCATGGAGAAATCTGCTCGTGCTGAAATTGGAGACTGTTTTCTGTTTTCATAAAGAAGTGATGACCTCTCTCATCCATCCCAACTGTTGGGTGGTGCCTACTTGGAGATTCAAGGCACAGGGTTGGTGTCTAAACATGAAATGGTGACAGTGATCCTGATGCTGCTGGGATTAGCTGTGTCTGTCCCCTCCTGCCATCTACCACCCCTTCCAGCAGTGGAGCTGGAAAGAAAACAAAATTCTCCATCCTGCTTTAATGTGGCTTGGCCATGAAACTATGTACACTCTAACCAGCTTCTGCACGTTAAACAAACAGGGAGACTCCTCATTGTAGTGAAAGCATAATCATTAATAACTTTGTTTATCATGTGCTTATTTGCTGATTTGGAGGTCAAGCATGTTTGACATTCCCACTGCTGGAAGGGGGCTGGCTTAGCAAGGGCCTCTGCTTTACATTGGACACTTCTTTCGTTTTTGGAAACCACATCTACATGTTCCTGAGAAATGTTTATGGTTTGGAGGTCACTGACATTGTTTTAAACATCTGCTTAGCTCAGAAAGGGAGAAATTGCCATTGGTTTTGCTCAGTTTTTTGTAGGGATAGTGATTCATGTGTCACCCTCCTGCTCACTTCAAACAGTGAGCACTGCAGAGCCAGTGACAGCAAAGAGCTCAGCACCTGCCACTGCCACTGTCCTGTGGCCTCAGAGAAATTGGAATGACATTTTCTGTGTGTGGGATGCCAGGTTTGATGGTGCAGGGCAAGGAGGCTTTGTTAACAGCAGCAGAGCCACCTTTCCATAGCTGAGTGTGGTTGCTGGAACCTTGGTCTATGTCCATGGTTTGGTTGCCTGCTCCTTTCTGTGGGATGCTGCTGAGGGTCTCTGCACTGCTCTCCTGGCTCACAGGGGCTCTGGGTCAGTGGGAACAGATGGTGGCTGTTCAAAACTTCAATTTCTCACATTGCTCCAGAAGCTGACAGCAGGAATATCTCCTGAAAACTGTGCCTGACCTAAACATGTTGGAAAGACACTCTGATTTTTGTGTGCTGTGCCCCACATCCTTCTCAGTCAGATAATGGAAGTGTGCTATCACTCAAAGCCTGAAAGGAGGTGGAGTTTGATGTGATGATTTCTCTAGAAAGCGGCTGATGACAATGGCATGATGAGTGGTTTGCAGAGTAGTTTCTGTTTTTTGAAAACACCCTGTTTCTATGCACACCATCAGACAAACAAGGCAAGGGAAGTGGATGCATTATCAAATCTATGAAACAAACTGGGCTGCTTTACAATTGTTAAAGAGATACCTAAGGGCTGCCAAAGTGCATTTTGGGGAGGAAAACAAGATGATAAAGGAGGAAAGCAAGATGCTTTTGCTGAAGAGAGAGTGTGCCAGGATTCAGACTGTGTGTCTACCAACTCTAGACAGGAGCACACAGAAATCTGAGTCTCAACATTGCTATAATGAGCAAGAACAGACCCAGATATAAGTAAGGGGTGCTCTGTCTTTGGAAATCTCTCCCTCCTGTGGGTCCCCCACTCAGAAATTCCAGCTGTGAAGCTTGCCATTGAAAAATCTTTGTGCAGGTGGGTGTGGAGCTGTGCTGTGGCTGGGCAAGAGAAGTTTTTTCTGCCTTTCCTGCATCGTCAGGATTCTTCCTTCTACCCAAGTGCTGATTTTCCAAAAACTTGTGGTGACTCTGCCTGGGAGACTTGCACAATGCCTTGCTGATTCCAGCCCTAGAAACCTTTCTGGGGCTGTGGAGAGGTTTGCAGGCTGTGATCACCAAAGAGTTGTTTCTCTACAAAACTGAACTAAAATTAGGAAAGGATGTTGACTGCCATGGCGGATTTTCAAATTCTAAACTATTTTAATTTTATTTAAATCCTGGTTCCCTAAGGAGGAAAGATGGTGTGCTCATATGGGGCTCTGTGTTTGCATGTGTTTGTTTATCCATCCACATTCACTCCTACATGCTGCTTTTTGAACCCCAAATTTCAGCCAAAACCCAACATTTTGATAGTGCTCTTGGAGGTTATAAATCTCTACAATTGTGTGAAATATGCAGATCAAAAGACAAAAAGCACTTCTATTAATAGTCACAATGAGGAGATTGACATCTGAGCTCAACCCTTCGTAGACTGCAGAGAATCCACACAGGGGGATGCTATAAATGCTCCAACCACAGAAGGAGTTTCAATCACAGCACATCCTTTATTGTGCACCAGAGAATCCAACCACAATGCAGAAATCCCCAGGAAACTACCCTGTGTTATTTCTGCTGCTTATAGAAAAAAACTTATCTGCTCTGTTTGTTTATTTGTGTGTTGGGTGTTTTTAAAATTTTATGGAGAAGCCGCAGGGCATGACATTTTAAATTAAGATGAGATTGCTATAGGAAATGGTGAGAAAGGTCACAGAAATATCCCTCTCTTGGCAAGGAAAGCCCTTAAAAACCACGTCCAGGCTGTGCTCTGCTGAGCAGGGTGTTGGAGATGTGCTCAGCCGAGGCGTGGGAATGGGGAGCAGTGTTCTGGGCAGCTTCTCAGGAGGGAATGGGAATTTTTGGGAGGTTCATGTGGCCTGGCAGCACTGTGCTGTGTTCAGCTGCTGTGCTCCCTACCATGAGGAAATGGTGCCTTAGGCTGTAATGCAGGGTCCAAGGAGGCTCCAGCCTTTCACATGACAGTGACAGCAGCAGCCCTCTCACCAAACCTACAAGGTACCCAAGGCTAAGTTATTTTCTTTGTGATCAGAATAAATCAATATAAATAAATAAACAGAGTAACTTCTCCCCAGGAGATGCTTCATCCTAAGGCAGGTGGGGGCTCATCCTCTGGGGTGGCTGCTTGTCATCATGGACCTCACAGTGCTCAGGGTGATGAGTTTACATTTGGTCACCCCAGTTGTGGACACCCTGCTGAAGGCAGATGAACCCCAAGCTGTCCTGGTCCACAGTGATGGCTTCCAAAAAGAGGTGTTCTAGTGCAGGGCTTTAGTCCTGCTCTACCAACAAGCTCAGCCTGAGGCTGAGATCAACCTGGCGAGCAGATATTGCCAGCAGGCAGCTCCTGTGAGATCCCCACACTGCTCTGGCAGGGTAGGATGCTGCTGGATGGACCTAAAATCTGAGCTCTGAAAAGAAAGTGCAAATAACTTCTTGCATGGAAATTGTGATTAGGGCAGGCAGCTGGTTGTGGGGTGTGCTCTGAGGATTTTTGTGTCCTTCTGAAGGGAGGCTTCCAGGTGTGCTTGGTGCTGCTGACTGTTCATAGAGACTTCATAATGACAGCAGGGACAGACACTGGGGACAATGAAATTCTACCTGGTCAGGGCTTTTTTGGTTCTGCTGACAATTAACAATGATATTTTTCTTTTTTATGTTTTTCTCCTTTGCTCTCTGCTGATATTCCCAGCACAATCAAGCAAGGAAGAAGTTCCACTGCTGCTACTAATCGAGCCCAGCTGATTCTTTTGAAGCCTTTCTGCTTGGAATTACAGCATTTTTCTTGTGATTGTATTACAAGAACATGGCAGCCTCTAGTTCTCCTTTTGCCATTTCCATCTGTAGCTGTATATCCAAGTGTGGAGCTGTGTAGCCATAAGTACACTCACTCTGTCCTGTTTCACTGTTTCTATTATCCCTGCATGCTGTAAAAGTTGTGAAACCTGAAGGAAGCAGCCAGCAATGTGGCCAGTTCTAGGCAGAGATGCATTTTCTATGTGGAGACTGGGCTGTTGGAAAGACTGACACTTGTTTTTGTCATAAAAATTGCTTTTGCTAGCTCCAGTCTGGCTCAGTAAAACCTCCACGAGATCCTTGGCGGTTCCAAACACCCTTTTGCTGTGCTCTCTTAGTGCAATTGTTTATTTTATGGTGTCAACTACTTTGTATTGTTAGGACATCGTTGCAGGCCAATATTTTACTTGGCAAAACGCTTTGAGTCACACGCTCAGTCCCGCAAAATTTCCTAGTGTGAGTGATCAGTGAAACCAAGGCATGCTCTGACATCTGTGAGGGGCTGTGGGCAGAAGAGGGGGATTAGCAAAGAGGTGATCTCAGCTGTGTTTTGCATGCAGCACATGGGTAATTGAACCACCACAAAGCTGCAAGATGATGCTTGAGACTCCTCCCCAGTGTCTGCAGCTGGGAAGTGCTAAAGCACGCCACTCTCTGCTTTATTGGAGGCTGGAGACCAAACCCAGTTGGAAGTTTGGAATGAAGAGTTCTCCCTCATTGAATTGGCCACCCCAGAGGGGTGAGTGCAGCCCTTTGTGTGTACACACAGCCAGGGGCTCACGAGGAGCCAGCAGTGCCTTCAGTGACACAGATGGTGTAGGGGGGGTTTCTTTTATTAAAAACTGCAGAAACTGTCACCTGAAATGTGATGTGTCAGGTGTCCTGGCGGTAGAGCTGTGTGTGCTGTGAATTTGGAGAGGATGTTTGCTGCATGCTGAGATGGCTCAGGCTGGGTGTTTGATCACCATGCCCTTGTTCAGAGTCTGATACTGTAGGAATGATCACTCTATTCTTACTGGAGCCTGGGCGTGTATGTTGTTTCCTGCTGTCAGTCTTGCTTCAGTTTGCTTTACTGTTTTTCAGAGAAATCACCATGTCCTGGTGAATTGGAGCAGAATTGGTGCAGTGAGCTGCAGGTGGAGCACACAGCAATCCTGGCAGCCTAAACCCTCCTCTTCCCCAACAAGCTCATGGTGCTCCTGCTCGTGGCAAACACAACTGGGCAAATCTCCTCCAGCTTCTCTGTTCCACAAGAGCTTCTTACCCAGGAAATGTTTGGTTTTTTAGTTTTTTTTTCTGTCTTGCCAAATTGGTTCACCACCAGCACTGATAGCTGTGCTGCTGCTGCTCCATCCTGGCTCAGGTGGTCCCTTGCTGTAGGAGATCTCAGAGATGTAAAGGAACTTTCCCTGTGCTTAGAGGTTTGAGGGCTGGGGACACCAATCCCCAGCAGATGATTCCTGACTCCTGATTGCAGGAATGAAGCACCAGAGCTCACAGCTTTGTTAGTCAGGAGCAGGATCTAAGCCTGGATTGCTCCAGCAGCAGAGAATGGGTTGTTTCATCCCAGGAGAATTTTGTGGGTTATTTTGGCAGAGCACAATGGAAAAAGCGTGGACTGTGGCTGCCTTGCAACTCTTGGCTGTGTGGATGACAAAGTTTGCTTTCTGGGCTGCCAGGCCCTTTTGCCTTTGTTAGCACAAACTTAATTTGGAGATTTTTTTTTTTTTAATATTTTTCTTTTTACTTTCTTTCAGTCTCCTCTGGCTGGTCTTCCTCCCTGAAGCCCACATTAATGGAAGCATCCAGGAGATAAGAAAATGGTGAATTATGTTTTGCATCATCTATGGCTGGAATTTCAGTGCTGCAGGGTCAGTTTTAAATTATCCCTGGAGGGTTGGTTGTGTTTTATAAGCTGGATGGCTTGGCTTGCAGCCCTTTGATTTTTCCAAATAGTATAAATCTATAGACATTTGCCTTTGGCACAAAAAACCTCCCCACTTCGAAGTCAAGAGTAATTATTTTCCCAGAGACAAGGTCAGCAGCTGGATTCAAATAATGGGATGGAAAAAGCCACTCTTGTTGCTTTTCACATGATTTTTAATAAGAAATTTTCAAAAGTAACCTCAGTGCATCAGCGTCTGCCCCTTGCTCCCATGGCAGCCCTGAGAGGGCTCCTTAACCCAGGTACAGCTCCCAGGATCTTCCAGCAGGGCAGGAATTTCCTCTGAAGCTCCACCTGTAGCAACAAACACAGAAAACCACAAGAAATGCTACACAGCCACTCTTCCCCTTGCCTAATACTGGCTGTTTCTTTCCCTAAGATTTTCCAAATTACTTTAAAAACTCCTCATTTCCTTTTTAAAAAAATAAATGGTTAACTGGAACCAATATAGTTCACATCAACTGAAATCTTTCATTTACATTTCTACTTTTCCAGAAAGAAATACTCTTTGCAAGTAACTTGCACTAAAAATGCCAATTTAGGGATGGGTCCCAGGACAGCACTTTCCACCTGGCTCTGCAGGGAGGACGTGGGATGCAGGAGGGAAGTGCCCCAGCACTGGCCTGATGAGTGGTTTGGAGGAGAAAAAATAGACCTTGCATCTGTGCTGGACAGGAGCTGCATCCAGCCTGAATTTCCTTCTTGAAGCCATTGAGTTTATTAAGGATTATTATTTCAGTCATCCTTTCCCCTGCTACTGAAAGTCCATTAAGATGGAAAACAAACCCTGCTCTCTTTGAGCACGTGGATAGTTCTGGTCTGGACCAACTTGTGTCAGAGTGACATAACCCAAAAAAACAGTAAGAGCCGCTTGACTGAAGTTCTGCTGCCAGAAACACTGAAGGTTAAAATAATCCTTGGCAGGGTCTCCATCCCTTGCGGATCGCAGGTGTTGGACACGCAGATTCCAGCTCTGCCTTGGCTGCTTTGTGTGTCTGTGAAGCAGAGGAGGGACAGGGTGAAGGGTGAGGGGACAGGCTGGGCTCTCCCTCTGGCTCAGGATGGGTTCAGCTGTGTCCTCGTGGTGCTGCTGTGCCTGGGCTGCACTGGAGGCACCTTGGGCTCCTCCACGAGCCAGGCCAGGATGCAGCTCCTTGCTGTGCAAAATGAGGAAAGTGGGCAAAACCCAGATCAGACAGTGGTGGTGAGTACAAAAAGCTTCAGCACTGAAACCACAGGAATGGCTGAGGGGAGGAGGTGGGTGTTGCTTGTCAATCCTAGGGATATCTTTGTACTTTTTGTGCTCTTTCTCTCCCTTTACATTATTTATGGTTGGGCTGCAGGTGTTTGCCATCTTTTCTACACAATTGATATTTTTCCTCCTTCAGCTTCCTCAGCACCAGTTACATTTCCTGGGTGAACATTGTTCACAATCTGCTAAAAGCTGACCCCTGGGACTGATGGGGGATCAGCCAACAGGACAGGCTCGAGGGGATGGATGGCTGATGTCCCTGGAGACCTCAGTAAAATAACCCCAACGTTTATCATGACCTTGAGTAACACACTGTTTCCTTATCTCTCTTCCAAGTAAGTTAAATAACAGAAAAAAAGATTCCTCCTTTCTAAGCCATGTCAAAGCCTAACTATGGGTTTTTGAAGAACAGGCCCATTTCTATGAAGCAGGTAGATTCCTGTCTGGTGTAAATCAGGACAGGGTTGTCAGTCACTCAGAGCTGAGCTGGGGATGAGCCCCCAGAAATCCACTTTGCAGTTTTACATGTGAGCAGATCACTTTGTAAAGTATGAATACACTTTTCAAGTGAACTAAATCTCTTTGTGTGGAGAGTTTTCATATCAACGGATATATCATCTTCCATTCTAACACTTAATAAAACTTTCCATCTTCAAAGGAATCCCTGAAGATTGCCTGACGAAGACTTGAGTTCCTCCCTGGGCAGCAAGTTTTTAAAGTGCCGTTTTACATCAAGGCAAACCAGCACCGGGGTGAAGGATGCCATTTTGGAAAGGTGTCTGGAATTCTGGGAGCACTCAGGTTTTACCCCATCCTCCAGTGTGCCCAGGGTGCTGTTACCCTGTCACAGCACAGCACTGCTCTGCAGCTCATGCTCTGAGAAAGGACAGTGATTGCAAAGCTGAGGGAGGAAGTGCAGTTTGGGTGCTGAATACCCACTGGGAGTTGGGATCATCATCCACCCCAAACTCCCAGCTCACCCCAGAGCCACCATCTCCAGTGGGGCAGGAGCACCAGATTTAGGGTTTTCCTCATTTGTTTTTACACTGGCCTTTGGGCTGTTCAGTGTAATTCCTGGTGTCAGCAGAGGAACCTTTGCCCATGGGAGCAAGGCTGACTCTTTCCCTGTCCATCCCTCCCCTCTGCACCTGGTGTTGCCATTCCTGCCTGTCCTCAGTGGGTGTTTAATAGCTCCCACTCACACTGCACTGCCCTGGGTGAATAAACAAGGTGAGGGCTAGTTTGGTGTGGCTCAGAGAGCCGAGATGAACAAACCTTCCTGCAGAGCTGACAGCAATCCCACAGTCTCTGTGGCACCCACGGGTCATTCCCTGCCCAGACACCCACAGAGTTTCACTGTTTGTTTGAGTGCTGCCACTGAGCTGTGCAGAAAAGACTCCAGTAAATAAATACTCAGCAAAAGGGCAGCTCTCCCTGGCCAGTCCTGAGCCCAGCAGGGCATTGATGAGTTTGTTTAGGAGGCTGAGCAGGATATGTGTTTTCCACACAGAAAGAGGGGTGTTGGCCAGGTCTGCTCAAGGTGCGCTGGTTTGTGGGTATGAACCCCCAGATCAAACAGGGCAAAGTCTTTTTTGCCTTACAGTGTACACTTGGTGTGATCTTTCACTTTAAGCCTCATGCATTGGTGACATTTTTTGGGAAACCAGAAGTTAGTAGTGAGTTTCTCTCTTGGACTATCACATCTGATTTCCTTTGGCTGTTTTCCTGTGTTGGACTTACAGAAGTGGGAACAGGAGCAGGTACAGTTCCACAGTGGGCCACAGCCCCAGAGAGTTCAGAAGAGAGATGACTGCTAAACCTCAGCCCTGATGAAGCCACCCTGGCTTCAGGTGGTGCCGGTGGGTGCTGTGTGTGGGTACAGAGCCCTCCTTCCAGCAGGCAGAGTGCAACATGTGGGAACTGTGCTGGGAGGGGAGACCTGGGCGGCACCAGCAAACCATGGCAGGGCTCGCAGCTCTTCAATAAAGTGACAAAAACCCAAAGGTAATTGTGGGAAGAAGGTGCAGATTAACTTTGGCAGATGGGCCCAAGAATGGGGTAAATCAGGTGACTCTCCCATCACTAAAGCCTGGACTGAATACAGGACCTGGTGTACAGGGGAGGCTACTGGTCAGGTCTGAGGCATCCCAGGATTACCAGGCAGAACAAACCTGTTTCAAGCTGTGGATGTCAGTCTGTCACACTCACAGAGATGCCAGGATCCCTTGCACTGAGTTATCAGGAACAAACAGTTCACTGAGCAGTTTAATGTAGTGTCAGATATGATACCAGTTTCTCTTTGAAACAGAGTTTAATTTTCTTTTTAGTGTTTTTTTTTCTCCTCTCTGCTGTCAGTGCTGAAGCCTGTAGGACCAATTTATCTGTCCACTGGTGCAAACTGAAGTTTAGACACTGGTAAATCTTCTCTTCTGCTCATCCTCTCTTCTGCTTTTTCACCCTCATAAACATTGAAATACATTTTCCTATGACAGAAAAGACCAAAGAGCTGTGGAAGAGACAAACACTGGACTGGAACAACAGGAATAAACGGTGCCACTCAGAATTAAGCCCAACTTTGTTTGGCATTTTGGCCCCATGCAAATGAGTGGTAAAATTTGCATCAGCTTGGGCTGAGCTGAGATAAACCTTAATCCATTAGAGATGGTAACTCTTCGCTGCTCACACTGTGGGTATGGGTTTCTAGGCTTCAGGCAAGTCTGGTCGTGGCTTGGATCACAGCTGCCTCACTGAAGCCAGTTGCAAAAGTCGTGTTGACTTCAATGTGACCAGGTTTGGGCCCTGCAGCAAGCCTGGCCTTTCAGTCCAGATCAAATGTGATATTAATTTAATACCTGATGAATCACCTTGTAGGATATAATTTTTCCCATTGCAGGGAAAGGGGTGTATTTGACTACTCAATATGATCTCTCCCTCTTTAACTGCTAATCCAAGTAAATCTTCTGGCAGCAGACATCTGAAAAGCACTGGAAACTGCCATGCCACAAACGTGGCGATGAGCTGTAAAAATAGCTTTACACTGAAATGCTCTTTTATTGCAGCAGTTGCTATAGTTTCTGGATCTGGCAGAGATTCCTTCCCCATAAACCCTGACTTTAAAGGGGGGGCGTTGTAAGTCAGCTGTTGTGATTCCCATTAGGCTGAAACTTGGCACCAAGTCCATCTGTACGTTCAACTCCTCCCCTGCAGGTCTTCTGAGCTTTCTCTAAGTGTTTGTGTGTGACTTGTGCTCAGGAGAAATACCAGCCCAGATTCACTGGCTGCTCTAAAAGACTCATTCCTGGGCTCCTGAGAGGCAGGAGCAGCCCTAGGAGCAGCCAAGGCCAGGAGAGACTCGGCGTGGGCGTGTCAGATGAAATACCACAGTGAAGGTCAACTTCATTATTACTGTCTCCCTCTGTTTTATGTATCATACCTCACTCTTTCCAAGGTGACAAAGGAGAAATGAGAAAACCCACATGTGTTCCTGGCTCTCTGCTTCTCTGCACAGCTTCCATCTGTTCTGAGCAGAGAGATGTGGAAGTTTGCAGGGAAAGGCAAGAGCAAAGGAGGCCTTTCCCAGCCAGGTCTCAGCTTGGTTTGAGCCCCATGGCAGCAGGAGAGCAGGTGGGTGCAGAGAAATTCCCCACAGACATCTCAGCAATGCCAGGGAGAAGCTCAGAATGAAGCATTGGTGTGTCTTGCACCTCCCAAAAGCTTGCAGAGGACCAGTGCTGGCCTCTCTGTGGAAGGCAAATGCTCTCTTGGGGCTTATGCAGGAGGAGCAGAGGCCAAGGTGTGGACAAGACAGCCAAATTGCTCATCCCCTGACAGCAGTTTGCACTTTCAGTCAGCAAGAGCCAAGTAATGGTTTGTGGGGTTTTCAGTTAGCAGGAAGTAAGTCACCACCAGAAATCTTCCACCGGTGTTCCTCCTGAAGGTGAAGGTACATCAGTGCATGACGTGAACTAAAACTTGGGACGGAATGGTTTGTTTGGGGTCACTGTCCAATGGAGCTAAGCAGAAAATGCAGTTATTTGGGTGCTGTTGCTGTTTGTTTGGGTCCTGAACACAACCTTGCTCATTGTCACAGCCAGGATCAGGGGCTGCAGTGCTGCAGAAGGGGGCTGGGCACCATCCCACACAGATCCTGAGGATCTGCCATGTCAGAGCTGCAGGGAAGGCAAGGGGCAGGAGTACCTTTAAAACCATCAAATAAATAAATAATCCTTCCCACCCGCTGGTGGCTCTGATCCCACGTTGTGTCAATGCTCAGGAGCCACCCACGTGGCACGGGCAGTGCTGTGGGTTCCTGTGGCCTCATTGCAGGCAGGTCACTCCACAGGCTTCTCTTTGATGTTGAGGCAAGGGCTGGATATTTCTCTTCTCTTTACTTCTCCCTTTGGAGGGACAAAGGCAGTCGTGCTGTCTCGGGGCCAGCTGTGCTCTATGCAAACCAGATGCCCATCCCAGGCAGCTGTCAGGTGTTGCTGTGCCATGAGGGATCTGTGCTTGAGAGCTCAGTCTGGGAAGGCTGGAGCTCTGCTCTGCTCATCCCATGGCAGCACTACGTCCTTGGCAAGGCACAGAGGCTCCACAGCACCCACATTTCTGCAGCAGCTCCCAAAGCTCCCCCAGGTGGGACCCACCTGAGCCTGACTTTGTGCTGGGGGAGCAGATGATTTCAGGAAAAGGGAGTGCAGGGGTAAGGTAGTGAGGGAAATGCAAGATGGCCTATGGAAATCTCTCACTCCTGCAGAGCCCTGAGCAGGACAGGGGGTGCCTTCCTCTCCCTCCTAAGGCAGGGTTCACTTATGAAAAATGAACCACACGCCCCAGTCCTTGCCACCAACGCCTTTCCTTGTGGCTTTCTGTGCGCTGCAGTTGCATTTTGCAGACATCTGGATTCAATAACCCTGCTGATACAGCCCATAAAATTAGAAACCGAACACTGAGGAAGGCAGAGGTCAGTGAGTGATTCATCCTGATATAATGTGCTGGGGCTGGAGCGCTCCGGGGCTCAGGATGGGGCTCTGTGGGACCCCGGGGTGCAGGGGCAGCCCCTGCCCCCGGCTCCCTGCGCTCTGTCAGGAGATGGGAAAGCAGGGGGAGCAGAGGTGGGAAAGCAGGGGGAGGCACTGGCTGCCTCCAGCATTTCCCTGAGCTCGCAGGGACAGACCTGGCACCTCCCTCCTCCAGGAATCTGCGGCTTGCAGAGGAAGTGCTGAGCATCCCTCATTGGGGGGATAATCAAGGATTTGGAAAAACTGGGCTGTTTCCTCTCCACAAACTTCTTGTGTAACTGCTTTCCTTCTGGCTGTAAAGCCAGGACCTGAGCCTGCTGAAAGTCCTGTTTTGTGTGGAGAAGCTCCATGTGTGCCTCAGCTCATCCCTGCAGAATTTGGGGCGGTGGGGCTGAGCTGCAGCCTGCAGCTGTTCTTGCGTGTCCTTGCAAAGCTCTCCAAGCACCTGAGCCAGCATCTCTGAGGAGGAGGAGGTGGCTGCAGTGTCCCCAGGCTGGACAAGGCCCTGGCTGGAGCCAGGTTCTGCTCAGTGCCCTGAGCCTTGGGTGGACGGTTTCACCTCCCCAAACTCCCTCCTGCCCCAGTGGCTCTGGATCACCACAGCCTCTGGACACGTGTGGAGAGGTGAGAAGTCTGATTCCCTCTTTGCAGCACCCTGTGACTCCTGTCTCTGTGGTGAGCAGAGCTGGAGCTGATGTTTTGTTGAGCAGGGATCAAGAGGCTTAGAATGCACGTGGAGCGAGGGGGTTAAAGCTCCTGCTTTAATGCATTTAAATAGAGAATATATTAAAATGGAGAATGGAAGCAGAGAGAAGGGGATGGAAGAGGTCAGAGTACAGAGAATAGATTTGATGCTGTACCACTGCACAAAAATTCAGAAAGCCCATGGATACCCTCTTGCTGCAAGCACAGCTGTGCTGGATGGTGTGTGCTCATCAGCTCCTGATTTCTGAGCCTCAGTGTCCACTTGGGCTCTCTCTGCAGCCAAGAGAGAGAGGAACTGTCATATTTTGGTGGTGACAGCATGCACCCCGCAGTCTCCAGGGAGCACAGACACAGCCAGAGGGATGAAGAGATGTTTTCATCACCGTGCATGAGAGCAGTGACTCACACAGGGACTGTGTGATGAGGGAGGGATTTCATTGTCAGGAGGCTGAATCCTGCTGGCAGCCTCCACCTGCAGGGCTGCACACCCTTTGGGATGGTGTTTGCTCCAGCAGGATGGCCCTTGTGCCCTAGGATGGAAGGGGAGTGTGACCCACACTGTGGCTGGGCTCTTGCAGGACCTGCAGGATGGGCAGAGCCAGGGCTGGTGGCAGCAGCAAGAGGGTGGTGGTGTCACAGCAGCTCACACTGGGGATGTGTACTGGCCAAACTGGGGAGCTGGGCCTGCCTTGGTACCACTGCTTTGACTCTCAGGACTCTGCAGGACCCACTCTAGGCAAGAGTTTTTATAACTGGTTTTATCATAATGATTCTCAGAATTTTCATTCTCATTTCTTGACCTCAACACATTGAGACCACTGGCCCTGTTGGCCTGGAACCATATTTTCCTGCTATTCTGTAGCTGATAATCTCCGGAGCCACTTCCTGGGCAATTTTGGGGTGAAGAACATCTGTGGTTTGCTTTGTATTTGCACAAGTATTTATATTTGCAAACATACAGAGAAACTTCAGCCCCTGGTACTGCAGAGAAGCATCTTATACTTCCAAGAGCTGATATGCCAAAGACTTTTCCTTCCCCCAAGCCTTGGGGTGAAGCTGTTAAATCTCTATCCTGAGACACACTCCTTCACACCCGTTGTGCCAAATCCCTCGCCTTGCTAGGAGGGAGCTTGCCTAGGACCTGCAGGGTTTAGAGCCACCCAGGGGCTCTGGAATGGGAGATTGTGCACCTCATGTCACTGCTCAGGGCTCTCAGGGGAGGAGCACAAGCCTCACTGCCTGGGGGGCTGCCTTCCCAGCTGTTCTTTGTGAAATGGAGCCTTGTGGCATTGCATGAGCACAGCTGGAGCAGCAGCAGGGGATAATGTGATCCAGAGGCGGTTGCCTCCACCCTGCAGGATCCATCCTGGTGTGATGTCCTGGGCGTGCTCCTCCACCATTTTCACTGTTGGTGGTGTGAGTGGGATGCTTTAAGGTCACGGATTTCTGCTGAAGTGACATTATCCAGCGCTGGATAAATGAGTTGCCAAGAGAATGTTTTGCCATGAGGCTCTAGGCTGGACTCAGCAGATTGAGCTGGGCTCTTGAGGCAGACTCCTTCTGCTTCAGCTGAGCATGGATTTAATGCTGGACTGGCAGGTGCTGCACTAGCCCAGACCTCAGCCAGGAGAGTGTGAAATTTGGCTGCCTGAAGTGCTGCTGTTGTGTGCCCAGAGTGTGCCCAGGAGCTTCCCTGTGCTGCCAGCTCAACAGCCCTCAGCTTCAAGGGACAGCTCTCCATCACCTCCCCACCCTGTGCAGATTTGATCCTTTTAAGGTGACTCTTAATCCCGTCTAACTTTGCTGAAGGAAAACTGATATTCCCCGAGGAGGCAGAGGCAGGATCAAAGACCAGCAAGATCTTTATTCTGGAAAGTTTGGCTGGATTAGGCTCAGCTGTTATAAATATGCAGATCAAGTACCATGACCTACATTTCACTTCAAGGATATTTTATTAACTTTATTTTTTTGACTTGTCATGGCTTGAGTGTGGCTTGGCTGAATGGCTTCTGACTGTTAACAGCCTTGGCCTTGCCGTGAGCTTGTGCTGTTAAGTAATTTGCAATGGGTTTCTTTAATTACAAATGCTCTTATTTTTCATATTGTCACAGTCTGCATGGCAGATACAGATTTTTAAAAACCACGTGCCTCAGCCATGTGGGATTTGTAGAAGCTGGGAGTGCAGCCATGGGCCACACAACCATCAGGACATCTGCAGGCAGAGGAGCAGGCACTCAGTGGGAACACCAAAGAGAAAAGTGGGGTGCAGAGCTCTCAGCGAGAGGATGGAAGCCCACAGTACTGCTGAAAAATCACACCCATGGAGTCCCAAATGATGCAGCCACAGTTATGAGCTGCAGATGAAAACGCTGTGTTTATCTCTCCCCAGCAGAGTTTCTGCTCTGCAATGACAGGCTGGGAATGTTTTGGAACCTGCAGAGCCGTGCGGAGGCTGAGGCACCTTTGCAGGGTGGTGTCTGGGGAGGAAACGCCCAGCCGAGGAGGAAAAACAAATTAAATAAAAGCTCTTGCTGTTTTCCTAATTGTTGCTGCTTCAAATCAAAACACAAACAAAGAAACCTCAGAGGAGTTCACGGTGGGACAGGAGCTCGGTTTGCTGTGCTGGAACCCTGGCTGGCTCCAGTGATGCTGCTCTAGGCTCTGGGGCTGCTGGTGCTTTTGGGGGGAACAGCAGCAGACGGGGCTGTTGGAGAGGCAGGCACTGAAACAAAACACTGTGCTGGCAGCTCAGTGGAATGGAGAGGCTGTGGAGCCCTGGCTGTGAAGAAATCAGCCACAGGGGGAAGGAGAAGGTAATTAGCTGGAATAAATCATGTCAGTGTGAGCTGGAATCAGGGCCCAGTGTGGTGGCTGGGGTCAGCTGTGCATGGGGGCAACACGGCAGGCAGGGCATCCTTGTCTGGCCACACTGTCTGGGGTGTGATCTCACTCCCTGGCACCAGGGCCATGTTCATCAGAGCCAGAGGAAGGCTTCAGGCAGTGCAGGTTTGGCCTCCAGGTGAGAGGGGAATGTTGGGATGTTTGGGATTTGGCAGCTCCAGCTCCACTTTCTGCTTGGTGTCCTCAGCACAGCACCAGCCCCAGCAGGGGATGTGTGACAGGGCACATGGCACGGGGCACTGCAGCCCCTCTGCTCTGCAGACAAGAGCTGAGGTCATTCAGCCTGGAGAAGAGAAGGCTGCAGGGACACCTGAGCTGCTAAAGCAGCTCCAGGAGAGCTGGAGAAGAACTTTGGACAAGGGATGGATTGACAGGACAAAGGAGAATGATTCATACTGACAGTGCAAGGTTAGATGGGATATTGGGAAGAAATTCTTCCCTGTAAGTGTGGGGAGGCCTTGGAACAGGGTGCCCAGAGAAGCTGTGGCTTCCCAAACCTGAGAGTGTTCAAGACCACATTGGACAGGGCTTGGAGCAGCCTGGGCTGGTGGAAGGTGTCCCTGCTCCAGATCTTTAAGGTCCTTTCCAACCCAAACTGTTCTGTGATCCTGTGCCATGCAGGCACTGTGTGGCTGAGCCCAAGGGCTGTCTGCAGACTGGCTCCTCCACGGGCACTGAGAATTCTGCTTTTGTGTCCTGGTCCAGTCCCCTGGAGCAGCCTGGGTGTGGAGCACAGCAGGAGCTCCTTTATGCTGCTCTGGCTCTGCCTGGCCAAACCACACACGCTCCCAAGCAGTGCAACTCTGACCTGAATAAATAAAAAGCTCTTCCAGTTCCCCCCATCCCTCCCTTGCCTCACCCCCAGCTCTGAAGGAAAAAGGAGAGTTCAGGAGTTTCACACAGCATCCAGTTTCAGGCAAATGTTTTCTGTAAAGCTAATTGAAAATGTTCCTCTGTGCTGTTCCCACTCACACGAGGCTGTTGTGGGGGTCAGGGCTGTGGGGATGTTCCTGTGCACCCCTGCTCTGGGGCTGTGGCCACAGTCCAGCACACAGTGCTGAGCAAGGCACTGAGTGATTCCAGCAGGTACTGAGTGATTCCAGCACGAGCTGGCAGGTTTTGTCACATCCTCATGAACTCCTGGAGCTTTACAGCAACTGCCCAGCCCCAGAGAGCCACCATCCCAAAGAATTTATGATGCAAATCTACATCCCAGACTTGTCAGAGGAGAGCATGAAATGGCTCAGATCATTGGGATTTGCACATAGGAGCTGATAGGGATGTGTGGCCTCTGTCCCTGTCATCTCTCAGGGATGCTCCCCGGGCTCAGCAGGGCTCTGGGAGTGCCCAGGCTGGGAGCCACCGCAGGGACCCGCACTGACACAGCCCAGGAGGCAGTGGCTGTGTCTGCACGTCCCCAAGGGTCCCTGGGCTGTGCCCACAGGCAGTGCTGGGCTCCCCTGGCTGGTGCAGCCCCTCCCTCCCCTGGGTGGGTTTGGGCAGGAGCGAGGCTCCGTGCGAAGGTGCAGGTTTAGGAGCTGGGCATTGACTTTTGGTGAATTACCTCCATATTCTTAGTTCTCCACTTGCTCATGAGTGTCACAACAAGAGAGCCTGGAAAGGCGCCCAAACACACCAGAAAGGAATCTAATTTCTTTTCGAGGGAGTTGCTGCAGAAAAACATTTGAGTTATTTGCTAAGCTCTAATAATGATACTTTACATTTGCATTGCAGCTTCCACCTAAGGGCATCTTGGCACAGCCAGTAATTAAACCTCTGAGTCCTTGTGAGGGAGACAAAGCCCTTTTCTAACATTTGACAGACAGCTAAACTTTGGGCCAGGGTCAGATTAAGTGGCTTGCTCGGAGATGTACATTGAGTGTGCAGCAAATCCAAAATCAAACAAGAGCCTTGCTCAGCCCGAGTAGACATTTGGGATTCTGCTCCCTCTGCTCTGCTCCAGTTGGCTTTTGTGAGCCTCTGTGGTTTGATGGCAGTTCAGAGACATCCCCTCTTGGTATTAAAAGCAGGAAGGTCTTTTGTTGGATTTAGGCAACAAGGCGAGCTAATTGCAAATTCAATTTTGGTTAGAAATTGAAGCTCAGTCTCCATCACCTTAGCAGCCACAGAGTTATCTCTCAGGACTTTGCTCCAGCACTAGATTCATTTCAGGTCTGTTTTCGTTAGAGCTTTATGGTCAGTAATTAATGGTATAATTACACGTTGACATAATGAGGGCTCCTGACATGGCAAAGCTCGGGGCAGGGCACTGAGTGCCACTCATTGTTTGCTCCTGTTTCTTTAGTTTGGAGGCTGAAGCAGGCAGCTCTGGGCTCTGACAGCCCAGCTCCAGTGGGGGAAGCTTCTGCACCAGTGCTGTGTCCAAAGGCACCAGCACCCTCAGAAACCCACAGGTTCCTTTGCCGTGCTGGCCAGTGTCATCTCCTACAGCTCATCCCCATCCACTGGGAAAATCCTGAACAGACCAAACTGGGAGGAACCCAGCACACCTGGCCACCCACTGGGGACAGAGCTGTCTGAGCTGACAGAGTTTCCTGGGGTTTCCAAGTTTTCCCTCCATGCAGTGTCCTGGCTGAGCACAGCTCTGGGTGGTGTTGGGTGCTCTCAGGAGGTTACAGCGTGCAGGTTCAGACAAGCAGGGACATGTGATGGGCTCTCAGGGCTCTCTTTCCTGCCAGGAGCTGCACTGGACCATAGTTTCACTGGGTAGTGGTGCTGCAGGCACCCGGACCTGCATCTGCTCTCTGGTCCCCTGTAATTCCCTATCAAGCAGTGGGGACACCCATGGTGAGGATGGATCTCTCCAGCTTCGATTACCGGGGACAGGCAGACCCCAGGGACATCTGGTGCAATTATTTTAGGGTTTATCTCTACTCTTGCTGCCCTAGGGATGACATTTAAACTCTGGGGTGTTTCCTCTTCTTCCAAGTCATGCAGCCCCTGTCTGGCCCTGCACATGGCCAGCACAGCCACCAGTGCCCTGACAGCCACCAGGACACAGGCAGGCTGGAGGAACACAGCTGCCCATGGATCAGGCCTTGGCTGCTCTTCCATCCCCATCTGCTGGCCAGCCTGGAAAAGATCTCCCTGGGAAATCCCACAGGGCTGCTCAGCTTGTGTCTGGGCATGCTGGGCACAGCAGCTGACCCGGTGATCCCTGTGCCATCCTGGTCAGTGGTGGATTTGGCTATGAGGAGAAAGCAGAAATTCTGATTTTTGGTGGGATCTTGCAAGACCCTGTGAAGTCTGTATGCAGAGAGGGAAACTGCTTTGTGCTCAGCTCTCAGCTCCCATCAATGTTAGGTCTCTAACTCCCTCTGGGAGTTTCTTGTCTGGGAGTCCTCTGTCAGGGGACTTTCCTATGCTGGGTTTTACAGAAAAAAGGAATGCTGGAGAGCCAGGAATGGGCCAGCATCTGCACTGCCCTGGTTCATTGTGAACTCCACACATCCTTGGTCAAGTTCTCTGCTTTCTCTGTAGTTTTCTAAAAAAAACAACAACAGAGTAGCAAAACCTTCCTTCCTCACTGAGAGGCTGCTGGGAACATGTGAGTGAGCTTGGTTCAGTCTTGTTTTCTGGTCTCCTGGTTTGTCCCAGCTGGAACCAAAGTTATGCAAGCTGATGGCAGCAATGTTGTGAGGGTGTTTTCCTAGTGGAGCTTGTTCCAGAGGTGGGGATGGGACAGGGATGCTGTGGGCACTGGGCAGATTGGCAGTGTGGTGGTGGATGCTCTCTCCTTTGCAGAGAAGCTGAATCAAGGTGATGAAAGAGGGACAGCAGCTGCCTAGGTGCTTCCAAAAGAGAAATCATCTTGGAGATATTGTGGGGAAATGCCACCATCAGGCTCTGCAGGTTCCTGGCTTCAGAGGCTGAACCTCAGCCCTCCCTTGAGGGACTTGGCTCCCCAGAGCACAGCACTGACCTCTGGTTTTAATTGTTTTCTCAGTTTGGTGGATCTCTCCATCTCAGAACTTAGGGAGAGAAAACTTCAGGCTTTAGATAAGAAAGGCAGAGAAAACCTGGCAGCTCAGAGGAAAGAAAAGGGATAGGTTTCTCCAGCTAGTGCCAACCAGCAGATGCCCTGAGTAATTCTGAGATCCAGATACCACTGACTGCATTTGCAGTGAGGTCAGCCTATCCCCATGCTGATTACCAAGAAGCAAGAGCTGTGGTGAGAGGAGCCATCCCAAAGGCAAACCAGCCTCAGCCTTCCCTGTGCTCCAAGACAGAGCCACAGCCCAGGCTGGTTTGTTCAGAGACACATCTGTGCTGTCAGGGCCTGCTGGGCCTCAGAAAACTCCAATGAATCCACAGCTAAAGCACAACTGCTCTCATCTCATCTCATCTCATCTCATCTCATCTCATCTCATCTCAGATCCAAGCTCAGCTTTCCACATTTCAGAGAAAAAAGAAAAGTCCTCTGAAAGACCCAGCCAAAGCAGCAGTGCTGCAGCACCTGGGGTGGGTTGTGTGGTTCTGGATGCTGGCTGCAAAGCTTGTATGGATTATCCTAAAAGGATGATGTGCAGCTGCAGATGGGTTACCAAGCATCTACTTCATATATCTACTCTTAGAAAAAGCAATGAGAGATGGTTTCTTCTCCTTTGAGGGCCAATTCTCATCTTCTGCTCCTGTTCATTGTGCAAATGCTGCTTCACCTGCAGTCTGCCCTTCTTCAAGGACACTTTCTTCCATTTCTGAGACTGTGCTGCTCTCAACAGGTGGTCAAACAGCCCAAGTCTTCAGTGCTCTACCTACCTGGCATCAGCCTGGAAAGCTGGAAGCCTTCCTGTGCTGTCACAGCCCATGGATTTTATCTAAATTCCCTCGGATTGGCTTGAAGCAGGTGCTGAAGGTTTCAGGTGTTACCCAATACAACTTTGAAATATTTTCCGGACTATTTAGGTGCTGGGAAAAACCATCTCAATCAGAACTATCTGTAGAGACCTGTGGTGTGGATTGGATGGCAGAGAAAGTTGTGGCTGCTGATTTGCTCCCAAACAGAGCTGGCTGCAGCAGTGCCTGGCTGTGGCTGCATTTTTACAGAATATGTGTGAGCATGGCATTATGGAAGTGCCTGGATTCGTCTGTGGAACGAGACAAGTGAGAAAGAGGCCTTAGGAAGGTAATTCCATCTGCTGAGTAGGGAGACCCTCGGGGTCTCAGCAAGAGGGGCTGGACCAGGAGGTCAGCACCTGAATAACTCTGTCTCTGGTCATTCACCTTGCTCCAGGGATGGACCAGAGCTCAAAGATTTCAGAAATGCTTTTCCCCTTGCCAGGAGTGTGCCCATGTCCCCAAATCACCCATGGTAGCTGCCCAAAATGTGCTGGGCCCTGCCTGGCACCCCAGAAGGCGAGGGTGTGTTTGTGTGAGCTCCAGCAGTGGTGGGGAATCACTGAGCCTGTGATGAATCCCAAGGCTGGCTATCCATCCCCTGATCTCTAAATGCACACTGAGACCGTCTGCCAGCTCTGTAACAGAGCCTATCTTTACAATTATCTGTGATCCCCAGTGATATGAGACATTTAATCTGTGTCTCCTGACTTCTTGTCAGATTAATTACCATCAGCAGCAGTGTTTTCTGCTGTTTTCAGGGGAATCCAGTCATGGGAAAGTGAAGAAACAGCTCTGCCTTTTTCAGCAGGGCTGGAAGGAGGAGGGAGGGCACTGGGGGTGTTGTGGGGCTCCTGCAGGTCCCTGCAGCCTGGGCTGGCCTGCTGGGACTTCATCGCCTCAGAGGTCTTTTCCAGCCTCACTGATTCTAGATCCCATGGCTTTGCAGCAATGCAGGAGTGTGTGTGGCTGGCAAACTCCTCTCGTTCCCTGCAAGCGCTCCTGCTCTCGGGGCTCCCAGCGCTCAGCCTTGGCCAGGGGGGATGGCTGGGAAGGGAGGGCAAAGGGAATGGGAAAAGTGTTCGGGCTCCTGGAGAGCGGCACGAGGCTCTTGCCTCCTCGGTCTGTGGGCAGTGATAAATTTGGCAGCTGCCGCAGTGACTGCGTGGGCTGATTTCGTGTGTGTGCGACTCTTCCCGGTTTCTCAGGCTGCGGCCCCCTCTGAAAGTGAGCTGAGGAGTGGAAACCTAATCCTGTGTGTGGGCGGAGAGCCCATCCCGAGTGCTTTTGGAATGGCCACTGGCCGGCTTCTTCCTCCCTAATTCGAACGGATGCTCGGCACTGGGGGATGCTGCTGGACAGTGAGGGATGCTGCTCAACAGTGGGGGATGCTGCTCAGCAGTGAGGGATGCTCGGCAGTGAGGGATGCTCGGCACTGGGGGATGCTGCTCAACAGTGGGGGATGCTCGGCAGTGAGGGATGCTGGGCAGTGGGGGATGTTCAGCACTGGGGCATGCTGCTCGTGGTACCCATCCAGGATCTAGGCTGTGCAAACAAGCAAGAAAAGCAGGGAAATGCTGAGGCTGTGCAGAGCAGCAAGCAGAGCTGCCAAACCCCGCTTCTCCCAGCTCTCCTGATGAGGATCCCGATGTGCTCTGAGCAAACAGCAGCAGGGGCTCATTGTCACAGGTGTCACCGGGCACCCCATGCCCTGGCCAGTGGCACTTTCTCTGCTGTGAGTTGTGAGGTGATATGATGATGTGCTGGTGTTCATCACCTCCTCCTCCCCACTGGCTGCAACCAAGGGATGTGATGCCCCCAGCCAGCAGCATCACTTGGGATAGCAAACCCCTTTGGGATGGCAAACCCCCTTGGGATAGAAAACCCTCTTGGGATAGAAAACCACTTGGGGATGGCAAAGCCCCTTGTGGGCTCACTCACCCCTGTAGGGTGCTGTGGTGTGCTAGCAGACCATGGCTGCAGGCAGCTCTGGATGGATGTGTTGGAGAGGAGAAACCACAGCTCACAAAAGACAACAAAAATTCACTCTTTTCTTAAGGTAGAAACAAATACATGAAGATGCTGAGGGGGATCAGCTGGCTCTGCATGGAGTGCGGGAAATGCCTGGCTAGGAAGCTCTTGGATTCAGTAGTGTGGTTGGAGCCACGTTGTTCTTTTCCAAAAATTAGATAAAATCTAAGATATTTTCCCAGAAAACTCTCTGTGTCTTCACCCTCTCCCTGACAGAGGGTGCAGAGCAGAAATGCATTTGGAGCCTCTTGGGCTTTTCCCATGGAGCACTTGGCTTGTTAAAATATTAGACATCAGGGTACTTTATTACCTGCAATAAAAAGCCTCTGCTAATCTTTAACATGCAGTGTGTCAGAGAAAAAGGATTGCATTAAAAACCTGTTTATGGGAGTGTTACTAAAACTTGTAAAAAGGAGTAAAAGTGAATGATGACTGAAAAAACTTCACTTTGGAACAGCAAAGGTTCTGCCCACCAGGCAGTGCCCAGTGCAGTCCAGACCTGACCCAAAGCTCAGTGCAAGGAGGAACTTGCACCTCCCGCCCTCTCCACCTCTGATTTGCAGATTCCCAAGCCTGCTGCTTTGCTCCACAGCAGTCTTAATTCTAAACTTCTTCAGCAAACCACCCCAAACATGTCTGTGTTGAGGAGAACAGCCTGTCTAGGGGTATGGCTGGAGCTCCAGCACTTCTCTGTCCCTTGGCACTTGGGTTCAGCATTTTATGACATTAGCCTTTCCTGCAGCATTTAGATTTTTATAATGCTGCCTTTTTACACAATGCCTTAATGCCTGGTAGGTTTTGATATTTTCATCTGTTCTCCCCACTACAGGAGGGTGGAACAGAGCTGTGGGCTGTGGTCCCAGGGTGAGATGACAGTGCCATATCTGCTGCTTCAATAACTCATAAAAACATTTCAGCCCTCTAGAAGGATAATTTCATCCCAGTTTCTGTTCAAGACAAGGTCTGGGAGTGTCTGAGCTGTAATCGCATGGACATGCCTGTTCCCAGAGCTCAGCTATTGGATTTCAGACAAGGCAGAAGAACAGCATCAGGTGTCAATTTTTTTTCTGCTCTTTCTACTCCACAGACTATTTTTAATATAATTTTTATTGCATTGCAGATAAACAGCTAATGGATGGGTTCCCATGAGAATCAGGATCTATCCACCATTCACAGCAATTTAGCCAAAGGGAAAGTACAGTTTCATGAGAGACTTGAGTTCTTTTGTGCTGAAATTTCCCCTCTTTTTATGATTTCATTATATTTACCAAAGCTGGTTCACATTAAGCCATGAAGCTGGTGCTGCCTCACCCCATGGCTGGGGGGAGGAATGGGAAAAGGTTGTTTCAACAACATTGTCACCCCAACTGCTGCTGACAGCAGCTCTCAGCCGGGCAGGGGGGTGAAGAGGATGCGGGACCCTCTTCTGACTTCCCCTGCGTGATTGTATTGTGGGATCAGTGTGTCCTTGCTCTCCTCAATACTCTCATCTGCAAGAGGCGGTTTGAAGTGGTCCAAAGCAGCATATTTATGGTAGCATAGCTCTTACTTAGGCTTGGGAGATGCACTGTGGCTCTGTGTCCAATCAGCCCTGGGGAAAAAGCTCCAGTGCTTGTGTTGTGCTGCCTCATCCCCATCTGGGAGGGAAATGCCAGCTGCCTCAGATGCTTGTAAGGACAGGGATGTTGTTCACCTTGACTTGGGCACTCTTAGTCTGGCCAGGAATTCAACAGAGCAGCTGACCTGTGGATGTGCTGGTGAATTCCAGCAGGTCCCAGGTGGATGCACTCTGGGAATGTGCTTTTGGAAGGACAGATGCTGCTGAGTGCTGGGACTGTGTGTGCTGGGGCAGGGACACTGAGCATGAGGTCAACAATAGGATGTGTGTGACCCACAGGAAACCTCCATCCATGTGTGATGCTGATGAATTTGGTGACAGATCTAGCAAAGAGCAGGGTAAGGAGTGGGAAGAAGATGTGGGAAAGAGTTGATGGATGCAAAAGGCATCAGGGACCTGGAGCATCTCCTGCAACTGCATCAGGATAATGTCTGGAGGTGAGACTGGTGCCATCTGGGGAGATGAGTGATGTCAGACAGACCCAGAGGGTCTCTGCTACATCTACCCCTGGCAGTTACAGAGTTAGATCTGGAAGAATTTCTTGCTTTTAAGCTGAGACCTCAGAGCAAGGACCCTGCCAGATGAGGCTTGGAGAGAAAAATTCTTTTCTGTGGTTGCATTTTTGAGAAGCCAAATGTCAGAGGGTGGTTCTTCAAAGGCAGGCCCTGCTCTCCAGATGGGCTGCCTCCCACTCCCAAGCATCTCCCTCTGCTGAGCACAGAGCAGGCTGGAGCTGCTCAGATCTCAGCTGCCTCCTGCAGTCATGTGTGAAGCAGCTGTAGGAAATCTGTAGGTGAAGGGCTGGAAGTGGAGCTGGGATCTCCGTGAGGGTGTTCACAGAGCATTTAGTGCAGGCTGGGAAGGATGAGGCTTTGATTTGGGGAGCCCCAGCAGGGTTCTCAGGGGTGCTGCTCATCCTCTGTGTCCCTGGCAGGGGGGACACAGCCCCTGCTCTCCAAGGGTTTGTCACTGGGGCACCTGTTAATGGGATGATGGCAGCACTGCAATCATAATGTTGTGTGACCCCCATGCTCACTGTGGTGCCTGGAGAGGCTC
>VRYO01002184.1:2670287-2697434 GCA_009812075.1 Sialia sialis | reverse complement strand
TTCCCTCTGACTTTCAAAGGTGAGTTTGATAATGACATTTTGTGCAGTCAGAAAAATGCCACATTTCCCCAGGGGTAGCCCAAGGACATGCATTGAATTTGTGACCTACTGGGCCTTCAGCTAGTGTGCTGGACCCCACACAGGTCTGTGAATGCCTCTTTATCTGGCCTTGCCATGCTCTGCCTGTCGAGGCTGGGGGCCCTGCATCATTCTTCCAGCACTCTTCAGCCTGACCTGCAGTGGCCTGAGCTGTACAAACACTCACAGGAGGGAATGTTATTCATGTCTCACACAGAGCTTGCACTATATCCTGGGCACTGTATTACAAACTTCTTCAAAGAAAAAGCCACTGAACAAAATTCAGTCAGCTTTACCCAAGGGCCATCCCCTCTTGTGCTGCAGCCAAGGAGGCTCTGCTGGGACTGCAGCACAGAGCTCCCTGTGTCACACAGGGATGGAGAAAGCTTCCCTTCACAGGGCAGTGACAGCAGTGGCACAGCCTCAGTGAGCTTGACTGCTGGGCAAGAGCATCCTGGGGGCTGCAGCAGCTGCATGCTGCCCAGGGTGTGGGATGCAGAGCGAGTCTGATCACTCCATCCCAGCCCCCCAGCTGGGACATGCTCAGGTCTGCACAGCTCCTCACCTTTTCCAGATGTTTAGAGCCAGGGAGCCGAAATCCTGCAGTGACCCATCCCAGCTGGCCAGCCAAAGGCCTCCTGCACACCCCCAGCATCAGAGAACTCCAAGCACAGCCATCAGCCACTTTAACATCTGAATTGTCATTGCAACTCCTTCCCCTAAATTTGCAAGGCCAGGTTTATGTCTTTCAATATTGGGTAAATGAAGCCTGATGCTGAGACACTCTGGCCTGGTGATAAATGGTGTGTTGAGAGATGGTTTATGGGGCCATCATGGGCCACTTTATCTGCTGCCACTTGCGAGTTGCTGATCCGTTCCTTTTTTATTTTCAGAGTTAATTTTTATTGATTTCTTCCCCTTGCTTTTCCCCAGCCACAGAGAATGAGGGAAGAGCAAACAAAAGCGGGTGCAGGAGGATGGGCCATCAGTCAGACTCCACCTGCCACCCTGTGGGACTGGGTGAGCTGGGCTGGAGGGGTGCTGGGCACTGGTACCTGTCCCTGGCTCCCTGGGACCTGGGACACTGCTGGCCTGGCTGTCACTCAGTGTGCAGCTTCTGTAGTGGAACCCATTCCCCCATCAGTGAGAGGGAGGGTTGGATAAATAAGGGATAAAGAGGGAGTTTGGATGTGGGTAATCCTGCAGCCCCAGAGCTGCCAGCCAGTCCAGCCCCTATTTTAACCCAGGCTTTAGAGGGTGGTGTAAAATGCCAGATTAGAGGGAAAACATATTTTTTAAAGAGGCAACAAAAAAGCCCTGGATGGATGGGGCACAGGGGGCAATGCTGGTGACCAGGTTTTCCATATTGATACCCTGAGCATGGGGTGGGCTGGGGGACAGGGCTGGGCACCCCTGGGGTGACCCTTGAAGGGGGTCTGCTGGAACCCACAAACCTGAGAGTTTTGAGCTTTCTGTGCTTTCTGGCACTGACCCCCTGGAGAATACTGCTTTTGGCCTGAGGCCTTGGAGAGGGCTCCAAATTTGAGTGATGGAGTTAAAATCATGGGTGTGTAGTTAGAATGGAAGTGTGTAATTTCACGTGGTGAAGAGTTTGAAATTTGGGGTTTTTGTAATACAGTAATGGGTATGGGACAAGATGGAGGTTCTTGAGTGTTGCCTCTTTCTGTCCCCTTTATTCTTTTTTGTGCTTTCAGGTAGCAGTTTTTTGTTGGATAATTGGTGCTGCACTGCAGGTCAAAGGTGTTTGGTTATTGGGTCAAAAGTATAAATAATATAGGTATTAGTTCTGTATTGGACTGTTTAGCTTTCAAAGACCTTGTAACTAGCTGCATTCACCTCCATTTTGCTCACTTTTAGCTGGTAGCAAGAAGTGCTGCAGAACTCTTTGTACTTAAGGTAAGATTTAATAAACAACCAAGTCTGATCATGAGAATTTCATCTCTCTCGTGGTTTTAATCCTGACTCTGAGTGAAGACAGAAGAAATGAAGACAAGCACCAATGAAGTGGTGCAGCCAATCCATTGACAGGGGTTTGGGCTGTGCAGGGAGCCCTGGTACCCCCATGGGAAACATCTGGGGACCCCCACCCTGGGGTGGGCACAGGGCTGGTGGAAGGCAGGAGCTGTGGGTTCCTGCAAGAGTCTCTCCATGGTGGGACCTGTGCCCTGGAGCAGCCAGGCTGGGCAGTGAGCGTGCCTGTCACTGCCTGTGGTGCTTCACAGAAACGCCACAGTGGAGCTGCTGCCATGTATGAGGCTGATCCCAGCTCCCATGGACTCTGTGGGTGGGTGTCCCTGACCACGATGCCACCTCCTCCCTGTGCAGCTCCACCTGCTCTGCAGAACTGATGGGAGGGCACAGGAGGAATCACTGCAATTAACCCTGGCTGCCCTGACCAATCAACTGGCAGAGCATCCAAAGACAGTTCCAACGAGCCTGGGGAGAAAAAGTGGGGGCACAGTGGCCACCTGAGAGCACTGAGTGGCCTCTTCTCTGCCCTCCCCATGGACATGCACTTGCATTAGAGGGCTGAGTGCTTTTATTTTGCTGAACCACTTTGAAGTGGAAACCAAATTGCACTGTCTCCCTCCCAGCTCCCTTGGGCCCTCCTGGTTTTAATTAGTTCCATCTGATCATCATAGGCTTCCAACAAATAAATGTGCTTTTGAACTGCTTCAGAAGCTGGGTGGTGGCAGAGCCCAGGGAGCTCTCAGGGACACACAGGCTGACAGGGCTGAGCACAGCAATGCTGCAGCCAGGCTGAGTCTGGCCATGGCCATGGCTCTGCCCTGCATGTTTTCCATGTCTGCAGGCTGAACCTTCTGTGCTGAGGTCTAGGATCATGGAGGAAGATGCTTTAATCTTTTTGCTGCACAGGCATCAGTGTTCTCCTTCTGCTCCTCCATCCACTCCTGAGCTCTGAGCTTTCTGTCTCTAGCTCGGCTCCTCAGACTAGGCTGAAAGAAGAATTAATGGGAAAGAAGCTGTCTTGTCTCACTGCCTACGGGCACTTTCTGTACACAAATCTTTGCTGAGGAAGACAACATCATCCCTGTCAGGGTGTGGGGTAGCTCGAAAATGAAGTCCTAACTCACTGAGTTAGCAGAAAAAGCCACAGTCTCTCAGGAACTGTGCTAGTCAGAGTCCTTTGAAACAGCAGGGACAAAACCTCCTTTGAGGCTTGCACTCCCCTCTCCATTCCTCTGCTCCATAAAGTCAGGACAAGCTGCCCCAGGAGGGCTTTATTCCCACATGTATAAAATTTACCTTGGTTTCCCTGTTCTGCTGATAAGCAAAGCCAGTAAATCTGAGCAGTGTTTCTCTCTAGATTTGTGGAGGAGTGAGTGGGAGTATATTCCTCTTCTCTTGTCCTAATTAATCTGCAGTTTTCTGTTCTGGCTGTCAGGTATTAGGCTGTAGAGTGGCTGTGACTCTGGATTAGGTGAATGAGCTGATTGCTCCAGATCCAGCCAATGTCCCAGGAAAATTCCAGGTGCTCTTCCTGCAGCCTGGACTCACCCAGGGAGGGACCAGCAGCTTTCTTCAGACAGCCCATCCCACGAGCATCCTCATCAGGGACCCCAAAACTACTGGAAGGACCCAGACATGGAGGGCTAAGTCTTGTCCTGCTACCACAAAATGTATTTATTCCCTGTCTGCCTTCCCCCATGGGGCACCCCCGCGTTTCCCTTCTCCAAAGGCCCTGATGCAGAGAAAGCTCCCCCTGCTCTGGGCTGGGGATTCCCTGGGGGAGCTCCTGCCTGTCTCAGGACAGGGGCTTCAGGCACCACTTTGGTGCTGCTTTGTCTCCTTGTCACTTGCTCTGGTCTGTCCACCCCGTGTTGAGGGACACTGTGACCTCTGGATCTGACACCCCCACAGGTGCCACTTGTGTCCCCAAGCTGTGGGACAGCTTGTCCACAGTGTGTGACACTGCCTGACACCCAGAAGTTGCTCTCTATTCTTATGGAATGTTTTAAAAACTCCATGTGACTGCCTGGCCTCCTACATATCCTTGGGTCCATATTCTGCAGTTTCCTACATTTTTATAGATCCTGTGAGGCTGGGAGGAGCCCTCAGACATCTCCTGCTTCAAATGCTCCCTCCCCTCCACCAAGGCAGGTCACAGGTGACCACAGCCTGCCTCTGCTTCAGGGAGAATGCAGCTCAGCCTTGCTGTCTCCTCCCTTCCACTGCCCCTTGTAGATTTAGCACTCCAGAATTTGGGCTGTTCCAGCCAGGACCACACCTAAAGACTGCAGACAAACATATTCTTTTTTCTGGATTTATATTTGTAAGAATTATATATATATTTTATAATTATATTTTTTTAATTTTTTTTGTCAGTTCAGTGTACTTGTTAGGGTACAAGATCTTCTATTGTGTTAACAAAAGCTCGACAAGCACAGAAATCTTCCAGTGCCAGAAGCAGAGTCCTGCTCAATTACAGCTCATCTCCTGGAGTGACTTCCTCCTCCAGAGAACTCTTCTGCTATCAAGTGTGATTGTGTGGTGTCACATTAGTGAGAGCTTTGCAGCTGTGATTCCAGCTGCTCTTTCCTGGACAGTATCCTGTTTATGATTAGAAAAATATATGAAGCAACAAGCAGATTTAATCACTTGGTGTCCATGTCATATCTACAGACAACAGACTGGGAGGAGGAGAGGAGGCTTTAAGGAAGTGTTTTAGAGCATGGTTCAGTGCTCTAAAATATTGTGTATCAGTTAATTATGCATAAACAATTCCAAACCCTTGGAAACATTCAGTTTTTGCAACCAGACATTTTCATTTGGTTTTCAGATCTGGTTCAAGACCTGGAATTTGCTCTCTGAAGCCCTGAAATATCTGGGAATCAAAGTTTGGAAAAAAACTGGGGGGATAGCGTTGGTTTTATCTGAATTTATGTTGGTACTGACAACTTGCAAATTAGGATTCAGGGTTAGTTAGAGGCAGCCTGAGCTGCTGCTGGAAATGCAGTCACCTAAAAAGGAAATAGGAAACACCATTCTCTCCCAGCCTGTTGATTACTGTACTTGTTTCTGGTTTACACTTCATTAGCCCTCCCTCCACACAGATTGAAATTTGATTTGAAGAAGGAGCAGTATTTCTTGCTGTTTGGTCTTGGAATTATTTCTGGAGTTGGAAGCCAGCATCCCTAGTCTGGATGATGGCTTGTCCTGCTTTGGAGGACAGGTGTCTGTTAAGAAAGGCAGGAGTCTCTGTTTGAACTTGAGAATGTAAACCACACCCCTCCAAATTATTATAATTTTGAAATTAAGGGGCTCTTAGGTAAAGATATGGGAATAGGAGTTCTTTACTAGGAAAACTAAAATAGAAATACAGTACTACAAAGAACAAAGCCCAAACCCTGCCAGAGTCAGAACACAAGCTGACAGCCGTCAGTCAGTCAGGGTGTTGGCAGCAGTGCCATTCAATGGTGGCTGCATCCTCCTGCAGTGATGTGCTTATTTGGAGCAGTGCTCCTGGACAAGGTGCAGTTTCCCTCCAAAGGTCCAGTGATGATGTAGAAAGGTCCAGTTCTCCTTTGGAAGCCCTGATGTTCCAAATCTCAGTTTTTATCTAGGCAGGAAATGTTTGGCTCCTTCCCCTGGGTGGAGCATCTCCCAATGGGATGATGTAATTTTATCAGTCATCACTGGGACTCTGTGGCCGTTAACAGGAGATATCTCCTGGAGGGAGGATGGGTTGTGCAGAAGATAAAGAACCCTGCCCCAGCTGGCTTAACAGATGGCCCATTAACAGGAGATATTTCCCACAGATATAAGGATCCCTGCCCCACCCGGCTTCAACAGATGGTGATAGAATACACACTGCTGGTCACATCCTGTATTGCAACCCAAGACATGGCTGGTCAGGTTGCTTTGTCTTTGGGCTGTCACAGGAGGCAGGCTCTCACCCCTAGCCCTTTGGCACACACCAGAGGATGGGTTGTTGCTGTGCCAGCTGAACGAGACTGAGAGGAGCACCCAGTGGAAAGCAGCATTTACAATCCACCAGTTTGGTTGCTCTTCATGGAGGTACCCTTGGGTGTTTTAGGGCTCCCAAAGGGCTTCTTGCAGCTCTGCAGGTCCAGCTCCCACAGGTGATGGATACTGCAGCACTCAGAACACCAAATTAGGGCCCAGTGTCACAAGCCTCCTCTCTTTTGCAGTAGTTATTCAACCAGGGATATGCCATTGAGGTAATTCTCCTTTTAAACATACTTATAGAGATGTCTTCATTAATCTGTTAAAAGGAAAGGTTGGAAACTCTGAAATGGTGGTGTAATTTTTTTGTATTGCTTAGGACTGAGTGTCAGAATTGGTCACACCAATATTCTGAAACAGCTACACTGGGGATCAAAAGGTGCAAGAGGACACCAAGGCATTGCAGTGCTTAGTTGAAGATTACTGGCTGAAAACTCGTCCTGTGGCAGTGAGATCTGCTGAGAACTAACAGTGAGATGTGAGGAGAGCTGAGCCACTGAGAGCTTTGGGGTGATAGTGCTCCTGCAGGAGAGCAGATGGGTGAGTTGTGTTTTCACAGGGCACGTGTTCTGTGCAGTGTCAGGTCCTGCAGCTCTGTGCCTTCAGGCTGCAGCTCAGTGCTCATCATTTCTGTGTCTGCCTCTGTGCCCACACTGCTTTTGCCCCCATCAGGCACTGCTGGATTTGTCTCTGGAAAGATATTAATGATGTTCTTGTCTGAGCTGAGTTATTTGGACAGAGCTCTTGTGTGGGGCCCTGCTAAATACACAGCAGCCAGGGAGGTTCTGCATTCCTTGTCTGCCCTCAGCTTCTGCAGCTTTTGCTACAGCACTGGGGTCGAGCCCAGCATGGTTTGTACCAGCTCTAGAGTGAAATGTTTGATGTTCTGCAGCTCTCAGCACTCTGCACATGCTGTGCTCTGCTCAGCCCCAGGGGCTGGCTGAGGGTGTTGATTCCAGATGTGTCATTTCCCTGGACTTCTCCCTGTCCTGCTGCCCATCCCCTGTGTCTGACTCTACCCACCTTTAAGCTCTCTCAACCTGGTTTTTTTCCAACTCTGTTCCATATTTATCTTCTCTTTGTGCTAAACAGCCTTGGTACAATATATCCTCCCAAGCAGCTTGAAGCTATCTGGGAATGTACTTTGACCAGAAATGTGAAAATTTTGGTAAAAGATGACTCTGTAGTTTTATACTGTTTCAGGTATTAGTCCTTGAATGGAAAGATTTTTTTATGCCATTGCAGTTTAACCAGAATATTTTATTTGAGCTTTGATTTCATCTTCTTTGATTATACTGGAAATGTTAGCAAGATAATGCTGAGTCCTCAGAGTAGAACAGAGCCAAATTTAGAAATCTCTTTCACTGAGGATGAGGTTTGTTTTTCCAGCAGTTGGAAGAGCTATCCAAGCTTTTGTCTAATTTCACTGGCTGGGTAGGGCAGGTTGCCCTACAAGTGAATACTGAATTTTACTGAAGTTTGCAAAACCACATTGTTATAATTAAGTTGAGGTAAAATCTTGGTCTTAAAATTTAGTTAAATGAACCAACAAGAGAACTGAACTCTCTGAACACCAGTGTAGCCCTCTGTATGTTCACAGCCTTTTTTTTTTTTTTTTCTTAGAAAGTAGTTTTTCCTAGGAAAAGGTACACTGTCTTGGTCAGTTTGGGAAGCTGGAATGGCCTTTTTGGAAAACATTCTCTAAAACATTTTCATAGTGTGCTGGTTTTGCTTTCAGAGTCATTTCAGTTGCAATAATATTTTCACAGTTGCTCCTTACAATTCAGTTCCTCACAATTTGTAGTCTGTAGTGGATGTTGTCCCTAATCCCAAACAAAGCTCTTAGGTCTGAGGGCTTTGGGGTTTCATGGAAGTTGCTTTTCATCATGTCTTATGTAGCTATAATTTAAGAGCAGAACACTGTGAATTCATAGTTATAAAACTGATCTCTTGCCTTTAATAAATGCTTGATTTAGGATCTGGAGCAGTTCAGAGCAGAGCAGGTACTGTGGATTACCCAAGCTTGGCCTTGGACAGGGCAGCACTTGGGGATGTGCTCAGCTTCAAACACAGCAGGAATTGCACTGAGCTCAGTGCATCAACACCGGGTTGAAGTAAAGCACTTGCTGAACTGCTTTGCCTGGTTTGAACATACTAAATTCCCATAAATCAGAAATGCCCCTGTTCTGCCCTTCAGCAGGAACCTGTTCTCAGTAATTTAACATTCAAATTCTGCAGCACCTCTGATCCAGAGCTGTCCTGAGTGCTTGCAGCGAGTGTCTTGT
Source organism: Sialia sialis (assembly GCA_009812075.1). Classification (NCBI taxonomy): domain Eukaryota; kingdom Metazoa; phylum Chordata; class Aves; order Passeriformes; family Turdidae; genus Sialia; species Sialia sialis. The sequence continues at coordinate 2,689,062 of VRYO01002184.1, read as the reverse complement.
AGCCATCTTCAGCAGGGCATGCAGAAACTGAAGAAGTTCAGATTTAAATTAACCATTTATTGTGCTGCTGCAGCTGTGTGTGAGCCCTCCACGAGGGCTCTTAGGAAAGAGAGGGGCTTGTCTGCAAAACCTTCCCCTGGGAAGAAGTGTTCTCCTGACTCAAAGCAAGCCTGCCTCATACCGCTTTAAAAGCATTTATTAAAACATCTCTCACATATTCCTGCACTGGGAGATGTGAAATCCTTTTCCTTTCATGAAAGGCAGCGGGATGGGGGGAGCAGGAGGTGGCTGCTTTGCTTTGCAGCTCAGCTGGTAGACTGCCTGGAAGGGAGCCAGGGGGCCTGGGTTCAGTCCTCTGATAAGTCATCAATTTCTTTCTCACCAAAAACATCTGGTTTTGGATGCTGAGTTATGAGCTAATATTAAATACAAAAGTTTATAGCATCACATATATAATATTGTTGATTAGAAGCATCAAGTAAAGTAATTGACCAGAGGGGATTTGGTGTGAGCAGCTGGTAGAACATCTGGAGGGCAGCCAAGGGGCCTGGGTTTAATTCTCAGGTCATCTATTTCTTTCTCACCAGAAACATCTGGATTTGGATGATGCAAAGCTACAGACTATTGTCTCATGCAAATGTTGCTGGGATCACACTTAAAAAAAAAAAGTTTTTAATGGTAATGTGTTTCCAGGAACATTTCCATTAAATATTTACACTCAGAGAATCCTGTAAGAGTCACAAGGAAAAGGAGCATTCCCAGCCCCTGCAAAAATCAAAAGCGAAGTTTATTTTGGTGGAGTTGTGATTTTTGACTGGATTCTGCATTTATGGTGCTGTGAGCCTGAAGCAAGCATTTGGTTTGTCCCTGCAAACCCAGCAGGTTCAGTGGTTTGCCAGCAGGATGATGTTCTGCTGGTGCCAGGGATGAGGGGCTGTCCTGGCCTGGCACAGGGAGGGATGGAGCTGCCTGTCCCAGCCCCTGGGCACCCTGGCACCAGCAGAACATCATCCTCGAGCTGGATGGGGCTGGGTGGCAGTGCCAGGGCTCCTGAGCTCCCCACACCTAGGGCTTGGGGCACATGGACATGGGGCATGTTCTCAGTGCTGTCTGCAGCAGATGCAGATCTCTGCTCTGCCAGGGCTGTGTAGGGGCTGGGGTGTTGGATGAGGAGAAAGCCTGCTGTGGCTGCTCTCTGCTTGGCATGGGATCACAGAATGGTTTGGGTTGAAGGGATCCCAAAGCTCTTTTCTCATTCCCAGCCCTGCCATGGGCAGGGACACCTTCCACCATCCCAGGCTGCTCCAAGCCCTGCCCAGCCTGGCCTGGAACAATTCCAGGTGCTAGCCTGGAATTATTATTATTTTATTCCCCTGTGATTGCTCCATCACAGGAGAGGGTGGAGGCCTCTGTTTTCTCTGTGGAAACAAAGGGTAAATCCTGCCAAGGAGAAAGGAGGCCCATTCCTAAAAATGCCATTTTCTCCATACTGCAAAGTGCTGCCTTGGTTTCCCAGGCAGTGGAGGCTGTTGGCACTGGGCGGGCTGGGATCTCACAAGTGGCAAGTTTGTTAGCTGTGGTACAGTGACCCTGATTGGCATGAGCTGCAGGTCTGGCCTCTGTGAATGAAATCAAGGAGTTATTAATAACTTGACAACAAGTGTGATTTACAGGTGATCAGTTGGGGAGGTATGGCACAGAGCCTGGGAAAACTCTTCTTTTACACTCTTGTGTCTGCAGTTAGTTTTTTCTGGCCCTGTGCCCCCTGCCAAGGTCTCTCCTGAGTGCAGGGCTCAGGATTATCTGTCCACTGCAGAGGTCTGTGGTTGTGAACCCTGTCAGGCTCACTTGCATTACTGGATTCATATTCTCTATTATTTATTGAGCAATGCCAATGTGAGAAGACAGTGAGGAGGAAGCCATTCTCCAGTCCTTTGGCATTTTTGTTTTTATTTTATTAGGAAGATACACAGTCATATCCTTAATTATTTTGCCAGAATTCTCACAAGGGTCTCATCTCAGTTTTGGTTAAAGAAATAAGAGGCCAAATGGAAATAAAATATCAGTCTACCTGACGTTATCAGCTGAAATGGTTTAGAACATCATTACCAGGCTCATTCCCTTCCTCTCCATAAAAATACCATCTAAAAAAGAACCAGAATGGGACATTTCCAGAGGAATATTACATTTCATAAGTATGGATTTTAACAGCCAATCTCAATCAAACAATGCACTATGTGGTGCCAGAAACAATAAATCAGTGCAGCCCTTAGGACTGAAATGGAGAATTGCCTCTCCTCTTGTAGCTCTTTGGAACTTTAATCTGAAATGTACCACGAATCAAAGGATAACTTATTGGTACACAAGAATTCCCATGCTTAGTCAAATCTGATTTCCACAGAGTCTGGTGCTTTGCTGCTCGTGGTGGCCAGAGCCAGAGGAAGGACCAGAAGGAGTTGTTAGTGCAGGAATGTTTGCAGTGTCTGCAGTGTCTGCAGAGAACACTGAATTTTGATAACGTTCAGCAGGTGGGAAGGGGTTCAGTGCACCTGATCTCAGCCATGTGGGAATTGCTGCCTGGTCCTGCAGGCTGCTTTCCAGTGGAGAGACACAGGAGATAATTCACCCCTAATTCTGTATTTAAGCTTGTTTTTTATTTGGTTAGAGAAAACCTTAGTGTTGTGTAAACACATTTGAGGCAGGAGGGATCCCAGTGACCTTTCTCTGCCCATGAGGGTGGCACTGCTGTCACAGCATCCTGCAAAGGTTGTGGCTATGGAGGGACCCACTCACCTCCACGTAATTTCAACTTACTGGGAAGGTTTAAGTTGTTGTTTCTCACACAATATCTGTAGTCTATAATTTGGGACATATCTGATAGCTTCAAGGCAATTGGGAACTTGTCTCTCGTTTATTAGAGCAGTGAAAATGGTCACACAGCAGCTCTTTCTCATGAAGTTTTGCAGAGTGGGAAATGCTGTTTTTGTGTCTGATCCATCTGCCCTGCTCAGGAGAGGTTTTTAAAGGCATTTTCCTGGTATTTTATTTTTTAATCCCTAATCCAGCCCTGGCTGTGCTGCAGTGGTAAGCAGTGGTGAGTTTGGTGTCAGAGCTGCTCTGGTAGATGTGTCATGGCTCAGTTCATCTCCAAGATTCATTTTTGTGCTCTGAGGAAATTCACCTTTGCTGTGCATTGTTGTGTGTGCTGCTTTTCAGCTGTTTCATAAATGTAGGAATTAGAATGAAAAGATCATGATTTTTGCAATCACTCCATTTGTTTATCTCCAGAATTATGAACCAGGATTCAAATCATTGATGCTCTTGGCTGGGAGCTGAGTGTGAATCTGCCCATTCCCTTCCTGTCCTGGCTGAAATGGTGCAGGCAGAGTACTCCAGGACAGGGTGTACACAGAGTGCATCTTGTGTTTTAGTGCTGCTCTCACTTGGATTTCACAGCATTTACCTTCTGTTTGCTTATTTTGACCACTGGGCAGTAATTTATTTTTTTTCCATAGCTGCCCACAATGCCTGCATTTTTTCCTGATATACAGAATTCTTTCAGGACTTGTTTACTTCATCTGCTTTTCAGTGTACTGTATTTGCCAGGCTGAAATTTGCTCTTTATGAGAGAGGAAGGTTGTTATTTTGGGTTCCTCTACAATTTCCCAGCTCCCATGTGCCCCAGGCCATGTGAGATCTCAATATTATCATTATTAATAGCCCTCCCTCACCCCCAGCATGTGCAGCATCTTCCCAGCACAGCCAGGCAAGGCCAGGCAAGGACCCAACAGGAGGACAGGATTGTTCACTGGATTATTCACAGGATTGTTCACAGGACTATTCACTGGATTGTTCACTGGATTATTCACTGGATTGTTCGGTGTTTAAGTGTTTGCAGGCACTGAAGGTTGGATTTTCAGATGCAATTAGTGCTGTTGTGTGTTTGGCTCTGCTGCCTGGCTCAGCCAGGGCTGCTCCTTGCCCAGCTCCAGCTCTGCCCCTCTGGGGTACCTGGGCATCAGAGCTGGAGGAGTTTTCTGGTCACTCAGCTCTTGGATTAAGAGCTCTGTCAAACAGTGTGTGCCTGTAAATGCCTTGGATGGACTGAGCTAAATGAATTATCCCTTTCTCCTCCCTTTCTTTCAGCAGAGCCACCATTGTATTAGAGCAGGTCTCTTGTATGATCCCTTTGCTTTCATGGGACATAATTGTCATTTAGCAGGCACTGTGGTGTGCTGACCTATTTTTGTCCCTCTCTAGACAACACATGTGAAGATATTTATCCCTATTTCAAGAATTACATATAAATTTCAAAAGCATTCATGGAAGTACTGAATTTATTCTTTTCAGTTCCAGTATAAAAGTACCACCTAATCTGTCCTTACAAAACTCTGCCTGTTGGCTTGAAGACAATAACTGCTCAGACAAATTAATAAAATACCTTTTCTCTAAGTATATACCCTGCCTGTGTGTTTTACCAGAGGATTTCCTGTGACAGCACTGCCAGGCTTGCTCAGGCTGAACAATTCTGGAGTAGGCACATCCCTGTTCAGTTAAGGGGAGTTTTACACACATTTAATTTTCTAAGTGAAGAAATCTTGGGTTAAGCTTAGAATTGTAGAAGGATTAAAAGGCTTTTGAAGGGGGAGTGTGGGCTGCCTGCTGGGAAAGGCAGTGTGAAAGTGAGACCTGGGCTTGATTTGTGTTTTGATCTAGAGCCAGTTTCAGGTGCTGCTGAATAGGACTTGAAAATGGGATGTGTGCTGCTGACTGCACAGACTGTGCAGCCTGAGCCGGAATAATAAAAGCCAGGATCATGCAATTATTTCTGTGGGGCTTGGAAACGTGGGCTGGATGTGGGCCCAGCTGTGTGTGAGGAGTGGGGCTGTCTCTCCCAAACAGAGGGAACCCATCAGGGGATTGTGTCAGGAAAATAACGAGCTCTGCTCCATTCTGGGTTAACTTTGGCTGGCAGTTGACATGTCAGGCATCTTGTCAGTGCTGAATCCTGTTCCCTTTCTCCAGTCTCTCTCTTTTCCACAAAAAGTGAGTTCCTTGTGTCTGAGCTCTCTAGAAGACTTAAGGGCCTGTGGTTCAGCTGCAGCTTTCCCAGCAGTGCCCAGCAGATGTTCTGAAGTGCTCATGAGCCACATAGAAGTGCTGCTGTTTTGAACTCCTGCAAACAGCCAACAGATTCACATGGGAAATTAAATGAGTGCAATTTCGTGGAGAGATACTGAATGTGGCTGCTAAATGAGCACCACCAAAATAAAACACAACCAACGAGGGCTGCTTGCTGCAGCAGCTGGGGAGGGACACAAATGACAACTGAAGGATGTGACAACTTGTAAATTGGCTCCTCTGATTGCTTAAAAACTTCACTTTAGAAAAGACTTGGCATTTAGTGGGAGCCAGGAGGGAAACTTTTGGGGTGCAGGGGGAAAGCCCTGGGGAGAGGGGATTTGGAATGCTGGTGGAGGAGCAGCAGGAACCAGGGAGAGCTAAAGTCAGGGAGAGCCAGAGGGGATTGGAAGTCTGAGAGAGAAGGTCTGGGGAGAAGGGGGCTGTGAGAATTATTGGGGATGATATCCTGTGGCTCCAGGTTGTGACATCTGTGAGGGCTCCATCTGCTCTGAGGAGAAATCCAGGCATATCCTTTCATGTTCCTTGCTGTGGAAGAATGCCAAGTGGTTCCCACTGCATGAAATTTCCAGGATTTTTGTGTGTTTTTCTGATGTCCTGGGAAGTGCAGGTTGTCTCCAAGTTTGTGTAACCCCAGGTTCTGCCTCTGCTCAGTTTTGAATCTTGCCTCCACCTATAATACCCAATTAGTATTTTGAAGTATGTACAGGGCAAGAAACCAAATAACCTTTCAGGCTGTTGATGAATGGCTTTTCATTTGAATGGAAATCACTGCTTACAAAGGTATTTTCATTTGAAATGCCTATTAAAAAAAAATCAAATTGTACCTGAACCATCCAAACAATACTGAAATTACTCACCTGTCATGTAACCTGTAAATCAGGCTCTAATCCTCTAAATATTTTTGATGTTTTTAATGCAAATTTGGAAAAGAACTTCTGGGGAAAAATAAGTTGTGCCACTTACAATACATTGACATGAAAACAGTTTTGAGGGCAATTTGAATTTCATTTTTGGCCTCTTTTGGTCCAACCCCATTTTCTTGGAATGAACAATCAACACCTGAGCTGAGACAACAAAGCTGGGTCCTATTTCTGCTACCGAAGCTTCAATCTCAGTGTTTTTTGCCTCTGGCTAACAATTTTAACCCCCACAATGTTTTTTTCCCAGTCCTGCTCGCTGGCTTTGGTCAGTGACTGGGAGAGGAGTGATGTCTGCAGCACTCAGGGTTTTTCTGGAAACAGGAGGGTTGCTGTGTGATGTGGGCTCCTTCCCACTGTCATACCCCCTGTGAGTGTGAGAATTGCTTGCAGGAATGCCCACCTGAGCTTGTGGTTTGTGTTTGGTGCTGCTGGTGAGCAGGAGGAGGTTTTGGAAGGTTCCAGGAGCAGGCTGGGGCTGCAGTTTTCTGAACTGGATACGAATTGGACTCAGAGGCTTCACCTCTTTAGGGATTATTTTTTATTTCTGATATGATTTTGGTTGAGCCCCTCATCTGAAGCCCTTGTATTTACCTTGGGATTAACCCTTTAAAGCTCTGTGTGCCCTGGCCTTGCCTGGTAGCTAATGGGAGGCTGAGTGGTGCTTCAGGAGCTTTCACATCTGGGTGGATAATGAAAGTATTTCCAGCTCCAGCAGTCCAGCAGTTATAAATGACATAAAACCTTTTTCTTCAAGGAGTGAAGGAGCCAGAGCTTGATGAGGATTAGGAAGGAGTCAACGGTACAGGGTTTTTTGCACGTTTTCCAGAATTAATGCCAATGTCCAGCCAGCACAGAGTGGAAAGCTGGTCCCCCTGCAGAGGACTGGTTGTGCTGGGAGCAGAGCCAGCCCTGCTCCTGCTCATGGGGACAGCAGAGACACAAACCCCTGTCCCAAGCAGCAGCAGCTTCCCCTTTGTGCTGCCATGGGATAGAAATTTCTTCCCCTCACAGCTGGTGCTCAGGCTCTGCTGTTCTGATGTTGAATTGCTTTGATGCTGCTTTTTAGGATGAAAGGTTTGATTCTTTCTTTTCCTCCCCTGACCTGACTTTTCTTGCTGGTGCTGTCAATCCAAATGGGTCAGTACAAACTCAGCCGTGTCAGCTGGGAGATTTTACAAGCTGCTAGGAACTTGAATAAAAAAATTGTAACTCATATTTAAACAGGGAAGTTGAGAAAGGATGACACTTGATTGCAACAAGACTCAATTTCCTCTACTTGCATCCCTGGCTATTTTTTCTCTCCCCTGATGATTTCAGGTACTGTGTTTGGGGTTTAATTGGGAATTTTCCCACCCAAATCGGAAGCAGGCTGAGATGTGCAACCTTCCCACCCTCACAAAATCACCACTGGGGTTCCCAAGCAGGTTTGGCTGACTTCTCATTTCATTGTCACTCTGTTTGAAGTGCAGCAAAACTTTATTTCTTGAACTGCACTGAAGTCTGCACTCGAGCATTTTATTCCTCAGCTGAAGCCGTGACTTCACTTGGGCTCTGTAATTTGTAGGTTTGAGCAGTTCTTAACTTCACACCAAGGCAAGAGAAGGGCAGAGCTGGAGTTTGTCTTGCCCTGGTAGTGATTCTTGGGGGCAGATTTCCCTTACAGATCTCAGAAGTGAAATGCTGCTGGCTCTCTCACAAGTGCTTGGTAGAGGCACAGGGATCCTTTGCAGAGGATCCTGAGACAAAGGGGGAGTCTTTAGGGTGGGGAAGAGACTCCCCACATCCTAATCCCTTGTCCCCAGGGCCACACTGCTCAGACTGCAGGACTGTGGGGCTCTAGGGGTACAGGAGTGCAAATAATTTCACCTCTGCTTGTGCTGATTTAGCTCTGGTAGATCTGCCAAAGCCAGTAAATCTGCTGGATTGGAACAGCCTGAAATGGAGAAAGATCTGAGAGCAAACCTTTCAAAAAGGCTCAGACCCCTGTGGGCCTCAGCTTTTTGACAGATCCTAAACTGGGTTTCAGCAGGGCAGCAGCTGGGAGGATGCTGGCTGAATGACCTTGGGAAACTTCTTTCATCTTCCCTGGGTTTCTGGAGCTATTGAAGTGAAAGCTCTTTCAAAGAAACAGAAATGATCAGCAAGTGCCCAAAATGAACAGCAGTGATGAAGATTGGTGTTTCCTCTAGCAAAATCCGTCTGAGAGGGATGTGTGAAGAACAGACTGGGCTGAGCTGAGCTCCTGGGACAGAGGGCAGGTTTAATGCAGCCCTTGGTACAGGAACATGCACACACACATGCCCCTGAACTCATTCACATGCCACACAGAGTTACAGAATGGGCTGAGTGGGAAGGGACCTTAAAAATCACCCAGCCCCAGGTTGCTGAGAGCTCCATCCAGCCTGGCCCTGAACACTTCAGGGATGTATCTAATGCATGGGTCTGTGTGCTTGTGTGTCCAGACAGTGGAAATCTGCAGCTTTTATAGCTCTGCTCCCTTCCAGGGAGGAAGGAGGGATGTGGGAGAAACAATTTGCTGGGGAATGCAGAAGCGGTAAGAAGCTGACAGTGTTTTGTGAAAGTCAGGTGGCTCGAATATGAAATTTTATCCTTCAGGGAAAACTCTGGGTGAGGAAGAAAGAAGCAGGATTGCCACAGAGCACGATTCCACTTCAGGTCCAGAAAGGCTAGGCTAAGCACTGATGGGATAATATCAATATTATACTGCATCTGAGTAGATCCCCTTCTGTAATGATGTAAATTAATGAGATTGTTCATCTGTTGCTCAGTGACTTCAGCAAGAATTTACATCTGGTGTCCCCCTGGTCTTTGAAGAGCACAGTTTGTGAAAGTCAGCCACCAGCTGGATCCAAGTCCTCTCAGCACCACTCTGTGGGCCAGGCCAGGCAGATTTTGCCAGTTCAGAGCACACACCTCCCCCAGGAGCAGGCAGGCTCTCAGGAATGCTCTGGGAAATGGTGCCAAGGCTGTGCTCAGGTCCGGGCAGACACATCCACAGCCTTGCCCTCTCATTCTGGAGCAGCAGCTTTAGATTACTCACAGTTTTGAGCTAAAGGTGAAGGCAGGGATATGAATAATCTTATATTATTTTTAATTTTTAAAATTATTTTTGTTATTTTTATTTATTTATTTTAATATTATATTTATTTTTCATTTTTTATTATTTTTATTGATTCTTATTTATTATTTTTCAGATGTTTTCTTACTTTTGCTGACCTATATGTTCTCAGACCACCTTTTTGTCCCCTTCACTTCACCAAAAGATGGTTAGGATAGATATTTAAATTTAGTTGTCTTTTGAAGAGGAAATTCATAGAGTTTTGCAGTCATTTATTTCTTGGATTTGAGCTGGTTCTATGTATATCTCTCTGTACCCAGGCTGCAGCTTGCAGACACACACACATAAAACAAAGCAAAGAGCTGTTCAAAGAACAGCCACAGAAACAGCAGCAGCACCAACAGGAGCTGTGCTCCCCAGCAAACTCAAGTTGTGCCACTGATCTTGAGTTCATTCATAAAAAAAGTCAGAATTTTGCAGAGCTGAGTTACCACATGAGGCCAAGAGAGGGCTCCATCGAACTGTTCTTCCTCTGCTCTAATTAAGGGATTTGGGAACATCACAAGGGAGGAGGAAGAATGAGAGAGAGGAAACGTGAAAAGTGCAAAGGCATGCTAGAAAAGGAAAAAGAGAGAGAGAGAAGAAAAAACCAGAAAATCTCTGCTGATTTCTAGTGTTATGTCTCTATTTTCTGTAAGACTGTACAAAACAAAACCATGCACATAAATAAACTGTGTGAGTGTGCATGAACAAATGTAGTGGGAGAAGGAAGAACATGTGGCTGGTGCTCTGGGAAAACACCTTTCCTGATGGAAAATACTGAAAAAGTCAGAGAAGACTCTGGACAAGGCAGGAAATTTGGCAAGGCCACATAACTGGCAAATCTACTTTTGCTCAAAGCTAAGTCTTTCTGTCCAGCAAAATGTCTAATCCACCTTTAATTAGTTACAGCCACATTTTCATTTAAATTGGTAGGAAAGTACTGATGTTACTGTGGGTTGCAAAAAAAAAAATAAAAATTAAATGCCTAAATTCCTAACAATGTTTTTTAAAGAATCTCAGCTCAGAGCCTCCTTATTTTCTGAAGCTTAAGGACTGTGAGGTGCCGGTGTGATGGGGCTGTTGCTTGCACTGTTTTGCTTCAGAATTTCTCTCACTTTGCACAGTACAGTTAAAAACATCCGATACTCTGAGGCAAAACCCACTTGGACCATGGAATAAATCCTTCTACACCTCTTTTCCCTTCTCAGAACCTTCAAGGTGACAGCACTCAACCTTCCCAAGCATTGGAGCCATTCACAAGAATTTTTCCTATGAATTTTAACTTCAAAGCATTTCTCACAAGTGTTCCAGTGAGTTACAATAATTAAGTATGAAAGGCATTGTTATGTTCCGGGACACTTGTTCAACATGAAGAGCTTGTGGCAGAATATGTCACAGCAAGGATGTGAATGCTGCTGGTCCAAAAAAAAAGGAAGCTGGAAGGATGTAAAAAGGCAGCAGGCATTCAAGCAGCTGATTGTAAGCAAAAATTGCTATGGGGAAATAAAGAATGAAAGACTTAGAGGAAAGACAGCCTGAATAGCCTTCAGGATCTCAGATATGCTTGATAAGGTCATACAAGTCCAGTGGAGGCATTTCAGGAAATATTAATTAAACATAGAGTGTGAAAGATTTTCTCAGCAAGAGCCCCACTGGTTTTTCCTGGCCATTTAAAATTTCTAATTCCATGACTGAGAGGTGCCATTTGAGGCCTGGATGGCCCTAGCAGGTAGAATTGCATTCCAGCTTCACGAGATGCAGTCCAGCCTGCTTAGAAAAGTAACCTTTATATGCCAGGAAATTAAATCTGCCTTTAATTGGCCTGTTGAGAATTAATCACTGCAAAAACCAATACAAGTCACAAGTGCAACAAGCATTCTGAACAGCTTCACCTGATAACCCAGCCCCAGTCTGGGGAAGGACACTGACCAGGGATTGTGAAAGTCTTTTGTAAAACCTTCTATGACAGTTGCAGTTTCAGGAGCCCTTTGATCCAAGCATCAAAAATAGATGGAGATGCATCCTGCTGAAATTCCACTCACCAGCACTGGAAGAATGGGCTGCTAAACTTCTACAAGCCAGACTGACACAAACTCCTTTGTGATTTTTATTTTTTTGTTGTTGGTTTTAGACCAGGTAACATGAAACTCTGAATTTTTCCTCATCTAGTCCACTGCCAAGGGGGAAGTATTCTGGAGGCCTTTTTTATGCATTGGGCAAAACATTTTTCCATTTTTTTGAGGTTTGTGCTGCCCAGGTGCAATACAGGACACCTGAGTGCAATATCAGCTTTTTGCCAGCCCCAGTAAACCTCCAAGATAACACAAGCAGAGCAGCTTGATGGAAGAGGAGTTTGTTTTCCCAAGTGCTGCCAGCCTTGGCACTGTCAGCAAAAGAGGCCAGCAAGACTCCCAGGCAAAGAAATTTATTAACTAGTGATGTGGACATTACTTTCTTATGTATATACACTGGATAATGTAAAGACAGTGCTGTAAAACTTGCTTTATCATACTGACTTCCTGTGTATGTATCACTTCTCTTTTTTGCCTTCTTTCTGTGTCTCTGAGAATTAACTCCCTGCTGTCTCCTGAGCACACTTGTAAGCACTGCCAGGTTTGCTCCATGCCAGGCAGTGAAGATGGGGCTGACACCTTAAAAGTCTGTGATCCTGCACAGAGCAAAATTCATGAGCTGTTTCTGCAGGTTCTGAGCTGATCTATGAAGTGTGCTGGTTTCCAGGGGTGAGCCCTTTCCTGGAGGAGCCGGTCCTTGCGTTGTGTCTGCACTTTGCTGTAACTGCTCCAGCAGCAGCAATCTGCCATCCTCAGCTCCCTGCAAAGCTCTGCCTTCCCTGGGCTGGCCTCTGCTGTGTTTCTGAGCAGCTTGTTTCTGCTTCACTCATTTCTTGCCCACAGTGATGGTGGTGGAGGAACCTGCTGGGCTCTGGGTCCAGCTACACCTGCTGCTGCTGAGCGCTTCAGAGCTTGGGGCGTTTGCTGGAGCTGAAATGGGAAAGGCTGGGCTTGGGCAGGCTGGGGGATCTGGTGTGCAGGAGTGATGCCACCAGCACAAGGAGCCCTCCATTCCCCATCTCTCCCCTCTGTCCTGTTCCTTCCTTTGGGAAGTTTGTGAGCCCCAGGAGCAGATCCCACCAGGACAGGGAGTTTCTCCCTGGTTTGCAGTGAGAGCTGTCACCTGAACAGCTCTCTTTTTCCATGGCATGGCTCATTTGTCAAGGCAGGCTTTGAAGGTCCTGCTGGCTCCTCAATAAGGAGCATGGCAGTCTGGCTGTCTTTGTCTTGTTCTCTTTTACTGCAGGACTCGTGGATCCATTCTGAAAAGGACCTGGTTGAGGTGACAGCTGCTCAGGGTTGTGGGTCTGCTCACAACCAGTGCTGCTGCTGTTAACTGGTATGTAATATCAGGGCCAGCAAACATTGGCTTGTCTGTATTTTTTATTTCCCTCTCCATTTTTTCCTTGGATTTTCTTTCAGATGTGTAAGTACACTCGTGCTGCCGCCTTCCTTCAGCCAAACATTGTCGTTGTTACACTCCCATCACTCCCAAACTCTGAATTTCCTCAAGCCCAGAAAACTCTTAAAATGCTGCTTGAGCAGACCTGCTGCTGCTGAGCAAACCTTGGGATCCCTCACAAAACTGTGCCTCCCCAGCCTTGACCAGTCCTTTTCCAGGTGGGTGTGCCAGTGCTGGGGAATCTGAGCATCCCTTGGACCATTCCTGTGCTAGAGAACGTGTGTCTGTAGCTCCCTTGCCAAAAGGAGATAAGCTGGTGTTTGTCTAAGACTAGGCATGCATGAAGGGATACTGCCTTTGTATATAAACAGGTTGTGATTTGCAAAATTTATTTTTCTGTTAGCAATGGCACAAAAATACAAGGAAATCCTTTTTTGTTTTTGTTTGATTCTCACTGTTTTTTTTATTAAAAATAATAATAATTAACAATAATATAAAAATAGATAATAATAACTAAAAAAAAGCCTTGCCAACTCCTGACTAAACATCCTGGTTTTAAAATTATATTTAGGAGAATGATGTTGCCTCTGAAAACTTTAGCTCAACTCGGGGACAGCTGCTTGTTATTTAGAAGTGAATTACTGTTAGAAGATTAATTTCAGGTTTTTCCCTTGACAGAAACATTAGAGGTTCATTTGACCTAAACTTGTGAAGGGCTGAAGTCCATGTGAAACATTTCCTGGGCAGGTTCCACCCCAGCTAGTGCTGCTTGGTCACTGCAGCAGCCTGTCCAGTGATGGGACAGGAGGGGAGAATCAGAGCTTGGCTCCACTTTACTCAGGGAAAAGCTCATTTTTCCCCAGGATATCCATTCTGCCTCATTCTCCCTGTGTCTGAAGGTGGTGCCTGCAGGGCCTGGCTGCAGCAGTGAAGGGCTCCCATTTCACCCACAGGATTTTTGGTCATGAGTGGTCTGGTCCCCGTGCAGAAGGTGGTTTTTGAGGCAGTGTAAATAACCCCAGGTACTGTTTGGAGATCCACACCCTGTCCCACTGCCCTTCAGGGTGTGTGCAATCTCAGCCTGAGTTTACTCTTGCTGAAATAATTCCTCTTCCTTCTGCCAGGGAAAGGTGCAAGGGAGGAGGGGGAGAGAGGAGCCCATTTGCAAACACTTGTGAAGAAGGAGGCAGTGTGGATTTATTTTCTAATGGTAGGGATTTGGCTGTGGGACATCTGAATGACTATAATCTGATGAGTTTCATTAAGGCTACACCTCATTCTTTTAATTAACTTCTTGTTCTTGTCCTTGGTGAAGTAGTAATTATTTTTTAATTAGCCCAACACTGCATTGCAGAGCTAGCCAGCCCTAGCCTCATCTTGGAGAGGTGTCATAAGAATTAAGTTAATTAGCTTGTCACCATCCCTGTAAAATATGGCTGTGTTTGGCAAAAGGGAAGAAAAGGAGACCCTTTGCTGTCCCAAGGTTAATTAAAAACCCCAGTGCACAGGAGTCAAGTGGGAGAGAGGCAGATCCTGGGGCTCAGGGGTGCAAACAGCAGCACAAATCCCCAATTCCTGGTGTTCCCCCTGCATCCTGGGGCTGGGGGCCAGCTCTGGGAGCTGTGGCCAGCCTGCTCTGGAAAGCAGAGCCATGGAATCATGGAATGGTTGGGTTGGGTTGGGTTGGGAAGGATCTTGAAGCTCATCTTGTCCCACTGTCCCAGGCTGCTCCCAGCTCCAATGTCCAGCCCCTGGCTCCAGGGACAGCCACAGCTGCTCTGGGACTCTGGATTCTCTGGATTCTGGCTGTGATTGTGGGAAGGAATCCAAGACCTGAGCATATCACTGTACACTTTTCTGTGAAACTGCAATTTCTACAGTTTTAGCTGGTGAACAAATATATTTCATGTTCCAGCACTTCACAGAGTCAATACCAGAGGGAAAAATCCACAAACATTTAAGAATTTATAGAACTCATCCATTTTCCCCAGTTATTTTCATTAAACTGGAAGAAGTTCTGTAAAAGTGCATTCAAGAATTGAAAAAGGTATTTTCCCTTGCAGACCCTGTCTCAGTGAGAGATCTTTTACCACCTTTTGGCAAACCCTGGTCCCTGCACACCTGTGATTCTGCAGGAAGCTCACTCACAAATATTTTGGTGTGCTGGGGCAGCTTCTCTGCCTTTCACAGAGAGTCCAGAGAAATCTGACTTTTTCTTCAAACCTCATCTCATGCTCATTTGACAGTTCAGCATTAATTGGTTTTTTAAAGGCAATTTCTTTCTCTTCTGGTTAAAGAGATGAACTTGAATATATGATTCCTGAGGGATTTAGAGCTGTCTCCTAAATCTCTCCCGATGATAATGGCTCTGCTCTCTTTGCTCCAAGGAATCCTTTTTCCTTTTCTAGGTGTGTGGCTAATTGCTGCTGCTCCTGGATGGACCCGGGATGTTCATGAATCCTTTTCCTTGGGCAGTTTCCCAGGACAGAAAGGTCATCCTGGCACCTTCCTGCTTGCCAGGGGCAAGGAGAAGCATTAGTGAACATTCAGAGTCCATCCAGGAGAAGATGCTAACCCCTCCTTGTCTGTCTGTCTGTCTGTCAGGTGTCCCCTCCTTCTGTCCCTGGGCCATTTGGGTCCTGTGGCATCTTGCAGCCAGTTTAGAAAAGATCAATAATACACAAAAAACATCATTCTTTGGTGCCTTGTGGCTTTGTGGGATTTGGGACACACTTCCATGGAGGAACTTCTGCCATAACTTTCTTTCTGACAGTTTGCAAGGATTTCATTAGGTCAGAGCTGGAGATATTTCGAAAAGAAAATTTGCATTATTTTATAAGTTGAGGGTGTTTTAATGGGAAATGCTGATAAATATGAACATAATTTCATATAAAATCCTTTTCCCAGAAAATTCTAACTCTTCACTGAAAAAGAGTTATCTTTGGAAATGGAAAACTTTATGTCCAAATTACAGAATTGTCAGAATTGTTCATGTTAGAGAGCTAACATGTTATTGGTTTTTTTTGGTTGATTTTTTTTTATTTGTTTTTTGTTTGTTCCTTTTTTTTTTTTTTTTGTGTGAAAAATGTTATGTATTAAAAAAAAAAGTAAAGCTTTGACATAAAATTGAAGACCAGCCCTGCTCTGGAGCAACTGGCCACCGTCAGAGACAGGACACTGGGTGGACAAGCCCCTGCTCTGATCCAGTAGAGTGATTTTTATATTCCAATGTAAATAATCATTTAAGAGGTAACTGTTTGGGGCTCCCTTAAGCTTTCAGCTGGGGGTCTGCAGGCTCTGTTTTTAACTCAGCAGAGAAGGTTCTTAGTGAAAAACTGAAGGGGAAAAAATAATTCCAACAACCCCAGTGGTCTCCTTCAGAGAATAAGGATATTAACTTCAGCTTTAATAAAAACACAATGTTAACTAATCTACTGTGAAGAGCTCCAACTGCAAACTGTGGCGATTTACTGGTGAAAAGTTGGAAGGGGACCAAGAGTTGGAGGCAACCTGCAGTCATCATGAATTAAATTACTTCTGATTGTGTCAATCCACCCATTGCAAGGATTGTACCTTTCCAGCATTTGGCTGCTGAAGGGAAGGAAAAAGAGGTCTGGATGGATTGGATGCCTGGCTGTGGTGGGGATAACTCCAGAAGTGGGGTGTGGGATGCTTGTGATGCACAGAGATCCTGCTGGGTTTGGAGAGGTGACACTTCCAGGGCTGCTGCTTCTGCCACTCAGATATGCTTTTTAAAAGTGACATTTCTCCTTTTGGATCACAGAATATACATACTGGCCACGTATCTCCAGGATATGAGAGGTGTTTGCAGCAGTAAGGTGGGAAACTGCTGCATCCCCAGGCTGGAGAGCAGAGATCTTTGTTCCGGCTGAACTTCTGGATTAGGAGGAAGATCAGTTGGGAGCAGTGCTGGGATCAGGACCACTCAAGGCTCATGTGTTTGCCTGTGCTTTCAGGAATTTTTCACTGGTGTGGAGCAGTCAGTCATGCAGGTGCCTTGGTGTGTCAGGGGATGCTGGCTATGGATTCCTGAACTCTCTGCTCAAATAAGAGTCACTGGAACAGCCTCCTGAAAAAGACCTGTTCCTCTGACATCCCATAAAATACATGCATTTTATTTGGTACAAATGGTTATATTTACTAACCACATGGGTCCTGATGCATTACAGAGAAACACTCAATCCAAAATGACCAGAGAATCTGAACAAAAATCCTGTGTCCCATTTTTGAGAGCATCTGAAAGCATCTGACCAGCTTTTGTGTGGAGCTCTGTTATAGTAATGGGTAGCCTAATTCAAAATGTTTCCCTGCTTAAATTGGAGGGAAGTTTGTGTTCATTCTACTCAGATTTAAGGCTTTCTTCTCCCCTCTGGGATGTTTACTACTAAACATCCAGTCTTGCCTGGAGAGACAGAGAAATCCTGCAAACTTCCAAAAGCCCATTCCAAATTGCATGAACAATAAGCAGAAATGGGATCCTAATTGTGTGGCATATGGCTGATCCCTGCAAACCTTGCCACTGCAGGGTGCTGACTGCTCACACAAATGCAGGACACGTCAAGGCACTGCCTGTCTGAGCTATCAAACCTCCCTGCCTGCCAGAAACACCTAATCCCTCTTAATCTCATTCCTTGCATTCCATGTGGCTGGAGGGCTGGCTTCCACTAAAACTGATTTTCTAGCTGATGATCAGAGTTCTGAAGTGCTCACAGCTCCCTGTGAGGCAGGACACAGGAGACAAAGAGCAGGGAAAGCCCAGGGGCAGCTGCTGGAGCTCCAGGGCTCAGGAATTGCTGTGCCCAGGCTCACCTGGCTAGAAAGTGAACCTCTTGCTGCTTTTTAAACAGAAAGAAACAGCAGCAGTGTTTTCTGAGGGGCCACTGGCAGCCCCTGGGATGTGAAATTTGTGGTGTCTTCTGTAAGAAATTCCCCACTGGGTTTAGGAATGCTCCCTGTTGTCCCTACCGCCTTTGGACTGGCTAGCAGCTCAGGGCAGATGTTCTGTACAGGAATAGGATTCTAGAATGTGATTTTATTTCAGCATGGTCAAGCATAGGGCTTTTTCTCTGGGAAGCAAACACACAAAATTGTATTCATCCCTAACCTGAACATTTCCAGCTCCTGAGGTCTTTGGGATGGGGGGAGCTGATGTAAGAAATGCTTTGGAATGAGAGGGATCAGCATGTGAATGGCATGGCACAATTTAATAGGCCTGGAGGGAGGGGTGTGTTTCCCATTGGGAGGAAAATTCAGGTTGTACCTTTCAGAGTGCTTGCCTCCACACCCAGATTTATGGGAATGAGCAGTGTGAGCTCAGGGAGGATGCTGTGCTGCTGGATTAGCCTCGATGTGAGCAGGGAATATGTTAAATCCTTGTGTTTGTTTGCTTGTGTCCAAGTAATTTCTATTTATCATTTTTATATATATTTATTTCTATTTACAATCCTGTCCTGGTGAGCAGAGCCAGCTCTTGGGTGCTGGCTCAGGTGAAACTCCTGTGAGGTTTAAGATGTGGAAACAATCTCTGCTTCTTCTACCCAGACTCTGCAATAGGTGCTGTCATGTGAATTCCTCCAAGATAGTAATTGAAATTAAAAAATTAATCCACCTCTCGCAGTTTCCCTGTACAGCTCCTCAGGGACCAGTGGGATTTTTACTCAGCTTCAATCCTAATCAGTTTTCTTCTCTTTCATAATCCTCTGTTTGACAACTCCAGAGCAAGGATGCTGCTCCTGAAATGGTCAATTGTATCTGTTTAGTCTCAGTGAAACAAAGAGGTTCTTTGAACAATTCCAAGTTCACCAGAGATACTGCACAATGGGATCAGTCTGCAGGACTTAGTCTGAGGTGTTCAGAAGAGTTTGGGATAGATGAGAAATACTTCTGGCAAGCCCCAGTCTTGTGATAGCTCCACCTCATGCTATGAGCAGCACTCTGGGTTTTATTTTGGCTTGCAGGGCAGAATAAAAGATATGTGGAAATTGTCAGTTGTGGAACACATAGAATTTCACATGGGGGTTGTTTTGTCCTCTTCATTAAAAGTAGATTACAGTAATTTCACGAATATAAGCCGCACCTTTTTCATTGAAGAATC
>VRYO01002184.1:2614029-2657787 GCA_009812075.1 Sialia sialis | reverse complement strand
TGATTCCTTCAGCACTGCCCAGCCTCTGCTCCAGGAGCCTCTCCAGGCACCACACTGGATCAGCAGATCCCTGCTGCTGGTGGGGAACAATCAACCTTTCTCTTGTTTTCCCTGTGGACTGGACCTGGAGGAGCTGCAGCTCAAGGGAAAGTGTCCCCTGTGGTGGGACAGAGTCCCAGCCCTGCTGCTGGCCAGGTACAGTCACCCCTGGAGCAGCTGTGGCAAGGGGCTCCTGCAGGATGGGCCTCTGGGATCGATGCTCAGCATGTGGGAAGTGTTCAACAGTTTTTTTTATGGTGAAAATTTCCCCAAGAAGCCATCCTGTGGATGCAGATTGAGTTCACAAGAGCAGGTCTGAGCCATGCAGCTGTACCTTGGGCATAATTTCCTTTGTGTTGATTGAAAATTTTCTGGAGACTAATAAGGACAGCCAGTGAAATTGCTGGTGCTGTGGTGTTCAGCACACCTGAGGATCACCTCAGGCACTGATGATAATTGCCTGTGGAGATGACACAGCAGTAAATATTAAACCTCAGTGTAATGTTTACATGCAATAGAAGCTGACAAAGCTTCATTTCAGTACATTGCTTTTCCTACAATCTCTCCAGAAATCGCTGGTCTATGTACACTCCTCAGCAAAGATTTAGTAACAGATGCTGTAGCCATGTCTAATGTTAGCAAGATTTCATTAGCTATATATAGCATGCTCCTCTCATTGCAGTGCCCATGATGTTCACTCACAGTTTGCTCCTTGAAACTGAAAAGGAGAGCATGTTGTGATGCATTTATCTGTACTTCTCTTGCTCCTTTTAGTCAGAAATATTCAATGTGGTTTTCTTGCTTTCAGTGTGAATTAGCAAGGTGCTGTTGTGTTAATCTCCTCTGGGTGCAATTCCAGTTTTCTTATTTGCACCAGCTATGATTTGACTCCAAATGTGGCTTCCACAGAACCATTTGTGGATTAACATACTGTTCTGCATAAGCATACCATAATCCAGCTGTAATTGTGTTTTTATAGTGACTGTAACAAAAGACCTACTGGTAGTGAATAACTGTAGACCTTTGGGTTTGACCTGAATAGAAGGAAAAACTTTGCAATGAATATTGGAGAAAAAATTGTTAAAGACAGGGATTGGAAAGTGGGACAGGACACATCAGATGCAAGTTTAGGAGCATCAGATGAGTCAAATATGACATCTCTGTAAACTACACTATCTTCTTCTAGAAAAAGCCAGGGATCTTATTTGTGGTTGCCCAAGTATTTGTTGTTGTGCCACATAAGTAATTATTAGTTTAGTCAGAGAAAAAGAGGATTAAAACAAGATTTTAAAAGTTAGTCTACAGGGAGCTGCTTAAAGGACATGTGACGGATTTTGTTGATAGCAGAGTTGTCAGGACTAAGTATGTTGTGAGGTGGAGTCTTGTGAAGTGGCTTTTAGGGCAGATTTTATTAAATATGAAGCTGTTGCTGATGATGGACTGTGGGGAGGCCTCAGCAGAGGAGGAGGATTGGAGAGGGGGAGCAATAGAAGTTGGTTTGACATAGAAAAGTGCAAGGTGATGGATTTATGGATTAAGATCAGGAATTTTTGCTGTAAATTCGAGCCTCGCTGGCTGTCAGTGACATAAGTGAAGGAAGTGTGTGTAAATCAATCACAGATGCCTTCAAGACACTGATATGATCATCAGTGCCATGTGCAGGCTCTCCCTGCAGGAAGCACTGATACCACGGGACACGGTGATCTGGGAATCCTGGTGCAGTTCTGCCTGCAAGTTTCAGAGAAGCAAAAAATACCATGGAAGCATGTCTAGAGAAATCTGGATGCTGTAAAGATGCAGATCCAGAACAGGGTTACTTCATGTTGTACCTAAGATCTTGTGTTCTCTCCTGCCTTGGGTTTCCTGGTGTTTTAGCCTTGGCTTTGTGTAAGGTGTGGTCTGGTCTGCAGGTTCTGGAAATGTCCAACTCTGCCTTTTCCCTGTTATTTTGGGATGAGGGCTATGTGTATTGCATATTATGTATGTATTTGATGCTAAAAGGGGAAATATTGTGACCTGATAACAGAGGAATGGAACAGATATGCTTTAAATTTTATAACCATCCCCAATGGAATTTCTTGCAACTTCTAAGTGTAGCATCTGGATGTGGTTATAATGGGAGGTAATTGGACAAGGTGTGATGCTGATTTATCCAGTTTCCATTTCTCCTGTTCAGTGTATTGACTGATCAGAAAGTGTGGGAAATACAGAACAGAAATAAGGAAAGGAGGTGCAAACTAGAAAAAAAGCAGTGAACTCCCCTGTGAAATGATAATCCAAGACATACACACCAGAGGAAGATGCTTGGGATTTGGCAGGGCTGAGAAAACTTTGAGCAGATCAGACAGGAACCTGTAATGCATTAAACAACTGATGGGATTTTTTGGTCACTTTATTTCCCATTTCAGGGAAAACACTGAAACTTTTACACTGCCTCTGCATGCAGCACTCTCCTAACCAAGTAGGGGATGGTTTCTTTTGCTGCAGGCACAAAAGGGAGAGTTTATCCCCAATTCCTGTACCTAAAGCAGGCAGGTGCTGTAGGTACAGCAGCAAAGGTAACTTGTAGAATTCTGGGAGCGATGGCCCTGCAGAAGGAGCAGAGGGATGGCTGAAGGAGCTCTCTGGGTAAGAGGGATGGGGTGTGGTTGGGTAACCTGCAGGTGAGGGGGAATAAGGTCACAGAGCCGTGGAGGGGTTGGGAGAATGGGAGCAGCCAAGGTCTCTCTTTGACCTTGTCACTAATGGACCAAAACACAGCTGAGCTGTGATGTTGAGACATCCCTCCTGTGAGGGGTGCAGCCAGTCCACAGGACAGGACAGGGCCACCTGAGCCCTTCCTGCAGCACACAGAGCTGAGTGGGCCAGCAAGAGCCCAGCCTTGGGGCTGCCAGGAACTGAACTTCTCTTTGAATGGCCTGTTGTTTCCATTAAGTGTGCAGGAGGGAGGGCTGAAATGTTTTGTCTTTTCTTCCTCATATTTCTTCATCTCTGCACTAGACTAACAAATCCCTCAAACTTTGGAAGCTTGACAGTTTCACACCTCATCCTCCATTTTTCAAGCCTGGATCCATTCAGTTTGAGCAAACACAGTTGTGCTCCCCATTGGGCCAAAATAAGAAATGTGGAGGGAAAACAGAGGGAAAGATTGGTCTGGAAGATTCCCAGGGGTTTCACATAAATCCACAGAGCTTCCAGGACGCTGTGGAGGCTGCCTGGTCCAGAGGCTTCAGCATCCCTGGCTTGTTGATGTGGTTGGTGGCAAACGACTGCAGAAAGGGGGAGTTACCCTCTTGGACTCATCACACTGGGCTCTGGTTCTGCCATTCCAGAGTGTTTGCTGCAGGGTTATTCCTGTGAGAGAAATACCAGCTGTTCACTTCTTCTAGGTCAGGGATGCCCAGCCAGGCATAAATTGAAGGTTTTGGTGCTTCTTCCTCAGAAGGGCTCACCATAACTCACTTTGTGTATCAGTGAGGAGTGAGGCTGTTGGGATTCATACCTGTGTTTGCAGAGGGATGTTCCTCACCTCTGCTGGGCATGTCTCTGTTTTGCTGCTGGTTAGGAGGGGAAAGTCCAGACAAAGGTGATGGCAACCAGTGAAGCTGGAGTATGAAAGGGAGGATCTTGCCCTCTGTGTGAAGAATTCTCCCTATGCATTGGAGATGTTCTCAGCATGTCATCCTAACTTCTTCTTATAAAAATTAGTGGGTTTTGATCAAAGACATCTAACATGTGTCAACATAAGGGATTTCTTTAACTTACCAATCCAAGCAAAGAGGTAAGCCCCACCAAGGTGTGAGACTGAGGACTCTGGCCAAGACAGCAAAAGATTTGCTGGTTAAAGAGCCAAGTTAAACAAGACACAATTAGGAATAGCCTGCCCCCCACAGCTCCAGAGGCTGGGTTATGGATCCTGAGGGGGCCAAACTGGGCCTTGCTGTGTCTTGTTTGCCTTGGCTCCGTCACACTGAGCCCTGTGCCTGTTGTTGGCGTGCAAGGCACAAATCACACCTGCAGTGGGCTCAGGCACTGAGGCTTTTTCCTTTCTCCTCCTCTCTGTCTGTGCATGCCCATTCTGAAAAAGTGCAATATCACCTTGATGCCACGGTGCTGAGGGTTCACCAACTTCCCTGTGCTGACACAGCTCCCATGCCCCTCTTTCCATCAGGATTTGCCCATTGTCTTGGACCTGGCAGTTGTTTTGCTCTTTCATCAGAAATGGAGAGATTTCCATGTTGCTGGCAGACAAGAGGCATTCCAGGAACTCTTTTAGGTGCCTTCCAATATTTGACCATGGTCAATACTGCAGATGGAGCAGTAAATTACCACCAGACTGTTGCTCTGATGTGGAAACACACATCAAACCTGTTGGGTACTACAGATCACACTCTCACCTGAGCTCAGGGGAATTTTGGGGTCCATTACAGCCTTAGTTGAGGAGTTTTAAGTCAGGCTGTTACTCCTGTGTTTAACCTCTAGAAGCTTTCAGTCCTAATCAGGATAATGACTGTGAAATGTGCTCCTGTAAATGCTGGTTTTCCAAAGCTTGTCTGGACTCTTCATTCTCAGCTTCTCTTTGGGGTTTTGTCTGGAGGTGGATCAATTTTTTTATTTGGAACCCTTTCCTTCTGTCTGAATGCCGCCACACACAAAGATGCTTTCCAGCCACTCCAGGGAGGAGATGGAGAAGGCAGGCTAGCTCCAGAATTACTGGCCAAGCTCAGGCACAGGTAATGGTTTATTTGTCCACCTGACACAGCTGGGAAGCACAGACAGCTTCTAATGCCTGCAGACCCTCCTGCAGGGCTGTGTGTCTCCAGTCCATGTGGCTGCCAGAGCACTGCATTAAGAGGATCCCATCCCTATAAAGGTAGTGACACGTGGCTGCAGAGGTCAATGCAGCAGCTTCATCATGTTCACCAACTTAATAACGTTGTTTTAGTCCTGGCAAGGACTCACAGAGGCTGAGGAGCCCCTGCTCTCAGTGGTGATAGGTTGGATTTGCAGACAGTGTTCAGAGGTCCTGGGATCATCCTCAGTTTCAGCCCATTCTAAGCCCATTAACTCTTTTGCTCTCCATTTTCTTGTTTAGCACCTGTATTGTGCCAGCAGTTGTTTTTCTCTGCTTCTGGGCCCATCTGAAGGGATTTTACCTCCAGAGCCATGTAAGCACCCCATGAGGCTCTGGAGAAGCAGGAACTCCACCCTGAGTGGAGATGCCAGAGCCAGGGCTGAGGGGGTGTTGAGGAGATGTCTTTGTCCCTTCTGTGGCCCCTAAATCACCCACAAATTAAAAAGCAATAGCAGGAGGCACTTCTGGCTCCCTAGTGATGGTGACTGAGAGGAAGGGGCACTTTTTCAGGTTTTCCACTGTTGTTCATGTGTGCTGCTGGCCCAAGGGATGTGCCCTGGGTGCCTGCTCATTTCAGAGATGCAGATGGGGACAGTTGGAGGAATTGTAATCCCACATTGAGATCTTTGGGGCAGTTTGGTATTTCTCTCACTTCTGAGCTGAGCAAGGTTTCTCAGAGACTCAAATTTAGGGGTGATGCTGAAGTCACAAAAATGTTTTCTGGTGTCACTTTGCTCATTCAAGGCCATCTAGGGCTGCACCATCCTGGCTGTGGGATGTGTGAGGTGGAAGGCACTGAGTGGATTTTATCCCAGAGAGACTGGAGCACAGGCTGAGCTGACTCCTGTGGATGAACGAAGTCATTATGGTTCACCACCTTGAATAAAAGAAATATTGAATCTTAATTCAAAGCACAGTCATCTGCTTTTGTGGACACGTCGTTTTGGGCTATTTCTTTAGCTGTTAACAAGTTGGGATTTTTTTTAGGATTTTCTTTTTTGGGGATGAGGCATTACTACTTAGGTGGTTGAAAACATTAATTAAAGAAATTTGAAGGATGACTTCATGGTTGTGGAGATGAGGACTTGAACAGACTCTGCTGATGCTCTGCTTGCCTCAGTCCAAAGTGGAGCTTGCTTGCAGGGGCTTTGATCATAGATGAGCCTCATGGTATCCCCAGTTTCTCACTGACCATGAGTTTGCTCTGCTCTCTCTCCAGACCCTCACCAAGGTGTCCCCATCCTCTCTATGCTCTCCAGTGGGTGTCTGTGTCTCTGCTGGCATGACTCTTCATTGTAACACCTCTGCATGGCTAAAACATACTTTCCAGATCCCTTTCCACAGGAGAAGTTGAAATCTTGCATCACCCAGGGGCTTTGAGAAAGATATTTTTGCAAGGAACTCTGAAACTGTTGGGTTGTTATATGTGAGAAAATTCCACTAAGTTGGCAAGCATCCTCCTTTTTTTCATGATTAATGTACCAAGCTTTTAATTTATTTTTTTTTTTGTTAAAAACCCCCTCTATCATTTTCAATGAACATCATATTTTTTGCTGCTTTCGTTTCCCCTTTTTAAACATGGAAAAAACACTCCCTCTCACTGAAACCTGCTTTATCTGGAGCAAAAATATTTGGCTAGCTTTTTTTCCCCCCCACTTCTAGTACCATTACCCACAATGAACAAAACCCTGTTGTTGTGTGAGAGCTTCCTGTGGAATGACCCTGCTGCAGCCTGGATGTGTTCCCCCGAAGCAGCACAACGATATGATCTTACAACCACTGAGCGCTCGCTCAGGGTGAGATCTCATGGCAGGTGATACTTCCCCCACAACAACACCATCTGCAGTTATTTCCCTACATCCAGTGTCACCGAGGGTCTCTCCCTGTGAAAGGCTCTGAATGGTTTGTTTTCACTTTTGACACTCAAACTTTCACTCAGAGGTGAAAGTTCGCTCGAACGGCGCCTTGGTGAAATAGCATAATATTCAATTCTGCAGCAGCTTCGGGGAGTGTTTCATAACGTTTTTGAAACAGATGTCAAGCTGATCTAAGAGGAGGAATGAGGGCATCTTTAATGTGTCACCATACTTTAACTTAGAACAAATAAACCTCCTAATTCTGCAAGGAGAGGTCATGGCAAGGAAGGCAACTCAAGCCCTTGTTAAAGCAAGGCAATGACATCAGTCTGCCAGGGAAATCAAAACAGCTGAAACCCAGTCCTGGAGGTGTTACTTGGGCAAAAATCCCAGTGATCCTCACTGAATGTTTTGCCTGGTTACCAGTGATAGATCTGCTCCAGGGCTGGGTCTCTGTGTGTTGGGGAGGATTCAGCCTCTGCAGGATGAGCGCTTTTAAATAAAAAGCAGGTGTTGGTTTTGCTTGTCCCGTGTTTGTTTGAGTGTTTCTGTGGTGGTTTTGGGGAACAGCAGGAATCAGTCCTGTGTCAGCCTCTCTGCTCTGGCCATGTGTGACGCTGTACCTGTGGAGTTACAACACCCACTGGCACTTTTGCAGCACTGAGGCTTTCATTCACTGGCACTGTTGCTGGGCTGATGCTGTGCCTGACTGTAATAGAGGACAAAGCAGCAGGGCTCTCTGCTTTCATCTTTGGCTGTTCTTTTTGTTCCACCCCCTGAGGAAGCAGGGTTTATGTGGCTGTGTTTGCTGCTTTCTGTTGGCAGCCCTCTGAAATGGCCCTGGAGCTGATTGAAGCAGGGTTTGATGGTGGGACAGAGGCCCCAGAGCTGTTGGGTTTGTGACTCTGCTGCAAGCAGGTGATGGGGAGTGGGGAGATGTGACTGCAGAGAGGAAAGGAGGAGCACTGTGTGTGTGTGTGTGTGTGTCTGTGTGTGTTTTCAGGCTCTAATAAGCACCAAAGCCAGGCTTTGCTGCTCTTGCTCTCAAACCCTGTGTGTGTGAAGCAAAGCTCAGGGGTGCTTAGGCCACTGCTCAGACAAGATTTGCACTCCCTTGGGCACCTGTGCTTGGCTGGGCAGGCTCTGGTGTCTGCTCCTCCTGATGGGTGCTGCTGGCATCTCCAAGGTCCCACCACAAGTGCTGCTGACCCTGCCTCCCCATCCCCTCTGATGCTGAGGGATCCTCACCCTGCTCAGCCTGGCTGCCTCACACCCCTGCACTTTCTGCCCTCCTCAGTCTGGGGACATTTTCCCCAGCCATGCTGTTTTGCCTGCGAGATAGAGCAGCATCCCTTGCTCTGCCTGTTTATCCCCAGTCCCTTTCTCTCCTGAAATACAGTTGTTCAATCCATGATTAAGATGATAAAACTGCTGGCTGGAATAAGGCACATACTTCATGGTTTGGGTGTGAAGCTGCAGCAGCCAGGGTTGCTCAAAGCCCTGTAGAGGAGGTGTGGGGACTTTTCACTCCTGAATGTCAGATTAAAGCTGTTTATCCTAATCTGATTAGTGTCTAACTCAGTGCCAGCCTGCTGATGGCAGCCTGGCTTAGGGGGCTCAGGAGCTGCTGTTCACCCTCGGCTGCAGGGTGCAGCTGGCTCTGAGAAGCTGATGGCTACTTTGTGCCCATGTGTGCAGAACTATTATTGTTATTAATAATAATAATATTCATGTTCAAACACTTGGGGCAGAGTCTGGGGCTCCTGGACTGCACAGCTTTGAGCTCCTGGCTCTGCTTTGGCTGCAGAAAGGAAACTCAGGGGGTGCCGTCCTTCAGAGGAGCTGTGAGGGGGTCAGGCTGAGTGAATGACTTGTTTCATTTGGATGTCCCCCCTTTGGGGACATTAGATGTGAATAAGTTAGTTGCCCTCTGTTTAACCCCTTCTGAGACCTGCCTTTCTCTTTGAAGGGCCCTTGGGGATTTGCTTGGCTTTTGCCCTGGGCTGACCAGGATGGGGCTGTGAGTTTATCCCTCACCTCCCTCTCTGGAGAGCTGGTTCCTGGACCCACCAGCACCACTGCTGTGGCTCCAGTTGGCTGTGGAGCTGCTTTCACCCATCATGGGCACTGGGCTGGTCCAGCTCAGCCACCTGCATGTGCTGTGTGACACCAAGTGACAATGTGCTGCAAACTTGGCTAATCCCTGCCTGTGCCATGACAGGTTTGGATAACTGCTTTTATATTCCCCATTTAATTCCCTGCAGGCTGGTAAAACTGAATAGGGCATTTGGAGAGATGCCAGAGGGTTCCAGGGCACCAAATGGGATTCCAGCTTGTGCAAACAGAGCTCTGTTCCCCTCTTGGATTTGTTCTAAAAGGAAGATTTACTGCTGAAATGTATGATATATGGGCCAGATTAATTCTTCCTTGTACTGATGAATACTTGGAATTCCTTCTTAGAAACCAATGGGGTAATGCAGAAGTAAATAATGAATCAAGTCTACAGTTCTGATGTATGATAAGTAGTTTATTATCTTCTTGATTCTTCATACCTTCCTGATCCTCCAGATATATTGGTACTAACAGACTTAGACTTCTGTTGTTTTTCTGTTTTACTTCCCTGTAAGTATTTTATTTGAAAACCAAGCCAGTGAAAGATCTGTAATGTATTACCAGTTTTCCATTTTTCTTAACAGTGTAGCAAATGTTCATCGATTTTTCGAGATGACATCAGATAAGGGAAAGAGAAGCAG
The DNA here is from genome assembly GCA_009812075.1 of Sialia sialis. Taxonomy (NCBI): domain Eukaryota; kingdom Metazoa; phylum Chordata; class Aves; order Passeriformes; family Turdidae; genus Sialia; species Sialia sialis. Next base: position 2,648,284 of record VRYO01002184.1, on the reverse strand, counting down.
AAAGAATGTGCCAGGAAGGTTCACACAGTTAATTTGGTGACCTTTAGATGTCAGTATAATCAAAGAATAGCACAAAACTCAAGGCAGGTTTGGGAGCCTTGGTAAACTTGGCAGTCTCTTTCCTTGAGCTGGACTCTGGCTCCTGGAAACCCTGGTGCTGCTAATTTATGAGTGTGTTTGATGTGCATGAAGGATGGAGCTGGTGTGGCCTTCAGCTTGTGCCAGGAGAGCTCCTTGAGCATTTCTCTGTGGCACATCATTGCTGAGGATTTTGGCTCTGCTGCCTTCTGGAGCAGCAGAACTTCTGCTGGACCATTCCCAGGGGAGGACAAGGGCAATGGGAACAACTTCACTGGCATCATGCTCTGTGCCAGACACTTGTGCTAACACTGATGTGTCAAAATACACTTCTTCAGCAATAATTGTAAGAAATCCAGCAATCTTCTCTATCTGTAAATCCCCTCCTCCATCAGAGGTTTTATAATGCCTTGCACATCTGAAGTGGTATTCTAGTCCTTAGAGATATTATTTTTGGTCAGAGAGGCTTTTGTGTGGCGATGCTGATATGGCAGGTGTGTTACTCTGTTATCAAAGACTTTGCAACGTTGAATTGTGCAAGCAAAAATGTACCTGTAAATATTTCTGTACTTGCCCACCAGGGCTAGGTTCCCTGTGTTGTTTTGGTCACTGTGTCTTCATGGTTTGAATTTTTAGTGCAGGTAGACAATGCTCTTCTGAAGTCATGAATGGTAACTACTTCTGGGTTATTCATGATCCATATGACCTCTGCCTATGAAGCTTCTCTGTTTTCTTTTATGGCCTCTGGATTTTAAAAGCATGTTTCTATCATGTAGAATTTGCAAAAACCCAGGCAGTGAACTGAAGGATATTTCTACAATCTACCCTTTCCAGTTAGGGCCTGTCCTGTTGTTTTGAAATATATTTTAATTGCAGTTTTCCAAGGTGGCATTTGAAGGGATTGACAGGACCCCATTAAGGCAAATTTGGCCTCTGAATTACTTTCTATTAAAAAAATCCAGCACCCTCAACTTCCACAAAACCAAAGATCAACAGAATGTTTCTATTAAAAGGAAATCCAAATGGAAACAGCTTTTAAATCTATCAAATATATGTTTCTTTTCTTTATTTGCCTGTCAGACTTTGTATGTGTATGAAGGCCAGACAGTGAATTGACTTGAAACATATTATTACCTAAAATGATATTGATATCAGAAATGCAAAAGCACCAGTGAAAAAACGTGGCTAGAGCTTGAAAATTCTGTTCTGGGCTTGAGTCCAGATTTTGAAAACCTGCTGCCTTCATTTGGGTCAGAAGATTGGGATACAGGGCCTGTGTATGAACCTGGACTGGGCCATAAACAGTGATGAGATTTTGCTGTTTAATAATCTCAAGCTGGGCTGCCCGGTGTCTGGCTCATGAGCAGCATCTGGCCTGCCAGGACAATTCCTCTGGCCTGGAGCCATTCCCAGCCTCCTGCTTTCCTCAGGGCCCTGCAGGGAAGGAGAGGAGTGGGCTCTGCTATGGGGTTGGCTGCCCTCAGCCATTTCTGAGCCTTCCTGTGGACATCATCCCTTTCTCCAAACACTAAGCTAGATATAGAACCACAGGATAGTTTGGGATGGAAGGGACTTAAAGATCATGCAGCCCAAGCCCCTGCCATGGCCCAGGTAGCTGCAAGCCCGGTCCAACCTGGCCTCGGATGTTCCAGGGACTCAGCAACTCTCTAGGCAATGTCTTTCCTAGCAGTGTTTCACCACCCTAGCATAAAAAATTCATTAGTCCAGTCTGAAATGGCTCTTTTTTAGTTTAAAACCATCATCCCTTGTCTTATCTCCACAGGTTCTGCTAAAAAGTCTGTTCCCATCTTTCCTTCATTTGTGTATGGAAGGCTGCAATAAAGGTCTGCCCAGAGCCTTCACTTCTCCAGGCTGAACAAACCCAACTCTCAGCCTGTCTCCAGAGCAGAGATGCTCCAGCCCTCAGAGCATCTTCATGGCCTCCTCTGGACCCACCCCAACAGGTTCCTGTTTTTCCTGTGCTGAGGAGCCCAAAGCTGGACACAGCATCCAGATGCAGCCTGATCAGAGCAGAGGGGCAGGAATTGTCTCTTCCTCAACCTACTGGCCCATGTTGTGCCAAATGGGAGAGTGGATAGGGCTGGTGGAAAGGAAAACTGCTGCAGGTGAAAGGAAAGGGCACCCAGGAGCTTTGCAGGGTGATGCTGTGGTGGGAGACAGAGTGAGGGATTGGTTTGAAGCATCATGGCAAAGCCACATCACAAGTTCAGCTCAAGAAGGGGGGTTCAGCAATGCCATGGGGGGCTGGGTGCTGTGAGCCTTCCTTTTCTCATGTGGGCATACAGTGCAAACACTACAGGTGTGAGTCTGCTTGGATTGCAGGGCAGGGGGAACTGGTGCTGCCAGAGCTGGAAACTGTGATTTGTGCAGTGCTGAACGGGTGGGGAGACAGCACAAACCACCTCTCCCAGCTCAAAACTGAGCCACTGATCTTAGACAGCACAAACCACCTCTCCCAGCTCAAAACTGAGGCAGTGCCAGATTCAGGGCTCGTGAGGTTTCAACAGAACTCAGAGCAAGCCCTGCCCAGTGTGAAGGGATCCACGGAGAGTTTATAAAGCCAACAGTCAAGATCATGCTTTGTGTTGAGCCTGTGCTCTGCATCTCCTGGCTCTCCTACCAGAAGAATGGGATAACAGTTCTTCCTTATCTCCCAGGGCTATTGATGGCTTTGATGTATGAAAGATTACGAGATGACCGGAAATTTTAACAGGGTAAAATACCTAACCCACAGGGATCAATGACCCCTTGAATTTCCCTTTTTTTTTTTTCTGAGGCCCTATGAAATGTGTTGATTAATTCTTTGAACACAGTGGATGCACTGTCTGCCAGGCAGTGTGGATGTTCTTATTTATAACTACAATATCCTTTACTCAAATTCCTGAGAACACGTTCCAGAAACGGATGTAATTTGCCAGGTGAGCCTCTATAAAGATGGGATGGGTGAGGGAATACAGATGGAAGAGCAACACTCCTATCTCCCTGAAGAGTCTTTGAGGAAACCTTGCAAGTGTGAAAAAAGTCTCTTCTTCCCATTATTCCATCTCTAATTCCAATTTTCAGGCCAAAATGATGAGTGACACGGTACACTGTCATCAGAATATATTGTTATGGTCTTGTACTATTTCTAATTGGTCCAGAAGCAGGAAATTCCACAAATCTCCCAAGCAAGCTCTCTCCTCTGGGATTCTTAGTCTCTGTTGGCATCCCTGTCAGGTTTGGATCAGTTTTCATTTAAAGAATGATTATACTTCTCGTTGTTGCTCTATCAAAGAGTCTTCCTGCTGTAAAGCAGAGCACATCTGTCCTGCTGAGCAGCCCAGCAGGGATCTGTGCAGTGAGAAGGGATGAAGTCATGCAGCTTGGGCTGTGGGATGGGGCAGATTGCAGAGCTGGGATGTGTCCTGTGCCTGACTGAGCTGTGCTGCTGTGTCCCTTTGTTCCATCTCTGTGTGCTGTCAGAGGCACCTCAGCCTGTGACAAAACCAGGCAGGTCCCACATGGAAGGTGACTGTGCAAAATGCTGCTGTTCAGATTGCTGCTTTGAGAGAGGGAAGTAAGGGTTTCCTGGAATTGACTCAGATTTGTGAATAGCTCTGGGATTGGGATCTTTGGTGCCCACCACAGGAAATAGCTCCCATAGCTGTGAATACTCAAACTGTGTGTCTTTCCTTGGGATTCCTTGGTGCTTGATAAAGATTTGCCTTGTGCTGTCTCATCGGTGTTGCAGCACATACCTTCATGCCTGTGGTGCTTTTGAAAGCTCTGCACTGTGGCTGGGTGATGAGGGCCACTGGGCTCAGGAGTCACTGTTCTGCACGGCAGAGACAGGCCCATGGGCTCACAGCAAGGGCAGAAAATCCTTATTAACAACTTGATTTTAGCACCCAGGCTGAAATCAGAAGAGCAAGGAATCCCCTGAAGTAGCTCCACTTCCTGCACAGGCTGCCTCCTTTGAGTGACTGTATAATATTTACAGGTCTTTGAAGGTGTTTTTTGAGTGTTAACAGGTATTGCAGGTAAGAGTGAGCACAGTGTTGACATTTGTGCACGCTTTTTGTCTGTGATCCGTGACTCCATTTAAAGCATGAGTGCAATCTGTAGCAGTTTCCAAGGGTCTCTTTGCAGGAGCAGCAGAAGATTCAGAGCAAATGAATAACACAGCAGTAAGTTCCACTGATTCCAGCAGTGATGGTACAGGGCTTTTTTTGATATTCAGTAACCTCATTCCCCTTATCAAAAGGTTTTCCCAGTCTAAACATCACTGCCAGATGTGTTCACTTATCTATTTAAAGAAAACAGATTGAGTTAAACCACATGTGTATCAAAGCAGAGGCTGGAGGTTTAAAGGCTATCACAGATGACTGATGGCAAGATATCACATACAGAATTCTCTCCAGATGGGACAAATTTCATGTAGCTCCTGGATTGATCAATACATTAGTCTCAACAGGAAAGTTTTATAGCCTCATCACCATATATCTGAGCCTGGCAGTTTCAAGAGGAGCTTAAGTGAGTTAAGCCCTCCAACCACTTCAATACAAGGTTCTACCTCTCTAAATATCCCACCTGTCCACAAGTTCTGAACTTTTCTTGCCTTTCCCAGATTCCTCTGATGTTGTGAACAAAATAGTCACTGCTGGTTTAAAAGCACTGCCACTGTCCAGCTCCCAGTGCTCCTTGTTGGCCAGCTCAAGTGCCAAGGCAGGAAACAGTGAGTTTTCAAAATTGGCCTGGGTTTGCCAAGATGTGGTGTGGAGTCCCCAGAGTGGCAGAGGAGGCAGGACCCATGCAGAGGAGGCTGAGTGCAGAGGCTATAAGAACAGGAATTTCCATTCCATATTCCTGAACTAGGACAAATCCCTCATTACAGGGATAGTGCAATAATGCTGTGAATTTTCTCTTTGTGTAGAGGTCCTGTGTAGTCAGGGCACTGGGGAAGACCTGTCTGTAAGGTGTTGAGTGTGCATTCAGCTGGAAATGAAGCAGTAATGAACAAATCCATTCAGCTGGTCAAAAAGAGAGGTTTTACTGTCTTTGGATACTCATAAAAAGTGAATATCATTGCTTGCAGTGTCATTAGCCTACATGATGGAAATGCGATTTTTTTTTCTTTCCTCGCAGGCTTCTGGGAATGATTATTCAGTGGGGAAAAATATATAATTCCTTGATAATCTAGAGCTGCTGGAGCTTTCAGTGAAATCTCTGAAGTATTGGCACAATGATGAATGGCCTCTTCTGGAATACAGAAATGGATAAGACACAAAGTAAATCCTTCATGCATTGCAAGGCTTTGCTGTAGTGCTGCTTATCTCAAGGGTATTATGCAAATTTGGTGCCTGTTTAAATCTTGATACTCTCATCTGGAGCAGGTGTATTAGCAACTTACTTTTCTGTGGCCTACAGCTCTGCTGTAGGACTAGAAGTGACATTTTAATGTCAAGCTTCCAGTTGGGAATGCCTCTGTGTGGATGGGAATGCAGCTTGCAGTGCCTGGCAGGTGCATCCCTTTCCAGCACTCACTGCCCGAAAGCTGCTGAAGATGACAGGGACAGAAAATGCAGTAGAAGGTACCCACTCTGCTGGGGCCATGGAAATCCTGGCAATGGGACTGTTACCAGGTGATAAATTGTTTATAGCTGGTGAGCTAACACGATGCTTGTTCTTCAAAAACCCCTGGCCTAGGGGGCTGCACATGGTGCCAGAGGAGAACTGGAAGTTCACTGGGGTCTGTGACCAGCAGGGACCACCAGAGAGACCCCCAGGACAGAATAATGAACACATAAAGAGGAGGGAAAATATGTTAGTGATTCTTGGGAAATGATTATCATATGCATATTTATTCTGGGACAGTCAATGAATATGTATGTAAAACACAGTCTATAAACAGAAACTTTACTCATCACACACAACTTTTGGAGAAGATCTCTCCTCGTGCATCTGGCCACATGAAGAATGCCTGCTTCTTAATGGTGTTAAGGAGCTTTTTTTAAAACCAGCTTTTGGTAACAGGATGAGCCCAAAGGATGATGTGGGGGTTGCAGCAGGGAAATACAAATAACTTGGTTGGTTAAATATACTGTAAGGGTTTAACACCTTGGATGACAACCTGTTCTTAACCATAATCTAAGCTGCTTTTTTGGGATGTTATCATGGTAATACTGGAGTCCAAACATATAGGTATTTTCTACAGGATACCGTGGGCTCTTTAGACATTTTTAGCTGTCTTTAGGTGAATTTCTTATTGTCATAAGGCAAAGTCTGTGTCTGCATCTCTTTCAGTAATTACATCAGATGCCTTGTCTAGGGCTGATCCTCCTAATTATCTCTGGCCATTCAAGCTCTAAGAATCCTTTCCTACTTGTATGCCTTGTTTTGGACAAGGACAGAGTACTGCATGAACAGGGAAGGGATTGTTTCTTCCTTTCTGTCTTTAGAATGTTTATTATCCACTAAGGCAGTAGAAATGATGCTGTGTGACCTGTATGGGCAGTCTCACCCTGGGGTAGTGAAGAGCAGCCACACTGGCGGGAATGGTCCATTGGATGGAAGTTATTCATTCCAGCTCTGGAGTGAGCAGCTTTGAGGAATGAAGTCATGGGCTGGCTCACAAAAACTCATGGGTTAGTTCGCAGATGATGAAGGTTCAAGACACAATGGCTGCTACCTATCTTGGGGATAAAGTGAAAAATGGTGCTGGAGTTAGTTTTGTGCTGGTTCCTTTGATGCTCAGAAGGCAGAAAGCTCATTTTTTCCAACTCTTTTCTTACAATATCATCTGTTGGACAGGGCAGTCTGAGAACTGCCTATTAAAATTGCTTCTTGGTAGGAGATTGGTTGTGCTGAAGCAAATTGTTGCTGAGACATTAGCTGTGCTATGGCCAAATATTTGTATTTGTGTGTATATGTGCGTGTACATAAAGGGTCAACATATTTTTGGTAAAAATTCCAATTTGACAAGAAAGGTTGGACTTTTCCAAACCCATTTCACTTCCATGAAAGTTTTCCCATGAATCCACTCTCCCCATGCCTTATTGAGAACTTTCCACTTGACTAAATGTAGGAATGATGCTCGTTCATGGCTCACACATCCTGTTTTGGGGTGGGTATCCCCCGGCACTCCTCTGGAGCAGTAATTTCCTATGCAGATGCAGTGATGGCCTTGGAGGTGCAGTGAGGCTCAGCACAGCACTCCTGAGGGTGAATTCCCAGCTGTTGTTCTGTGAGAGCTCAGCCCCTCTTTTATCTGCCTTTTTTCTTGACAGAAATGCACCCAGGCAGCAACTCCTGACCTCAGGGGTGATGAGTGGCTGCTGTTCTTCAATGGCAACAACACATCCTTCCCCACACAGTCAAGTCTTGAGGACATCATGATGTCTTTTCTTTTTGGAAATGTCTCACGTTTGGCGCCACCAGCACACGCTGCTCGTGGCTGGGTCTGTGTCAGGCTCTCCCTCCTGTGCTGGGACACACAAATGCTGCTGTGGGGTTTAGCCTGGCCTTACTCTGCCCCTTGAGGCTCTGTCCTGGCTGCTCATGCTTCAAATGTTCAAATGGCCGTGGAAGATCTCTGCCCTGGGAATCAGCAGAGAGCTTTTTAAGCCAGGAAAGCGAGCCCTGGGTTGCCAAGATGACCCAACATAACCTGCAGCCCAGGAATTCAGCTCTCCCAGACCCAAGGCCTGGTTTGGAGGAGCACAGCTGTGTGACCTTGGCTCTGTTTTGCTGAGAAAATTGTTTCTGAGCTGTGAGAAAGTCCATCGGCTGAAGGCATGAAAGGTAGGAAAAGGGAAAACAGAGAGTCATTGTTGAGATAATGACTTCAGGATTCAAGCGGGAAGCTGTTGATGTGGAAAGTTATAAAAAAAGGAAAGTTATAAAACCATAAGTTTTAAACTGTAAGCAAAAATGTAAAATAAGACAGCAACTATGAAGACTGGGAATCAGCCTGTGTGAGGAAGGGGAGCACATTTCCACCTTGGCCAGCAGAAACTCATTGAGTGTGCTAATAATACTTATCCTGGTAGGATGTAACTCCTAGAAAACTACGGGGGATAATGAGCAATAAATAGCTACTCTGTACCCATAAATCGTGTGTATCCCACCTGCAGAGCTCACAGGGGAAAGTGTTAGAGCAGAAATGACTCAGGGAGATCACACCAGCCATGCATTAATGCTGTGCACACTGGAATTTACCAGAGTTTTCTGGATGTGAAGGATCTCATCAGGTCCTGGCAAGAGCGCTAATGAGAGGATTTCAGATATTTCCACAAGGTCTGTCCTTGTTTTCAGCCCACCATTTTTGGTTTCTGAGACTTGATTTTCGTGGGTGACTAGCAGGAGCACCTTGGCACAGAAAATACTGCTGGAATTTGCAACCCTTCTTAAATTAAGACAATGGAACAGGATGGGAATAATTTACAGCTAAAGAGTGTACAGAGAATAGCTTCATATAACACCTTCAGTCAAGTTTTATTTTGGAGAGGGTATGTCTCAAAAATAGAAGGTGATAATAAGGCATGGTGAGAGTAATGCCCAGGATGTGTCATTGACCAGGCAGATAACAGCAGATTGCCAATTAATAACAAATAGCCCCTTAACCCTAATAACTGCTCCTCAGTTCCACAGCATAGCTCTTGTTAGGCTATCAGCCATCTCCTGATCATTCTTTTTTAAATCATAGAATCCTAGAAGAGGCTGAGTTGGATGGGACCCATCAGGATCATCCAGTCCAACTCCTGGCCCTTCACAGGACACCCCAACAATCCCACCCTGTGCCTGAGACCATTGTCTGTGTTCTCCTGGTTCTCTGACAGCCTTGGGGCCATCCCCTCTGTTCCAGTGCTGAGCACCCTCTGGGTGAAAAGCTTTTTGCTGCTATTCAACTTAAACCTCCCCTAAACCATCTCCAGGCCATCCTGTGCATCAGGAGAATCCTTTCCCCTTCACTGCCCCTCATGAGGACACTGAAGATGACAGTGAGGTCTCCCCTCAATCTCCTCCTCTTTAGGCTGAACAAACTTTCGTCACTTAAAGAACATATGGGTGGAGGAAAAGTGGAAATCCTAGACACAGCAACGTTATGTGGCCGAGAGGTTTTTAGCCTGCAGTCTGGGGATATTTTTTTTCCCCTGCTTAAATCAGAACCTATACACTGCAGACCCTGAGACCTGCAGTGATCCCAGCTGTTACCAGCAAGAGAACTGCAGGAATGGAGGCCCTGCCTGGCCAGATCCATCGCCTTGGGCTGTGAGTGCAGCTGAGTCAACAAATGAAAACAGAAGGAAAATTGACTATGAACATCTTTAGGAAAAAAGCCACAACCAAACCCCAGAATTATGCAGGCAGCAAGGTGCACTCACTCCATCCCATGCGTCTATTATTTTTCTGCTGGGGCCTTATGAGCCAAAGTGTGAAATCCTGCATCCCCTGAGCAGAAGCCTGCTGGAGCAGATGACTTGGGTGAAAAAGACCATGTGGTTACCATTGCTCCACTTCATCAAAACTCCCGCTTCCAGGGGGAAGTGAGCTCAGCAAGCTGGGGAAGTGTCACACCGGGGCTGGAGGAATGGCTGGAGGGCAGTAGCAGGGACTTTACACAAAGCAGCTGGCACATGGGTGTGCTTGCTTACATCACCCTCAGAGAGGGATCCGCCAGCTCTGGGTGTGTTCCAGACACCCTCCTCGCCCCCATCTCCTAATACAGGCTTTGCTGCCTGAGAGCTGCCATTCCTCCTTCTCTGCCTTGCCCTATGAATCACTGCTCTGTAATCTGATGTGGGTTTTACACTTAATGGGAACCAAGTGCTCGTGGAGGGAGGGGAAAGGATTTGCCTCCGTCCCTTCCGTCAGAGGGGAGATGTGGAGGCTGACGCAAGCACAAGGGAAGTCAAAAGGAGATTTCTTGGTTCAGATCAATGTGTTTGAATTCCAAAGTGCTTGAGGAGCATAGGGACAACACCTACTGTAATCTGACCAAACCAAAACACAGCTCTGCTCAGTTTGGGCAGCGGCAAATTGGCATTGACTTGAGGAAAGTCATGATTTATATGAGGTATTCAACCACATTTCTTTTGGAAGAGACAGATACGCTGGGTTATAATTGGCAACAGCTGGGCTTCTTCTCGACAAGTAATGTTATCCATTTTCTGAAGATAGAGAGGTGCTAGAAATTGGTCTGCAGAGTATATTTGGAGTTTTTGTCCCTTGATCATGGAATGCTTTTTCTGGTCTTGCCTGTCACTAGACTTCTCACTCTAATCAAGCCTTTTGAAAATCTCCTGCCACCATTGATCATGTTGGACTAGTCAGACCTGTACAGTTTTGTGTCCTGTCTCTGAGCTGTGTTCTGTGCCCCAAGCTCACTGAGAAAAAAGTCTAGGTGGGTATGATATCTGCTCTAGTACTGTTATGTGATATTTTTATGTTAATAAGCAATATAAAGAATTGTATTGATTCTTGCAGGGTCTGTAGCCTGAAGATCTTCTTGAATTAGCCAATTTTTCAGCTTAATTGCATGATTCTTTAGATTTCAATTTTGCACCTTCTAGCATGCTGGAATATTGCCTGTAAGAAATGTGGAGATTGATATATTGCTTTTCCTTTTGACTGAAGGCATTCTTCATTGGATGCCTTCTTCAGCATCTAATTTTCACCTTGTCCTTCCTCTCTGTGTCCTTAACCCATTATATTCTATTTGTGGCCCCTCAGTTGATGCCAAATTGGGCTTTGGTGACCAACAACAGAGGATGCTGAGGAAACCTGATGCTTTTCTCTGGAGTAGGTTGTTCCTCACACTTGCTTGGTGACTGAAATCAGTTGGAGCTGTGAAGCCAACCTATGAGAGAGTATTTTAGAGACAACACAAGCAGCACAGTGAAATAACCTCACAAAAGCCTTGTGTGATTAGCACTGCTCGCCTCTGGCACTCTGCAGTTAAGATATTACACTTATTGAACTTGTATCTCTAGTTGATATTTGAAGCAAAATTTACCATGAGATTTTACCTCCTAGGGATTTTAAAGAAAGACTAGAAAACAGGGATTTGTGGATGTTATTGAAATCTAATGAAAAATCCTAAGGCTTTAGTGATCTGCCAGAAGCTAAGAGGTCAGCTTCATAGTCAGAATTTATTTACCCAAAAGGTCTGGGCGATTTCATAGATCATAAAAACACAACTCCAAAAGCCATGTTTTATTTCACAGAGGTGGTCTCTGCCGTAAGGTTAGGTCAGGTTAGGAATCTATGGGAGAGAGAGAGCAGCCCTGGAAGATCTGCTTTCAGATTTGCAGAAGGATGCCTTGACACACCCTGAACCTTTCCTGTGAGGAGCAGAAAGAGCCAGGTTGGTGTAGGAGACTGCCCTGTTCTCCTCTCCCCACAGGAACAGGACACCTCCTGCTGCTGCCTCTGGGAACAGAAATGCATTTTTGGTGCCTTCTGCTCATCTAGGCTACAGGTACCTGGGACTTCTGCCAGGGAAGGTTGCACAGGTATTTTCAGTATTGGAAAGCGCCAGAGATGAGGTGTCTTTCTTCTCTAAAAACGAGCTGTGATGCTCGGTTGTGTCCATCTGATGCTCTGCAGGTGCCTCTGCAGTGCCCCTCTGGTCTCTCTCAGCCCCAAGCCATCCCTTGTTCTATTAAAAGCTACTAGCTAAAAATAAACAAACCCAAACATATGGAGCAGACTGGCTGGAGATGCTGCTGGAGGCGTTTTCTTGGCTGTGGATAAAGGGGAACTGCAGTGATCAGAAATCCACTCAGCACAAAAAGCTGACAGATGTGGGTAACAGAGTGCCCCAATTAACATCATCAGGGTGGTGAGATGTGAACGACAGCAGAGCTTGGCCAGGGGCTAAACTTACTGCAGGGCAGGAAACTGGAATAGCCAAGCACAGAATGCAACAGAGAGGGATCTTGGGGCACACTGAACTCAGACTGGTGCCGGGAGAAGGATCTTGGGGCACACTGAACTCAGACTGGTGCCAGGTTTTGACACAGGGACAAAGTCCATCCAGTGAGTGACCAGAGGTGCTGCTGCTGCTCCAACAGAGCTCACTGTCCAGCCTCAGGACTGGCCCACAAATGTTCCCCTTTCCATTGTGGAGCTGCCTGTGCAAACCAGACACTTCTCTTACTCATTTCTGAGGGATAAAAAAACCTGGAACAGAGATAGAATTCTCCTAGCTCTGTAGTTAAACTACAATCTACAGGAAAGGAATGTCCTTCATAAAGCTGGGAGATCATACCCACCTCTTTCTTCATTGTGTCAATGCTGTCAAAACTCTCACACTCTAATTTCAACTCCAAACCTTATAATCAATGCACACACAGAGTTGCAGCACACTCTTAATCTAGGGGTCTTGATTCTAAAAATACCTTGGCAAAGACGTTTCAGGGTTCACTCTCACTTCCTCCCAGACTGGCTGGGTCTCCTTTGAGCAGGTTGGTGGTGGCAGGGGTGAAGGTGGGCTTTAAAAAGGAGTAATTGTTCCAATCTGCCCTAAGCAGAGGAAGTGGAAGGTGATGGCTAATTAATTTAGCACTCGGCGTGGCTGCTGTCCCGTGAAAATAACAACTGCAATGAATCCCCATGGAATTGTCTTTGGCCTGGAAATGAGAAGAGATTGATTGAGGTAAATGAGAAGGAAAATCACAGTAAGGGAAAAAAAATATTGAAAGAAAGGGACAGACCAGACATGGCTGTAGCTTTTTCCCATTCAGAGCCCTCTGGTCTTATTTTCTGGTGTTGTGCTCAGCACTGGCCCATCAAAGCCAGTTCTGAACTCTGTCAGCTGTTCTTCACCACCTGTGGTGTCCTGGACAGAATGTGATGCAGTAGTGAACAATAATAATACTATTCCACAATATAATCAATGACATAGTGTTGTTGATTATGGATCTGTTATGCTCACCTTTGTTCTGAAGTTTAAAATTCAGAGAAATCTTAGTATTTGGATAATTCTGACCTGCTGCATAACTGGTGACAAAAATCCAACTCAATAAGGTAGATTTGTGAGGGGTTGAGCACCACAGTCTCTGTTGTTCCATCACCTGGACAGGGTGATGAAGCTGCAGGGAAGCCCAGACACACAGGGTATTCCCTGGTTTGTTCTTTTGTCCTAATAATTTCCAGTGATGCTTTTTAAAAAACTGCTGCTGACCAATGGATTGATGTTCCCCAGATCCATCTCTCACAACCCAAGGCATTCCTCCTGTGTGCTTTGGCCAACCTAGAGCCCATCATTTCACACAGGAAGTTTAGATTGTGTTTTTTCCCATCACATTTATGTATGTTGAATTTCATCTGCCATTTAATTACCTGGCAACGTTTCAAAAAATTGTTTTTGAGTTGATGATGATGCTCTCCAAACTAGTATTGTCAGCAAACTGTCCGAGCTCACTGCTCACACCCTGTTCTGGATCATTTATGAACATGAATTTTTAATGGCCCAGCTCTCTCTGGTTCCCTGGCTGCCCTGCTCCTTGCAAGGTCTGATCCACCTGACCATCCCCAGATTCCTGGCTTTTCAACAGGATTTATCCTTGCAAGAACTTTTCTTCTTGCCCTCCTGTGTTTGGTTAGCTTCCTAAATGGTTTAAGTTGACATCTTCAGAAACAGATTTTAAAAAATCTGGTTTGGGCTGAAAATTGCATCTTGCCGAAAGACAAACAAACAAGCCACATAAAACAAAACAAAATTTTCTCCCATTTTCATGCATCTAGTGAAGTTTCCTCTTTCCTTCCTGTCTTTCAACACCTGAATATTCTTGAGATTAACTTTTCATCTGATTTTGCATGGGAATCTCAAAGTCTTCTGGGAGGAGAAAATTGTTTCCTGATTGTTTTTCTAGTGGTAAATAAATATGCTTAAATTGAGCTGTGCTTCCTCTTTCCCCCTTCCTTGCTCATTTGATTAAGTGTGGCTTATATTTAATATTTAACATGGTCACACTGGATAAAACTGTGAATTTTTTTTTTAATAACTGCACATTCAGAGTTATGTTGGGATAATTATAAACGTGTAAGAACTTACACTGGTAAAATTTATTTTTCCTGTGAGGAAATAGAGTTGAAAAAAGATTAAAAACACCTCAAAAACCCCCATTTATTACTGTATTCACGTCAGGAGATTTATCAGCTTGCAATTAAGTTAATGTGGTACCACTTCCTAATGGAGGACAAATGATTGAAGTCCTTTTTTTTGGCCTTGCCTGTATTTGGGAGAGTAACCTGTGCTGTGGATGCTGTAAAAATGGTCCCAGACCCCAATTACAACCCCCAACTCCTGTCTGCCCCCTAAAACCTGTGGACTTGGAGACTGCATGGGGTGTGTGCCTATTTTCTTCAAAATTCTCCCAAAAAGTGTCCTCTGGAGCGCTGCTGAAGTGTCAATGCCAAGTTTTGGTGAGAGGGGAAAATTTTATTGCTATTATAAACCTTGAAAATATGTTTTTTATAAAGCAAGTGCCAGCACAGCCTTCAGTCCAGCTGTGGTAACAACCCAACCTGATTTCCACAGCACGTCTAAATGGAACCCCTAAACAGGGCAAAGAAAACAACAGAGAATTTACAGTGCAAAACCAGCCTGGTAATTTGTATTAACAGCCCCTTCTAAGCAGGATCAGGCTCCCAGCTGTATGAAAATCCATAAAAAGCACACCATTAATTTTATGAAGAGAAGTAGCCATTTGAGTCCTCTGGAAGCTCTGGAGTCTGTAAAGATAAGGTGATGGACTTTTCCTGCAGCTGTGAGAGCTACATCTGGAAACCAGGGTGTGCAGGAAACCCATGCCAGCCTCGTCCTGCTGGGGAATCCCCAGGCTGGGATCCTCTGCAAGGGGATGTGCCCACCCTGGCCATGCTGCTGGCATCGTGCTCCCAACAGGGACATTTTGCTTCCAAAGGAAGGACAGCTCCCTGCTATCTTGAGCACAGTAATTTCACAACTATAAAGCACACCAGACTATAAGGCACACTTTGTTTTTTCGCAGTGAGGATCCGCGCGCAACAAAATAATGAATTAGTAACAGAATCGCGGAATCGCGGGGTTTACTGGCAGGGGCTCAATTTGCAAATATTTTTCACAAATCGGCGCAGCCTTTAAACATGGGCTCGGCTCGGCGCTGCCACGGGCTCGCACTTCCTGGTTGGCAAATTCCCGAACTTTGTCCATATATAAGGCACACCGGATTATAAGGCACACTTCCGGGTTTCGATCAAAATTTTAGTCAAAAGGGTGCACCTTATAGTTGTGAAATTATTGTACCTATAGAGAAACCCAGGATGAAAAAAAAACCCCACAAGTATTTGCTGAATTTGTATTTACTGCTTTTTATTTTTGTGTTTCTAACTGTCTGTATTTCCTAAACATTGCTAATTTGCAGTTAAATTTGCCATTTACATGCTCATAGATGATTTGTTAGGCCTTATTGGACAGCAAAGAGGGGGTTTTTTTCCCCTTTTTTTTTTCTTGGAGATGGCTTTTCACGCCATCAAGGCCACTTTCTTCACTTATTGACAGTTTTATGAGCACTGCTGGAAAAGCCCCAGCTTCCTTCGTTCCATGGTGCTCCGGCTCTGCACGGAGTGAAAAGGCAGTTCCTTAATTAGGACCTGAGAGCCCTTGCTTTGCTGCCTCATTCCCCAGGTACAAAGCAATACACTGGCCTTTCTGTAGTTAATCACTTTTCCAGACTTCAGCCCACTAAAATGAGGTGGGCTTTGTGGTCAAATGTTTACCTGGCTCAGGGCCACCTGAAGAACCTGACACATCTGCATTTGGCATGTCTGTGTTCTGGCTGTGCTTACCAATTAACCAGGAGTGCAAAAAATCCAATAAAAGAAGAAAATAAACCTGATCTCTCCCTGCTTATAAAATATCCTGTTTTCAAGCTATTTCTGCACACACAAAAATGGAAAACCCTGCTCTGATCCTTTCTTTCTCCTTACCCAGGTTTTTTGTTGTGTTTTTGGTATCGCTTTGTACTGGAGCTGCTCACATTTGCACCAGTGCCTCTGGCTCCCTTTCAAAATCTGTTTATGAGAGTTTTAAAGTTTTATATATGTGGTTAGATTTGAACTCCTCATCATCATTACAGTCCTACAAAACCGTTTTCTTCCTCTCCTGAAGGGATGGTTGTGGCTTTATTTTGCTCAGGTGAATGGCAGCAGTGTTGCAGCGATGCCACAGGCTTGGTGTGTTTTATTTTACTGGGGCAATTCCTGTGCTTGAAGCTGCTGGGGTTGGAGGAGCTGGGGACAATGAGGTGCTGGCATCTCCTTCACCTCTGCAGGTCCCTGTGTGGGAGCCTGGGGCAGAGCAGGGTGAGAAGGCAGAGCCAGAATCCATCAGACTCTCTCAAGAAGGTGTCAGTGCCCTAAAGCAGAGGGTGTTTGTAAGGCTGGCCACTCTGCTGGCAGCAGTGGTTATTGTTCCTGGCTCTTTGTCCATCCTCTCCCCCATGTCCACCAGTAAAGCTGCTCTGATAACTGCTCCCTGACCTACCAGGGTGAAACTGGTCTGGCCAGGGGAGAAATGCTGGTTATACTGGTTGTGTGTTGGAATCAGGGAGGAGAGAGTGGCTCCTGAGCAGCTGGAGGTGGGATGTTGTGAGGAGGAATCCTGCAGCAGGAGGAGGGTGTGAGATGGGCACAGTCCTCAGGAACCAGGCTGGACTGGCTCTTCCTGCTGCTTCCATGGATGGGGAATTGCACTCTGCTTGTCCTAGAGGCTTCACCTGAGGTCTGGAATTGCCCAGTGGGTCCCAGGCCATGTCTCAGAGCAGCCATGTGCTTCAGAGAACGCTGAACAGGGAAGAGCTGGGGTAGAGATGCCCTTTGTGCAGAGGTGTTGCAATAAATCTAGAAAAATGTGATTTCAGATCCTTTCCAAAATCTTTTTTTCTGCAAGTATTTATCACTGTGAGTATCACTGGTTCACCTGGAGCCTGCAGAAGACCTACCACAGAGATGGGCACGGGAGGAGCATCTGCAGAGCTCATTCTGCCCCAGGCCATGGAGCAGGAGTCAAGTGGCAGCAGGCTCTGAGTACAAGCTGGAGCTGGGCCAGCCCTGTCCAACTCATCATGTCAGTGATTTGAATTCCCAACCACATCATCATCTCTATCCATGTAGCTCAGAGAAGAGCTGGTCAGGAATGTCTGGGAAATATAAATCTTGAAATCCAGTTTTTGAAATAACCTTTAATGAGAAAGGTATCATTTTGAAGGATAATTAGACTTTTATCGTGTTACAGATTAAATACTCCCAGCCTCAGCAATGACACTTCTTTTTTTTTTTTTTTAATATAAATGCTGTGTTGCTTTGGCATTATTACTAATTTGTAAAACAGAATGCAGGTTAATATTTCCCCTTCTTAAAAATAAAGAGAAGAAACAAACTATTTTAGTGGCATTTGAAAAATATTGTTGATATCTGCTCAATTCAGTTAATGTTGGCTTGGGCAACTTCAAGGAGCTTTTGGGCTTTTGTGTGTGTGCCTTCAGTTTTAAGATGGGAAGAAGAAAATATTTTGTATGAAAGTGTCAGAAGCTGTGAGCTATGTCAGAAGCTTCCCTATTGCCCTACAAGAGAAGAGATGCTCCTTTCTGAGCAGGACTAATTGTTGGGAAGAAGAGTAGAGGCAAACTGGGATAAAGGAAAGAAAGGTCAGAGAACAAGAAGAGAAAGAAGAGTGAATTAGTTTGGTTTGAGATTTGCATTCGTTGAAATTAAGAGATATTGGGCCATAAAATCTTTAAAATTATCCATTTCCCTGAAGCTAACTTCCCATTTCCCTCCTATTTCTAGTCAACAGTGGCATGAGAGCTGTTTTTACCACGGGGGACAGGTTGTGAATGCAATGCAACAAATCCAGCCTGTGCTCTGCATGCAGCAGCATGAGAATGATACGTGTCAGTAATGCCAGAGAGCCTTTAATGGCATTAAATGTGTTTGTTTAGGGATTAGACAAAAATCCCCTCATCTTCCAACAGGGGGGGAAAGCTCTTTGTTTTTTTTCCCTCTAGAGGCTGCTCTGTGCCTGCTCAGCTGGAGTGGAGTCAATAAGCCACAGTCACTGGCAACTCAACTCCAACCTCTCCAGGGAAAAGCACTCAGCTGCTTTATCCTTGTTTGAGATCAGGAACGTGGCAAACTGGGCTTATCTGCCCTGAGCCCCAGTGCTGGCTCCACCCCTCACTGCTCAGCCTGCTCAGCCTCTGGCTGCTGGCTGTTTCCTTTGCTGCTGAGCAAATTGCCACCACTGCCTTTGTTGGGCTTTTCTCAGCTGGGCCATGGGTGATGTGGAAACCCTTGAGGAGCCTTCCCTCCAGAAGTGGGCTTATTCATGGGGCTGCTTCCCATAACTCAGGGGAGCAGCTTTGCTGAAAATCCCACCTCAGACTGAGGATCAGAGGGAATCCTTGCTTCCAAAGGCAGCTGAAAAATCCCTGTGTGAAGTGCAGTGCTCTGCTCCTCACCTGCCTTAAAGCTGGGACAACACAAAAAGTCTTTCCTTACACTGGCAGCAACAGGGAGATCAACTTCTCAGATAGAGCTCACAGATTTGCCAGAGAAATCAGACTTTCCCTTTCTCTTTCCCAAGAAGTCAGTGTTGTCCAAAGAAGAGGATTCTCAAGTGTAAAATTCTCCTCTCTCTGGCTCCTCTGTGGTTTTGCTGCAGGAGGGATGGAGGATGCAGGTTTTAGCCAGGACATCTGGCACTGGTCCCTTGCTGGGCTGTGTCACTCCAGCAGCACCCACGCAGCTCTGGGAGCGACGGACTACTCAAGAAATGGCTCATTTCTGTAGGAAAAGATATTAACAGAACTTCAGATGATCACTTTTGTCAACAGAGCTGAGGCTCCCTTTCTCAAATGAGAGATCCTTAGAGCCCATTAGGGTTGTGATGATCGAGGCTGGAAGTATTGACATGATTCTTCTTTAAAAAGAAAATTTCAAAATAGCTTCCAGATTTCTGGTGTTCCGTCAAAAAATTACTTTCCCACCAAGATTACTCTTTTGACAAAAATAGCTGTTTCCCTTTTTGTTAATAACAAACTCCCTTTTGCTAATAACAAGCTGCTCATGCTCCATCCCTCCCCTGTGTGTTCTGCTGTGATTGCACAGTCCTGGGATGCCTCTACTCACATCAGTTTCTCTGCAATTTTCACCTGTTATATCTCCTGTCAGCTCCAGATCATGCCTTAGGAGGTTTAACTGAGGATTGAGTACGTTTTGGGACATGCCTGTGTCATTGTTTGATGGAAACTGGGATCAGCAGTTTGTAGTAATAACCCTGCTATTGATTTGCTACAAGCACAGAGCTGGGAGCTGCTTTGATAAATCTGACAGGAGACAGCAGCAGCCTTCCCTCTCTGTCCTGATGGGAGCAAGCTGGAAAATCTCACCCCATTCACACTGCACCTTCTGGTCTGGTGGCTTGGGTTGCAGCTCTTTGACTGGGGCTGAGCTGTCTCTGCCCATCCAGTAGAGAAATCAGATGTGCTGGTTTTCTGGATTAGTGTGATATCATTCTGCCTCTGGGAGGAGAGGGAGAGTGAGGGTGGAAATGCAGCCTGGGTCTGGGGCATGCCCAAAAGCACTGCTCTGCTTGCCCCAGGGCACACCCTGGGGCTGTCCAAGTCTCTCCCCCTTGTGCTGGGCCACATGTGCCCTCCTAATCCAAGTCAAAACGCTTCCAGCTCTCTGCAAGTGCTAATCCACTTGAAATCTCAAGCATCCAGAACCATTTTACTACCAACAAAGGGAATAAAACCAGGGATTTGTGACTTGGTAGTGATGGTAGGCAAACCCTGGCAAGGGATCCTGGGCCAACTGGGGAATTGATTGCCTGCAGCCTCCAAACACAACACCTAATTCCATTGTTACGATCCTGCCTCTGCAGTAATTGTTGTGAGCAGGAAAAAAAGAGACCTCTCATTTTACTCCCAGCAAAATATTACCACTGAAGGGCTTTTCTGCTGCGTTTTGTTGTGCCAATGCCATTAATGAATGTGTAAACACCTGCTGGCATAGATTTCCCAGTTTACTGAGGTTGGAGTTCACGCTGCTAACACGCCTTGCAGTCAGGAGCGCTCCCTTCGTTAACCCCGTGCATCCACTAATTAGAGGGTCACTTGCAGGTCAGAGGTGTGCTCAGGCTCTGCTTCTTGGCTGGCTGCTGTATTATTACTGCAACTGTAAATGCCACATGTGGGAGAGTTGAAGAGTGTGTTTGGAAGGCTGGCTGTATAATTAGGGAACATTTTCCCAAGGCAGAGTGTGCCAGCTGACATTCAAGTGGCAATAAAAAGTGGCTGGTTGTTGTTGTTTGGGTTTTTTTTCCTCCTTCTTTTGCAACACATGGAAATCTGTCAATGGAAAATTGTTGAATTGTTGCTAATTTTAGCTAGTCTGAGGTATTTGCTAGAGGACCAACAGCTTAGTAGCTCATCCATCCATCCATCCATCCATCCATCCATCATCCATCATCCATCCCCTGTAGAATCACAGAATGGGTTGGGTTGGAAGGGATCCCAAAGTTCACCACATTTCACCTCTCTGCCATGGCAGGGACACCTCCCACTGTCCCAGGCTGCTCCCAGCCCCAGTGTCCAACTTGGCTTTGGACATTCCAGGGATCCAGGGGCAGCCACAGCTGCTCTGGGCACCCTGTGCCAGAGCCTACCCACCCTCAAAGTGAAGAATTTCTTCCAAACATCTAGTCTAAGTCTCCCCTCTTTTAGCTCAAAATCCTGTCCTGTTTAAAACCCTGTCCTATCTGCCCATGTAAAAAGTCACTCCATTTTTATAAACTCCCATCCATGCCTTCCTTTGGTTACAACTGCTCAGTGTGGGGCTGAGCAGCCACTTCCACCACTGTTTATGGCATGAGCCAAACCCTCCTTCAGGAAAACACACTCAGGAGTTTAGAGAATAATGATGGGTCCTTAAAAATGTAATTTCTCTATCTTTCATTGGCCCTTGGTTTTCTGGTCTCCATTTTCAAGCTCCTTACTTGTCCACCCCATTGCAGAAAGTTCTCTGGAGGTGTTTTGTGCTTGGCTGGAGGCTCAGAGAGCAGCATTGCTTCTCCTACCATGGGTGACTCCTGACAGTGGGGCTCTAAGTCAGCTATTAAATATGTAGAGTGCTGTGTCTTTGCTCTTGACACGGCATTAGGAGCATTAAACTGCTTGGAAACAATCAGTAGGTAACTAAGCTTGTTCAGTAATTATGCACAAACTGCTCTGGCTGTATCCAGATGTTCCTGCTTTGTTAGACTTCGATTCTGCAGTGTAGGACTGGGAGGTCATCTAATCATTTTCAAAGCTGTTGGAACATGTAGTACCTGCTGCTTCTCCACCTTCAATATGTGTGACCAAATCAGGAGAATCACTCACAATATGCAGCTGAATAGCATTTTTTGGTCTCCATTAATAATTAGAAAGTGTGTATAAATCAGAAATGTCCTTACTGACATTTTATTTTGCTTTTCAGTAGTGGAAGTGACTGAATAAATTATACAGCAATAGAGAATTTGGGTCTTTGTGTTTCATCTGAAGCCTCTTAATGCCTGTAAAAATCTCTCTAAAAGCAGGGAAGAGAGAGAAGAGAGAGTTCAGAATTTTGGGAGGAGGAATGCATAAAATGCAGACAGAAAGGAGGCTGAAATATGAACATATGAGACACTCCAGGGAGTCCCTGAGGTAGCTCAGGAAGGCTATGGATCCTGTTTAGTTTGTGAAATTAATTGAAAAAGGAAAGAAGTTTATATTCTGTGCTATTCCTGCACTGTTCTGCACTTAGCAAAATATGTTTAAAAAAAAGACAAAAAAAAGACCTGGAAACCCAAACCTCTCCACTCCATTTGGTTTCAGACCTTGGCCAGGAGCTCTGGAAACTGCCCTCATCCCTGTGGGCTGCGTGTGCTCCAAGGTGGAGCATCTCCCTGCTCCAGCAGGAGGGACACTCCTCACACAGTGCCAGCAGGGGAATTTCTGGAAGCCTGGCACAAAGGAATGATTCCAAAGGGCAGGGAGAGAAGGCAGCTGGGTGTGGAGACACTTGCTCTGCCTCTGCTGGGTGCAGCTGATGTGTGGAGGAACAGGAGCAGCCCAGTGATGAGGAACAGGCTGTTCCCACGTCAGGCAGGAAGGGCAGGAAATCCCATGGGCAGGTCTGTGCTTTGTAATGATCTCCAGATGACATCCCCTCCCAAACGTGCTGTGCCTGTCTGTGTATGGGCTCACACATCGAGAAGCTTCTGCAGACAATCAGAGGATCTCCTTTAAAGTCATACCTTGGCCTGAACCATGGGCCAAAGATCCACATGGTGGGGAAGGCTTTCCTCCAGCAAGGCACATTCATGCTCAACCTGTGGAAAATGTGCTTTAGCTGATTCCACAGAATTTATATTTTTGGCAAACAAGCTCAATCCAAACCGCAAAATCTACTTAGATTTCCAAAAATCTTTACTCTCATCAAAGGCTCTTTGCACTAAGTTAGGGTGGGAGATGAAGCCATGTCCTTCCCTGGGCTGGATCTGGCTAAAGAATAAATGGTCAGTTTTCTTACTGGAGAATGATCATTCATAGAGTGCCCTGTGCCCAAAACATTGGGTTGAGTGACAGATATTGCAGATTGTT
Source organism: Sialia sialis (assembly GCA_009812075.1). Taxonomy (NCBI): domain Eukaryota; kingdom Metazoa; phylum Chordata; class Aves; order Passeriformes; family Turdidae; genus Sialia; species Sialia sialis. The sequence continues at coordinate 2,625,530 of VRYO01002184.1, read as the reverse complement.
AAAGTATGGAGGATGGGCACATTCCAGCTGGGAATGATGAGGGCTGAGTGGGCTCCTTTGTGCCATGCTAGAGCAGCTTTGCAGGCAGGGAAAACTTTAACATGGGGAGGGAAGGTGACACACCTGCAGTGCTGATAAATGCTGCCACCCTGCAGCTGCCAGGCCATGAGACAGCAACTGCAAACAGCCAAATGCACATCTCAGAGCCCCAGTGTGTCACTTTTCCCTGACAGCTACATGTGGATTTAATCAGCTTGCAAGCAGTACCTGCTACAGCATCCTGCCTGCTGGAGGGATTTCCAGGAGGAAATGTGAGATGGGAAATGCTGACAAATCCCACATTCCCAGGGGCTCTCAGGGATTCATGCAGACGAGGTGCAGCCTCGAGCACTCCTTCTTGGCTCTGTGCAGCTGCATCTCCTTGGAGCAAGGGTGGGCACCCAGGGGGATTGGAGGTTGGGTGTGCCTGTGGGTGAATGCCTGGCACCTTTCTAATGCTGCACAGGGGGAGCAAAAGGCAGAGCAGACTGTCCTGGGGCAACCCAGTGACACTCACCTTCTCTGAAGAGCTTTGACATGATACTTTCCTGGAGTTTCCTTATAAATTGTAATTTGAGCTTGAAGGTGACGGGGTAATCCCCTCAAGGAGTGTATTTGAGGGAATGCTGCACCAGATGGTGGAAATGCCCAGGATGGATTTATTCTCAGTGGTCTTTCTGCCCTGCAGTGTCTCCCTGGAAGTATTTACTACTTTCTTCACTTTTGACCTTGCACTTTCCAGGAACTCATCAGATGGGAGTGGGGAAGGAAAGGAAGAGGGGGTAATGATCAGAGAGGTTTTTCATGATGGCTCCTGTGGTGCACCTTTGACATCTGACCTGGTCCCACTAAGCTCAGCTCTAGGCTTAGTGGCTTCTAGGAGTGACTCCACAACCTCAGAGAGTGATTCCATGTCTCATGTGCCCTCCTGCCAACATCTCCTGCTGACTCATTCCCCTACACAGTTCAGGGACTAAACAGAAAGGTGCAGTCAGGTGCCAGCAGGGTTGGGTCCTGCTGGAGCATGCTGAGGACTTTCCAGACTTGGATGTGTGCTGTATGATTGAGAGAGAAAAAACAGGCTGAGGCTGAAATAGAAAAGATGCCTTGAAGGCACCTTCACTTATTTCACAATGCTGCTGATGCCATCTGGGAATTACAGTGCCAGCTGGGACTTGCTTCCTGCAACACTCCTAGTAGAGATGCTGGCTCCTCCTCTGGGGTTTGTTCTCTTTTCTGATGAAGTTTTTCTGCTCTCCACACCTGGATGTTGACTGCAGGTCAATCTGGGTATTCTCTGGTTGTGATGTGGAAAATATGCTCTGAATCACCTTCTCCAGTTTTCCCTGTCCAGGGTGTATCAGAGGTTGGGGCACAAGCCAGGGATGTTCCTGGATCCCTCAGGGAATCCCCATTGGCAAGCCATGCTCCAGAGTTTCTCCATTCCTCCAAAGGGCAACCCTTCCTGTACTTAAGAGCTGAGACTGACAGTCAGCAGAATGAAAAAAAAAAGGAAAATAAATGAAAAACTTGAAGGAATTGCATTAGAGCTTTGGGATGTAGATGATCTGTGTGTCTAATGATTAAAAGGTATAAATGTGTAATTGTGTAATGAATGTTTAGAAGTGTTGGTATCAGCATCAATACTAATATTGCAAATCATATCTCATTGGCCTTAAAACTGTGACATTAGTGCAAGGAGAGCTGGTGGAGAAGCCACATGGGTTTTAGTTCCCCTGTATGATAGTTTTCTTTTTGGAAAGATGTCTTAGCAGACAGAAAATCCCCAAAGCCCCTCCCATGGCATGGCTGAGGTCCCTGTGGGTGCATCCTGTGTTCACATCTGTCTCCAAATGCCAGCTCACATCCCACCTGCAGCAGTGAGGACTCCACAGCTCCCACACAGGAATCTGATTTTTCATGGCTCTTTGATGACCTCAAAGCCCTTCTGCACACCTTTTTTACAGGTACTGCTCACACTACTCCAAACCCTTCAGTGAGAGCCATTTTGAGAGCAAAGCCTTCCATGAAATTCTGCTTCCATTGAGGCTCCAAAGGAAAACATCTTCTCTGTATTATCGAGGTTTAAAGAGCACATGAAGCTTTTGGCTTTGGTTCAATGCCAGACTAAAGGTCTTCTACCTTATAAACTATCAGAGCTAGAAAGATTTGCTCTATAAATGGCTCCACATGCATATGTACTGTATATATATACATTATGGATTTGCTTATGTCATGGAGCACTTCAAATATCCCTTAATAAAGTAATAGACCCCAAGGTAGCTATATACACTAGCAGAAAGTTGTTCTCTGCTTTGGAGCCATGGAAAAATTGGAGCTCCTAAAGATTTCTTCTTTTTCCTACGGTCTCCACTGTGAGTATTTAAAACTGCAGGACATCCTGGATCCTGTTGCATGAAGGGATGGTCCTCTGAACCTGACAGAAGCAGAAATGGAAATTGCTTAAAGAGAACATGGAACGTGCTGCTTGTCTCCTGGCTGATCTTGGAGGTCAATGAGCTGCACGGGGAGGGTCTGATGAGCAGAGAGGAATTGCTTCTGAGCTTTGTTTCCAAGGGCTGGGGCCTGAGATGTGCTGGCAGGTTCACAGCTTTCCAGCAGGAAGCTTTGTTGCTGGTCAGAGAGGTGTTTCCAGCTGTGAGTGACCCCCCAGACAATCCTTTGCTTTGCAGTATACAGCCCCTGGTTGGGGATGCAGCTGAGCTGAAAAGATGTTTTTCCATGAGGCTTTGTTGGCTACATCCAAAACACCAGGCTACAACCTGGGACTCCTGTCTTAATCCAAAAAGAGGACTTAGAGCTCCAGATTGTTGCTGGAATTTCCTAGGGGAGCTCACCTGGCTCCCAGTGGCATCCAGTGCATCGAGTGAGCAAATAAAAGTTTGATTTCTTATTATTTAACACCATTCTATCCCCAGATGGCTTTTGGGATAGGATCCTTATGGATCCTTCCTTCCCATGAGACTGGACAACAGGGGTAGCGTCTCAGAAACCCTTTGCCCAAGATGTCCAACCTTTTTGTCTCTCCTGGCTGGAACCAGACAATAAATATGTGGCTGGTTCTGCCCCAGCAACTGCAAACAAAGATTGACTGCCAAGCTGCAAGCACCTCTCTGCTCTGAATTTAGCTTTCAATTCTCCCTAATTTATTATTTGCAGTTAATTTAATCCATATTGACCTGCCTCAAAGAGAAAAAAGCTCTAGATTTGGTGAAAAATAATCTATTTTTAATTATTTCTGATGTAGAACACTAGCCCATAAATAAATTCCACTGCTACCCAGTGGTTTTTTTTGCCGTCAGAACTGTCTTGCTGGAATCAATAAACAGTTGATTAAAAACCTTGTTATTTAATATATTCAGTAACCCTAATCTATTCATTAGAAACTTAATCACTTTCATGTCACCAGCTGCTGTGATGGAGAAAAGAGCTGTAGCTAATTATTAGCAATTTTACAAAGCTAATATTGAATTTCTAATGGGTCCTCTGTGGCCTCTATTTCAAGCACTTTGTATATCCCACAAACATGTGTTCTGGCTCTGGGCAGGGCCAGGCACCTCAGGCTTCCAGCCCTGTGGATAAACCTGGGGCTTAGCAACCAGCTCTGGTTATTTTGTGAGTGCAACATGAGTGCACAGGGCTGGCCCCTGGCCAGGTCACCCACTGGCCCAGTGGCCATGGGACAGGGAGCTGCTGGCCATGGGACAGGGTTGTGTTGGTGCCTTTTTGTGGCTTACCCAGAAACAGAGGCCAGACAAAGTTAAAAGGATAAAAGCAGATATATTCAATAAAGGGCCTTCAGGTACATTGAGGGCAGACAAAGCCTCTCCAAGGGGCTACACCCAAAATGGACAATGGTCACAAGTGTTTCAGACAGAAATAACTTTGATACATTTACATATCAGGGGTTAATTCTCCAATTACAGCTTCAGGTAATGAAGTCATATTCCCCTGGTTTGCCTCATCCCCCAATTCACTTTTGTTTATATTTTTTGGGGCCTGAGGCTGTGGTGTGTCCTTGCATCACTGGCTTAGAAGGATTGTTTTGTCTGACCAAGATGTGAGGACAGTAGTTAACACTTCACATGGAGTTCAGAGTCATGCACCGATGCAGTGAGGATCTGAAAAATATAAAGGCTGAAATCTTAAGGGGGTTGAAGTATATCCAGAGACAAGAACAGAGCTGGGGAAGGATCTGGAGACCCAGGACAGGCTGAGGGAGCTGGGAAAGGGGCTCAGCCTGGAGAAAAGGAGGCTCAGGGGGAGCTTGTGGCTCTGCACAACTCCCTGACAGGAGGGGACAGCCGGGGGAGTCGGGCTCTGCTCCAGGAACAGGGACAGGAGGAGAGGGAACGGCCTCAGGCTGGGCAGGGGAGGCTCAGGGTGGATATTGGGAAAAATTCCTTCACTGGAAGGGTGATCAAGCTTTGGGACAGCCTAGTGGTATAATCACCATCCCTAGAAGTGCTCAAGAAATGTAGATGTGGCACTTTGGGACATGGTTCAGGCAGTGCTGGATCAACAGGTGGGCTCTTAAGGATCTCAGAGGATTCTGATATTGTGATTACTCACTGGGGACGAGGGAGAAGCCTGGAGGGTGAGGGCAGGTGGCTGGTGTGACCTGTGCACTGCCCATCTGCCAAGGGCTTTATTGTTTTGCCTGCTCAGTAGCTTTTGTTCTTTGATACTGGAGCTGCTGGTTTGGCAGCGGGGTCATCAAAGCAGAGAGCCAGCTCTGGGTGAGACAAAGCAGGACTTTCTTCAGGGCTGCATTCACTTTGAAGCCACTCACCTGTCTGGATTGTTTGCACCTGCCAGCACTGGGGTTCTATCCTATATCCCAGTATTTGTGTTGTGACAGCAGCTGAGATGCCTTCTGCTGCAGCAGGCAGGGTCTGCTGGGGAAGACAAAGACATTGCCTGCCCTTAGGACCCTGTGGCAGAAACGGGTGCAGGAGCAATGCAAGGCTGAAGCACATGAGGCTGCAGCAGGGGCTTGTGCCACTTGGAGCTGTTTGATTTGCAAAATAACTGCATTCAATCTTTGTGGAACTAAGTAAAATTTCCTGTGGATGAGGTGCAAGGAAAAAATCCTGGGCAGGGGTTGTGCAGTCTAAGAACATTCCCGCACTCAGTGCTGGGGTGGGAGTGCAGGAGGGGATGGGAACACAGAGCCAGGGCTGGGGACAGGTTATGGGGCTGAGGATGCTCTCACACCTCTCTGCTGTGGGTTTTTATTGCCTGTGCTCAGTGCCCATCCCTGAGCTGACACATGGCTGGGGGGTGCCTGGCTGGCTGCTCCAAGCTGTTCTTGGGTGCCTCCTGTGGCTTCCATAGTTCTGGTCTTTGCAACAGTTTCTGCACCAGACCATAATTACATATGCTGTAGTTTGAGAGATTTAATAATTCGATGTCCTTTGCTTTCCTGTTCCTGCCCTGTTCTGCTGTGAGGTAGCTGATGGTGCAAGCTCTTACTCAGATCAACAGGGAAAGGCACAGCACAGGACTGAAGGTGTCCAGAGCCCCAAAGCACATGCAGAGAGAAGAGAATCCAGTGATGTTTTCCTGTTGTCCCCAGCCTTGAGCTCTGCACAAGTCATGGCTCCACCCCATCAGGCCCCTCACTGAGGGCTCAGCTCTGCAGCTGCCTGTGTGCAGGTTTAGTGAGGATGGAACTCGTGATCTCTCCTCTGCAGAGCCCCTTCACGCTGCCCTAAGGGAAGAGAAAGGCTTGGAATGTGCTGTGTCTGCACATGGGGCTGTGGCACCTCGAAAACCTGCCACAGTGCCCTGGGGCCAGCTGCCCTGGAGGTGTGCACCCAGCAGAGAGCAGAGGGTCCTGGTTTCCCTTGAGGGCCACTATGGGGAATAAATTCCCAGATGTACGTTTTTCTCTACCAGGTGTCTACCCAGTTGTTTGTATTGATGTATGTCTACCCAGTTAACGAAAGTTGTTGTTTGTGTTGACTGTTCGTTGTTAACATTTTATGTCTTTGTAAATTGTTAATGCTCCTGGCTGTTTGTCCCTTCCCTGTCCCAGTACCCACTCTGTATCCACACCCACCTCCACTGCCCCCTCCAAAATGGTGTGTGACAGCAGGTGCTCATGGGACACCATTCAGTGGTAAAATCCCTAAAAACAAGGAGCCAGTATAACATCTAAGACTAAAAATGGTACTTCCAGGTGAGGAAAACAGCGGAGAAGATGAAATCACCAACCAGAGCTTCTTTGACTTGTCACCATGACTGCAGCACTCCGCCAGCATGACACCCCTAGACCACAAACCAGAAATGTTTTCCTAGGGACTCTCATGAGGATGGAAGCCCCAGCTCTGCCAAGAGACGAAGCTGAATTCCTCTTCCTCCTTTGCATCGCCCAGCAGTGTTGGTGTGTGTGACCCCTCAGGCTCCCCACCCAAAGCTGACCTTCAATAAAGGCTTTAAAAATGAGCAGGTCTGCTGGCCCATTCATTACAGCCACCAAAAGCATCAGCTTGTGGAATCCTCTGTGCCATGAGCAGCAGCCTGTGCTCGGGCTGAGGGGGCCTCAATCCTCCTCCTGAAGGGTGTTGCTGAGAGGTGACTGAACACAAACATTTCCTCCCTTGGGCCTCATCTCTCTGCCTCGGGAGGGAATTTGCCAGATGGAAGGAAACAAATACACAAACATACATGGAAACTCTTCCAGAATGGCTTCATATCCTCATTTTCGAAAATATGTGATCAAGCTTGTTTTATGGCCTTGGCGAACTTGTGGTGGCATCTGGCTCAGCTAAATATTGTACTTAATAGTCCAAGACAGCAGTGACTGCAGAGCTGGCTGCCTTTCATGTGTGTTTACAAATGTGCTGTAGCATTTCCATGGAAATTAGCATAGAGCCTTAACAACAAACCAGGGGATGGAGAACAAAGAGAAATCTCTTGGCCTCTGCTGTTTGTGTGGGTTTCAATTGGTGTGTCTGCCTATGGCCCTCATGCACAGCACTCTCTCTGCTACTCCCGTCTATAATTACTACGAGGTTTTACATTCCAAAACCTCCAACCTCCCAGGATGTTTTCTCCTTATATATCAGATATTACTCAGAGGAAGCATTGGCAAGAGGTGTAAGCTGGACTCTTGTAAGTCAGTCTGAAATATGAGGCTTTTGCCCTATTGTGTGACACTGTGATCCATGAAGTTGCATAATAGTAACACTGAAAAGGTATTTAGGGGATAGAATTTGCCAGCTTGCCAAACAGACTATTTAGTGAGCATGTTTTTGATTTCAGAGGTTTGAAGGAGCCTCTTTGTCAGTTCTTGGCACAGTGTCTCTGACAGGGAGCCCAGGGTTTCAGAAGCCTGTCCCCAGCACCCAGCAGCTCACCCAGAACCACAGCTCTGTTCTGTTAGATAGGGAATTTCAGACACTTCTCGTTTTTGTTTGAATCTAAATGAATCAAAATTGTCCAGAAAACAAAATTGCTTCCTCCAGACAACTCCAAGGAGTGCAGCATGATGTAGGATTTGCTGTGGGTGTGAAATGTTGCCCTTATTTCAGCTGCAGAGCTGGAACTTGGGGCTGCCTGGTGGGGCAGCAGCTCCAGGGTGCAGGGCCAGCGTGTTGCTGTGTTTGCAGAGTGCCTGGGCTGGTGGCACAGGGACCCTTTCTCCTCCTGGCATGCCCCATGTCCCTTCTCCTGAGCCCCTGCTGGGTGGTGGCTGCAAACATGGAAATGGGGAAGTGCACACTGGCCCTCCAGCAGGGGCTGAGCAAGCTTTGCCTTCTGTGGTTTCCTGCAAGGAGCAAAAGCTGTTCTGAGGATGTCTGGAAATGCTCTGAGGTGTGATGCAGAGGACATGCCAGTGTCACCAGATTCCACCTGACATTCTCCTCAAGCTGTGAGTGCCTCTGGTGGCACTGGGCAGTGGGAACAGACCTGGGACACGTGGAGAGAAGCACAGATCCTATTCAGTCATGTGCTGGCAGCTGTCCCAGATTCCAGTGAGCCCAAAGCTGAGGAGGAGCCATCAGAAGAGGTTTTGAGGTGTGCACACCCCACGTGCAATTAATTGCACCTGGCCTAGATCATTAGTTCATGTAAATGGGCAAAGTTCCATACCAATCTTCTGAGTCTTTGCATCTGCGGATGATGTATTATTGAATTATGCTTGATTAGCTGTTTTTCTGTTGCTTAACAGAAAGCAAATCTCAACATAAATGAGATTAGTATGTGCCCTCCATGTACGCCAGCTCTTGCTCCCAAGAATTTAACATTCTTAATAGAATGATTTTTTTAAAGAGAGAATGGTGGGGGGGAAGACTCTTTGAGGCTCGTCTTTCATTTGCCAGATTATCTGAACATTAAATTAAGCAAGTATGGAAATTCAAAATATAGCTGCTCTACAACATGTGCTGACACTGGCATAACAATATCGGTAATCCCCCTTGACAGCCATTACAGTTAATGCTCGAAGAAAATGAACTACTTATTTTCTTTACACCACAAACACAGTGTCTCCAAATCTTTGCCTGTCTTCCAGCCAAGATGACTCCTTGAATTAATCTCTCCCAGGTACCAGCTGTGTTTGTCTCATCCTGCTGAGCAGCAACGGATGGCTTTGAGGCTGTGTCACCTTGACAGCTCAGAAAATCCCCAGCTGCTCGTGAGGACTTCACTGCACTGGGATTTTCCCACGTGATGGAGGTCCTCAGACATTCTGAACTTGGGTCATGCCAGGGGCACCCCTCACATCTTGTAGGGTCTTGTCCCACTGTCTCTTTGTTGTGCTCTGTCTCGGTGCAGCTGAAGGAGGTGTGGAATCCACCATCACAAAGCTTGTGGGTGTGTTAGGTGTGGATGAGTTCCCCTTGTGTCTGTTTTAAAGTTGTGCCCTCCAGGATTTTGTCTTTGAATGATGCAAATCTGCAGCCTGACAGTGAAAGCATCGAGTTTTGCTCAGCTTCGAAAGAATTGTTGAAGAAAAGACAAGCTTATTGGAAGTGGCAACTGAGCCTGTTGCTTGTGCTGAAATTTGTATCCTTGTTCATCTTTTCTTTAGTAAGAACAACTGTTGTGACTTCAAGCATCACCTTGTCCTCAGTGCCTTTGGGAAGGATCCAGGGGACTTGCTTAGGAGACCTCTTTTGGGATTATAAGGACAGTTAAGTGATTTTTTTGACAGGTCTCTGGATCCCAGCAGATCCCATCAGAATGGTCTGGGAGTGCCTGGGGACTTCTGTTAGAAAAGGAACAGAGAGTTCACAGGAGAGTTTTAAGGGCTTGGAGGAACAAGTGGTTATGGATGCAGGGACTTTTAGATGTGCTTTTGTGAAAGGAGGTGCTAAACTCCACCAAAGTCCAACCTAAATTCCACCAAAGTCCAACATTTGGTACCAGAAGAGTTTTTAGTGAAAGGCTGTCTTTGGGAGCGGAGGGAGAAACATCAGCTCAAATGGCCCTGATCTCAGGTAGTGCAAACCAGTTCCTCCTTTGAATAAACTCGAGTCATGGTGATGTGCATGAGGACTCACTCTTCATCACCAGGTGCGTTTTGCAGCTAATTCATGACCAGGAGAGAATTTCCACTGTCAGATCATTGTGCCGTGGGGTGAAATTGGAGCAGCTGCCTTGTAAAATGTGAAATGGCACCGACACACCAGGCTGTGTTTCAGAGCATGTGACTGAGAAGGTGATTGCTCTCGTTAATAATGAGCCACTAAATTGGATGCAATAGCAATAGCTCATCATTTGTATAGAAATATTATGCTTTATAGGTACATTACTGGGCTGTATTTTATAAGGCTGTTAAGCTTACGCACTTTCCCTTGCAGTAAATGTCAGCGAGGTTACAATAAAATTTAATACAATATTATTAAAGCTGAAGTGCATCAGTATGGAATGATCATGTATGCACACTAAAAAGTCTTTATTATTGCTTCCTTAACCTTCTTAAGGAGCTGCCTGTTTTAAAATACAGTGATGAAAAGGATCAAAGTTTGGAGGTCTCTTTGTCCACCCAAAGGTTCATCAGAATTTTCAGCGTAGATGGGGATTTTGTGACACATTAGTTCAAGCAAATTAAACATTAAAATTTCAGCTCTGCCAGGAAAATTTCAATACAGCTGCAGATTATAATACAGGTGGTGAGGTCTCCTCACATTCACCTTAGTTTTCACGGGGTGGAACTGATTGGCAGATTGTTGGCCCCCAAAGCAGCCAGGCGTGCCCTTGCCTGTGCACATCTCAGAGGGGTGGAACACCTAACACGCCTTGGCTTCTGCCATTTCCATCACAATGCCCATGGCCTGCCCCTTGTGAAGAAATCAATAGGCTGTGGGGCTCCCCAAACAATTTCCCTGACCTCCCAAGGTTGCCAAAAGCGAGGTCAAGCAGCAAAGATCAAAGGCCCTGTGGAAAGAGGCATCCCCTGTCTGACCTGCTGGCTTGGGACTTGCCTCAGTCTTACCTTGAATTATTGTCTTGATTTAAGAAAATGGTGTTATTTGCATACACTCTAGCCAGAAAAAATCAGAATTAATCCCAGTGAAGTCTGAGGCATTGTCTGCTGTTTGATTAGATTGTGAGTGCCATTTTGGGATGGTTTTCATGGGTGAAACAGCATGCAGAACTGAACAGCAGCCCAGGGACATGGCTCTATTTGGGTCTTGTGCAGAGGAGGAGTAGGGCTCAGCTGTGTACCTTGGAGAGGTTATCAGTGCTTAGAGCTATTCTTGGTGCTTGCACAGCTAATCCCTAAATATTTGGAAAGAGCAAAACAGACGCTGACTACATGAATTTTAGAGTTAACTTCTTCAGACTTGTCTGGAACGGGTAGCTGACATAAAAAATGTGGTTCAGACACAGTGTCTTACCAGTAAAGAGCTCCAGAAATCACCTTCTGCATGAGACACCCCAGCTCAGTCAACCTGAGCTGTGTGCTCTGTGCATGCATCTTCTAATTCCATACTCTCAGCCTTGCAAATTGCTTCTTGTTTTCCTTTATCAGAAAAGGATTTGGATTCTTGTCAAAATATTTTGGTCCTTCAGAGCTTCCCAACAGAGGGTGGGTTTTAGGCAAGTGAGTACTTGATGCTTCCCACAAAGCTGGTCCTAGCAGGGGTCTGGAAGCAGCAGGGATCTGGAAATGCAGTTTGGGTTCATGGTCTCCTTTTCCTTTCCAAGCAGCAGCTCCTGAATGTGGCAGTTGCCTCAGAAGGATTAAGTTCCCCTCTCTGGCACTTGTGCTGTTGGCCACACTTTTAAATCACAGTTTTAAGTGCCCGTGTCAGAGATTTCATCTCTGAAAATACATGAGGAGCTGCTGCCTGTTGTGCCTGTGTGGGTTTTTGTGACAACCCCACTGCAGATCCCTGTGCCCAGGATCTGCTCCATCCCTGCAGTGGCACTGTGAAGGCAGGGGATGGGATGGGATGGGATGGGATGGGATGGGATGGGATGGG
>VRYO01002184.1:2576283-2607973 GCA_009812075.1 Sialia sialis | reverse complement strand
CCTGCTGGGTTTGACTGTAGCTTTTGGGAGCCACAGGATTTTTGGGAAGGTCTCTCCAGAGACATGTTGGGGGTGTCCATTCCCTGGTTTTGTTCTCCCCAAGCCATGAGGACACAGGCCAAAGGATCAGCTTTTTGGACAAATGCTGCCCACAGCATGCACACGCCTGGGCTTCTCCCTGCCCTCCTCCCAGCTCCTGCTGCAGGGTGTCACACCACACATCTGCTCCCTGCATCCCAGCATGTCCACAAAGCTTCAGTCCCTGCTATTCTTTACAGAGGGAAGGTTTTATTTCAGATGTGTGTGGAGCTAAGGCTCTTTGTTTTGCTCCCTGTGATGGATTCCTGAGCTCTGTGTTACACAGAGCCTGGCTGGTGCTGCACTGCAGCTCCAGGCTCTGTGCAGGGTCTCCAGAAGGACACTGAGAAATCACCAATCACTCCTGAAACCCTGCAACAGGCATCTGCAGAGAATATCCACCTAACCAAGGGCAGCCATTGCTGCAGAAGGGAAATTGCTCCCGTTTATTCATGGGATATGACTGCAGGGTAAATAAAAAGTGAGAGCAAGTTAGAAGGGCTTACACTGAGAGGGTCAGAGGGGTCACCTGCATTTGTGAAACGTCCAGTGCCTCCTGTCCCCTGTGCTGCCAGCAGATGGAAATCATTTCACTGGGGGGTGTGAGCTGGGGTCAGGGAGGGGGAGAGGCAGAGCCCTGAGGAACAGCTCACTAATACCCCCAGAGCCAAAGAACCACCTTTCTGAGCTGCTTTCTTTGTGTTGGTGTAAAACACAAAGGAGAGCAGGCAGGGCCACGGGCTGTAGTAGTTTAAATCAATATGACAAATCCATAATTACATAGAGGCTTGTGCAGTGAGAACATCTTGGGCTTATAAGGAAAAACAAACGTCAGCACGAATTTCCACGTTATATATAAAATCCAGATACACAGAGTCAATGCAAGTGTGTCTTATTCTGGGTATTGTGTACAAGAGTGCTTTTCAAATGTCTCTGCTCTGCCTAATTCATAAATCATAACAGGAGATACAATAAAAGGAATTAGGTGATCATTAAAGCACTATGCACTGGATATTTATTTCCTTTCCTCTTTCAGTCTGAGAGCTCATTAAAAGCTCGCTTGACTCTTGAAGTATCTTGACACCGAAGATGATGATGAATAGAGCTGCTAAAAGTTGTTAATAATTTGAAATACATTGTCAGAATCACATGATGATGCTATAGGAGATTGTTACAGACATGCTATTTGTGTTTGTTTATTTGGTTACCCTCTTAATCGACCCAGATTAGAAACAGAGCATGAAGCTGAGCAAGTATTTATTATCTCTCTAGAAGGACATTTTAATTAAAAAATGAACTATTAAAAAAAGACGTCTAGGTAGGTGAAGATTACTGGAATGACAGCATCCTGTCCACGTGTTTAATTCCAAAGCATTTCCAGTCTCCTTTCCTGACATACTGAAACTCAAGTGTCTGCTCAAGGGCTGTGCTGGGTCTGTCCCTCCCCAGCCAGAGCCACTGGTTTGTCCTGGCATGGGGGGACAGGGGGCTGGGCACCCTCACTCTGCCCTGCTCTGCTGACAACTCCTGAATCACCAGGAGATGGGCTCATGGGGAGCAGCTTGTTTGTTCTCCATCCAAAAACCTCTGCCAGTGCTGCTGAGGGAACACCTTGTGCTGCTGGCAGGGGATTTTCCTCCATCCCTGAGGGAACACCTTGTGCTGCTGGCAGGGGATTTTCCTCCATCCCTGAAGGAGATCAGCTTCTGCCGAGGCATTTTCCAAGGAGTCTCTGCATGGGCTTCCCCCTTTGGACCACTTGAGATTCCTCCTGATAGACATGTTTCATGTTTTCAGGAGGTTTTGTTCTGCAGAAAAGCTGAGTTTTATCAGGGAGCACAGAACATGCATCCCTGCATAGAGGTGTCTGTGGTTCAGGCTCAAACTCCTCAATAGAAGTTTAGGACTCTGTCTCTGGGAGGAAGTCTGTGTGGGTTCCAGGTCATTAAAACTCCACAGGGTGCAGGTTTCTGAATATTCAAACTGTGTTCATCCTGGGAAGCGTGTACCTAAATTCCCACTGCTCTGATTTGCAAATTGGGTGCTTTGAGTGACAAAGTGCAGGGGTGGCCACCCACCCTCGAGCTGTGCTGCCCTCAAAATGCTTCTCCTCCTTTGCCACCCCACTTTTCCTCCTGCAGCAGGGAGGCAGCACCTGCCTTCCCAAAGCACATCCCTCGTGCCAGGTCAGATCTTCATTTTCCTCCATCCACTCGATGCTCCTGGATAGAGCATCCTGTAAATCATATTTAAAAATCCATTAGTGTAATGTTTCTGGAGTTGATATTAAGTGGGCTTTGGAGATCCTGCTGGCTCCAAATTCCTTTGTCTCAGACTAATTTGCAGTATATTTCACCAGGACAGGCATTTTCATACTGAAGGACCAGCCTTGACCCTTTTCTCTTTTTCTTTCTCCTTTTTGTTTTATTATTCATCTGTTTCTTACATATGATTGATGGCTTCTGATGCCAATGTGAGATTGTTCTGTTTTCCCACCTTCCACTGCAAAAAAGGGAGGGACAGAATGAGAGGGAAATGCAAAAGGGGCAGGTGAAGGCTCCTCCAGCTTTGCTGGGATGCACTGCTCAGGCTAGGGACACAAAGCCTTTGGCAGGCGCAGGATTGGGTGCAGGGGCTCCAAGATTTTGTTTTCCATGCAGGATGAAACTCTGCATTAGCAGGAGCTGCTAATGGGACAGCTGGGGGTGCTCCAGGCTGCCTGGAGCAGCAGGGATGTTGCTGAGCAGGTCCTGCAGCCACATAACAGCTGATGAGTTATTTAAGTGAAGACGTTGGAGTAATCTAGTAAGGGAGAAAAGGTTTCTCCCTTTGACACAGAATATGTAGGATGTGGAGAGTCCCACAGCCTGGCTGAAAGGGAAGGAAAGGATTCACAGAAAACAGGGAAGGAATCATGGAATCACAGAACAGTTTGTATTGGAAGAGACCTCAAAGGTCATCTCATCCCAGCTCCCTTGCAAGGGACATCTTCATCTTGCTCAGAGTCTTGTCCAGCCTGTCTTGGCTGTTCACAGGATGCCCACAACCTCTCTGGGCAATATACTTGGTATTTATTTAAAGCTTTGCTAGAAGAGTTTTAAAGCACTTTCCAGGCAATGCAGACCTGACTGAGCCTTGCATCTCCTGTGAGACAGGCTGGGAATTCACCAGGAATTCATGCTGAGAGCAGCCTGCAGGCAGATGGGAACAGGGCTTCCTCCAAATGTGGGCTTTGCTCTCTTGTGAGGGGTTGTGAGCAGTTTGTCTCTTCAATTTTAAGATGGATTATCTTCAAAATACTGAGCAGCCCATCAGATGCTTGAACTGTGAATCTGGACAGTGCATTCAAGCTTGTACTTCAGAAGAAATGCCTTTACAGCAAGCAAGGTCCTGGTGGATATCCCTACGGGGAGGGCTTGTGTTTGAAAAATGGACTTGCAAGTTGAAATCTCGGTATTTGCCTCACAGATTTAAGGCATGTTTCATATCTTTTATCCTTATATCCTACCTGATCATCAGGCTCTGTATTTTCTTAAATACATGTGAAAATCACGGGCAGTTTGGTCTGTTGGCTTTCCTGGCTGTCCTTCAGAAAGACAGCACTGTTCTTCATCACCAAACCTTTGGGGTGCAGGATGAGCTGAGCACACCTTTGGCATGCTGGATTTGAAATGGGAGTGTTCCAGAGCGGTCCTGTGGGCAGTGGGGTGGTATAGCAGCTTCTCTGTGTCTGGGACCCTCATACAGCCCTGTGGCACCTCTCATCCCCACCTCACCTCGCTACTCCTGCTCTGCTGAGCTCAAAGTCACTCCTAAATACGCCAAGGAATGTTACCAGAGATGCTGTCTGGGATCTGCTGCACAGGCTGGCAGTGCCCTGACATCTGAGGAGGCTCCCTGGAGAAGGAAAGCTGATAACAGCAGAGTTCACTCCTGGAAGCTGGGCAGAGCCAGTGCCTCTGCTTTTGCTTGGTCTCTGCTGAAGGTGATTGACTTTGAGTGAGCAATTGCTGCTGACTCTGCAACTTGATCCTGGAGTTTATGTTCTGTGTAAGTAACCTTGAGATAGGGATAACTCATAACCTTTACCTGACCCTGGCTGTGCATCTCAGGAGAACAGCAGCTCTTTGTTTGAGGTTTTGGGAGCCATGGGAGGTATATTTAGTCATGAACTGATGCTAAACATATGTGCCCAGACAGCTGCTCCTTCATTTCATCTATGAGTAAGTATTGATTAATGGAAATATAAATGTATACACCAAGTGGATTGTTCTGTGGAATTGGTACCAAACCATCAGTAGGTTGATTTTGTCTTTTTAAATAAAATAAAACACTTGTTTTGAGGGAAGAAAGACTTTGGATATTGATGGGTGAGTGAAATAGTGAAGAAAACCAAGTGCAGCCCGTGGTCTAGACACTGTGAAATTGCCAGCAGAACAATTGGCTTGGCACAGTGCAGGCTCCTGAAATGCCATGTGGCTGAGGAGTGTGTGGTGATGACAGCATGTGTCATGCACATTGTGCTTAGGCTGTGGCAGGAAACACATGCTGGTGTGCAAAGGGGTGCCATCAAACCAGCTGGGAGCCAGAACCACGCCAGGGGGTCAAGGAAGGACTGTGCAAGTTGTCTCCTTTATCCTGATCTCCTGCTCTTCCACAGGAAGAGTTTTTATACAGTTCCTTGAATATTCAGTTTCTGTTTAATTTGACCTATTCTGAACATGTGAACAAAGTGTTGATGATGCAAAAGAAACCTTGAACCTTAGAGGTTCTTGGGTAGAGTGTCCTTTCTGACAGTAACAGCAGTGGCTGTGACAGATTCAGTTTCAGTGAGTGCCTGGCAGTCCTGGGAATGGGCTTGGACTTCATGAGCAGCCTCAGGCATGGCTGGTGGTGTCCTGGCTTCAGCAGGTCCTGGCTGGGTCTCACTGAGACACCAGGATATTTTATACTGTGGTATAAAGAACCCCAGTAAGAACATCCAGCCCATGCAGGACAGCTTTGCTGTAAATCTAGAGCTTCTTGAAGAGTGTGGGAATCCTGCCAAGCTCATGGCAACCCTTCAGTTAAACCTGGGCTGCTTCTGATCAAGCATTCAGATTAAACATTTTGCTCTCAACAAAATGTGTTCTTTTCACAATTTGCTGTGTCTGTGATTCAGCCCTCACACCTCTCCACTGGGCAGAAAAATGGATGCATTCAAAAAGCTCCTGACCTGATGGGTTTTGTACTCCACAAAGCCACAGCCTTTACAGCCATGGCTTTAAAGCCTATTTTTTTTTTTTTTTTTTTTTTTTAGAGAAATGGTAGGTGGTGGCCACTGCAAAAGCTGCAAGAAGAGAGCAACAAGGAGATGGTGGCTTGTCCTGTCCTCTGTGATGGTGCCTTGTCCTCCCCTCCTCTTGGCATGCACAGAAATGGTTTCTGCTGGAATTCTGCTGGGCAGCAGGGTGGAAAGGAGGAGCTCTGCAGGGCTGGGGGAGCTGGAGGGGAAAGTGCAGCTGCTCTGTGTGCACTAGGGGTTTTCCTTTTGCAGTAGGATGTTTGCATAGAAAATGAACTCCTGCTCAGGCTCTGGGACAGATTTGTGTCATGTGCATCTGTGCAAGACGTGTGCAAGTGACAGCAGGAGTTGTGTCCCTGCTCACCTCTCTGGAGGTGGAAATGCATCCCCACAGCCTGGAACTGGGCAGGAAGGTGTCCAGGAGGACACAGCTGGCTCTGTGTGGCTCTCAGTGTGCACACACAGCAGCCCTCACCCCTGCTCCAAACCCCTCCTGGAAAGAATACCAATAATCCCAATATCAACCCCTTATCAATCATAGAAGCTGGCTCTTTTTTTGTGACTTTTTGTGTCACAAAGGTCCACTGGTTCCTGTCTCTCAGCTCACAGACTAAGGCCTGATGATCTGCAGGTTGGGTGAAAATGGTTTATTGAGAGTTTTTCTGCGTGATTTCCACATAGCCACACTTTTAATCCTTGGCATCAGCCAAGAGAATAAAAAAGGAAGAAGGAAAGTAATTTACATGAGAAAATATTAGAGCTGTATCCTATCCTAGCCTATTATTTTAAAGTGTCTCTGTGGAATACAATGTTTTCTGTAAAAGGCAGGGTGCCTGGCTTCATAAACCCTTCTAAATTACCACCTCCAGCAGCTGTCCTAGTTCCTCAATTCATTTTTAGCATTTGAGGATTAAAAAGAACACAAACCACACACTTTGAAAACAAAGCTCCCCGTGGGTCCCACACTGTGGCGAGGGGGCAGCTCCTTGTGACTCCTGCAAGCTGATGGTAGCCAGCCTGGCAGAGGAATAATGGGATTGGAGGACAGGGGGATTTGTTAAATCAGCTTGAACTCATGGAACTCGAGTTTACGTGCATTTCCTTCTAGTGGAAAGCAGTGGTGACATTACTGGAAGAAAAACTAGCTTTAAAAAATAATTTAATCTATCCACAGAGGAGCTATACAGAGAGGGGGGATTATTGAGGAAAAAGGGAAGCTGTCCTTCAATTCTGCCAGCAATATTATGCATTTCCCTCAGCAGAACTGACGTTCTTTTGGAGCTTAGCCTTATCTAGGAGTGGAAACATAAAGATGGGCAAACATCAGGAGACTTGCAAGTGTGGGGTTTTTTTTGTTTAATGCATAATAGGCCTGGCTCATGTCTTCATTCTGGCTTAAAAGACAGAAGAGGGGAACAAGATGTGCAAATGTCTTCATTTGTTTTTCAGCAGCCTCCAAAAATTAAGCCTTGAAAGAAACGCATCTTGTCTGCATGGCAATGTGCAGGAATTTTTAAAGTTTAGGATCCTTGTTGAGGTTTAGCTCCAGCATTTGCCTCTAACACAGCTTCTCTGGAGCAGCTCTTATTTTCTGGAAGCTGGCAGTATTTTGCTCCTTGTAATTCTGCTTTTACCTGTGTATTGTTTGTGGATGTCACCCACCTGCTGTGTCAGGGAGACTTCAACCCTGACAGCTGCTAGTATTGCTGGCTGCCATTAGAACATAAAAAATCATCAGACTGAATATGGAGATGACCTTGCAATGAAAAACATGACCAAGAATTGCATAAGCTTGGTCTCTTCTGAATTTTGTGTTAAAAAGTGGGAATTGGACCTTTGTGTAAAGGCCAGTGCTGTGTGCAGCCTGTGTTTGAGTTTCTGTGCTCCTGCCTGGCAGCATCATTAGTTTGTTTAGGAGCTTAAACACCCCCCGTATAATCATTTGTCTCCAGTCCTTATATTTGCTCTATCCTATTGAGCCCTAACAGCACATTTTCCACCAAATCACTGCTGTTGGAACAGCACATCCTTTCCTGAAATGAAGCTCCAGTCACTGCTGGGAGCAGTAATTGACTGCAGTGGGGCTTTGATGCTCATAAGTATTTAGTCCCTCACGCTGTGCTCTTTGAATCAATAACCTCCTTTGGTCTGTAACCTAATAGAATTGCTTAGTGGATAAATTTTTGCTTGTGTTTCATCCACTTAGCTTATTTCAGTCTTCTGATAGATTTGCTCCATCTTGAGAACCAGTGAAAATGATCATGTGCTTGTCAAGTGCCTGTGACAATAAACATCATCATATTTTCCCTGTGTACTCCAGGACAGAGAGAACTCCAGCCTGTGAAAGGAATGGGGATGGATGTGCATAAAATACGAGCTGGGTGGAAATCAGCAGCTGATGCTGGGGGAGTAGAAGCAGGGCAGAGAGGGCTGGGAATGGGAGAGCTGCTGGGCAAACCTCTGCTCACATTTTCTGGGTGAGCACAGAGCCTGTGCTGCCACCAGGACAGGACACTGTCACCTCTGGGCAGGACACCCTGTCACCTCAGGACAGGACACCCTGTGAGCTCAGGACAGGACATGTCTCACCTTTGGGCAGGACACTGTCATCTCTGGGCAGGACATCTGTCACCTCTGGGCAGGACACCTGTGACTTCTGGGCAGGACACACCTCTGGGCAGGACACTGTCACTTCTGGGCAGGACATCTGTCACCTCAGGACAGGACACCTGTGACCTCAGGACAGGACACACCTTTGGGAAGGACACCTGTCACCTCTGGCTAGGACGCTCTGTCACCTCTGGGTGGGACACCAGGCATTCCCAGGTAGGTTGTGGCAGAGCCTCAAAGCTCCATGTGGGGCAGAAAGGATCCAGCTCGTGGAGCAGAGGCAATGGCCACGTGTGAGACAGGGACAGGGGAGGGTGCAGATGTGAGCATGCAGGAAACTGCATTTGGAGGAAATGAGAAAACAGCAGGGCTTGGGCCTCGGGTGCTTGATGTAAAGAATTCCATCCTGCTCGTGTGGCTATTGGTTACCTCACTGCACGTGTGGATATTTGGGCATGAAGAGGTTAAGCTCTCTACACTCCTTTGTTTTGCCCTGCCTCTCCCTCCAGAGGAAGATTTGTCTATAAAGTTATTTTTAGATGCCTTGTGAGCAAATTTGGTGGGAAGACAGGCAGGCAGCAGCCCCCAGCGAGCTGCTAAGCCCACCCCTCTCAGCTTACAGAGCATAATTAGCAGATAATCATGCCAAAATCCAGACTACAACGGGCTAATTTTATCCTGTGCGCTGACATCGATGAGCTTGTTCAAAGTGAGTTGTGGGTTGTTGGTTAAATGTGTTTCCTCACTTGTTTATGAGCTGGTGTAAAGGCAAGATCAAATGCAGGTCTTGTCATGCAGCAGCCACTGGTGCTTTGGTTGGGTTGGATAACCCAGGATGTTTCCTAGCATTAAAATCACATTTTATTGGGATGTGCTTGCTGCTGATGGTGTTTCCAATAACGTGCTTTGCTGCAGGGTTGGTGTGGAGGGTGCTGGAGCTTTGATTCAGCACGTGCTTCGAGGTGTACTTATCCCACTAACCTGTAATTATATATCTATAAATGGAGATATAAAAAAACTGGAGGTGCCTGCTTCGATTGGGCTATAATTTCCCATGATCTAAATGGAAATTAAGCATGTATTTTAAAGCTACATTTATATTTAGGAGTTTTGCTAATTTAGGGCCTTGGTAAGTCCTACCATTTTTTTAGAAAAAAAAAAGTTAAGTGTGAGGTGGTTGGGCTGAACAGCTTTCAGGACCTGCATACTTCTCTCTTTTAGTGATATGGTAAACTAAAAATACTTCTTAATGGGAAACACAGTCATCCTTCTGGGTACAATAAATCTAAGACAGGTAGATATAATAAAAACTAGCACTATTTCCTCCTGATAATAGAAAGATTAAGTTGGCCAAGGCTACAGGGTCAAAAATAGGCTCAGAAACAGGAATCTATGGGACAGATGACCTGAGGAATGTGGGAAAAGAGCCTGACCTGCTGCTGTCTGATTTCTTGTCCATGGGCTTGGAAAACCTGACTCTGACAGAGGCACCAGCAGGCAGAGGTGGGCTGGGTTGTCCCAGAGCTCAGCAGAACCTTGGGTCCCTTGGTTCACAGAAGCCTTTTGTGGGGTTTTCCTTGAAGGTTTGGGATCAATCCTGTGGTGAGGAACTTGTGAGCTCTTTTCCATTTCCAGATTTGTCTCTGGTTTTGCAGTGGATTCTTAATGAAATATCATCCCCCAAAATGCCTCTGAGCTCCTGCCTGAGTCTCCCTGCAGCATTTTGGATCTGGCCTTACAGAAGCTGATGTCAGATGCAGAAATCAGTCTCCCCCAGGTGAGCATTTAGTGTTTTGTAGGAGAGACTGGACCTTTGTAACCTGTTTTCATTTTCTGAACACTTACCATGACAAAAAGTGTCTGTAGCTGAATTGAGCACACCTTGAGTATTTGCTGCAATATTTATCCAAGTTCATACAGCTGTGAAGTCTTGCAGAAGGTCTCACCTGAGGGTCCTGTTCTTTTGATTGTATCTTGTGCTTTCAGGCTAAATAAGAAAAGCAGTGGGGAAAGTAATGGCTCAGGTTGGAGTAATAATTTGCTGACAGGCTGGCAAACATCTATCTGTCTAGCATATAAACCTGGTTCCTTTTTTCCCTGATCACAATGGAGGCTGTTTGCATGGAGGAAATATCCCTGGTGACAGAGAGCCAAACTCCCTGGGCTCTGGGTGTACTCAGGTGCTCAGTCAGCCTGTCCCATGGCAGATGGATCCAGTGCAGAATGTGGTGCCATTGCCTGCAGCAGCTGAGTGCCACTGTGCAGGAAGCACAGCTCATCCCAACAGCTGCCTCGGGAGCAGCACAGAGAAACATCTCACATGCAGGAGTTGTGGGTCTGGTTCCATCACAAGTCCTCACTTTGGCAACCATTCATCTAAAATTCACCCAGCAGCAGCACTGGCTGCACCATGTGCTCAAATTCAGGCATCATGGCTCTCACTCCACGCTTGCTTTTTGCTCTCTAAAAGTTGTTTGTGGCTCTTTAGAAAGAGAAAATATCACAGCAGCCAAGGAGAGTGCCTGTCCCATGGCATGGGGGGTGATGGCATTCAGCGTTTATTTGAACATGTGGATTATTTTTTGCCACTTGCTTGTCAAAAAGTTGCTCCATGGGACAGGAAGGAGGGAGATGGGAGAAGGAAAACCCTCGAACACTCTTGCAGGATGAGTTTAGGTTCACTTCCAGAGCTGTTGGGGGTGGAAGAGAGCAGCTAGTAATAGGACGAGGGGGAAGAGTTTGAAATGAAAAGAGGAGAGGTTTAGATTAGATACTGGATAGAAATCCTCCTCTGTGAGGATGCAGAGGTGCTGGCACAGGGTGCCCAGAGCAGCTGTGGCTGCCCCTGGATCCCTGGCAGTGCCCAAGGCCTGGCTGGACATTGGGGTTGGAGCAGCCTGGGACAAGTGGAGATGTCAGTGTGGAGTGAAATTATCTTTAAGGTCCCTTCCAACTCCAACATTCTGGGATTCTGGGTTTGTTTCCACTGCAGTCACAGCAGAGATGATTGCTTCAGCTGTGACCCAGCTCCCAGTGGATCTGCAGTTCCATTTTTCCTTCACTCTGCAGTTTCAGGCACCACATATCCAGCTCTCTCACATTCCCATGGATGCCACAGGGCTCTGGGCTCTGTGGCACACTCAGCTCCCAGGCTGCCATGAAGCCTTCAGGGCCTTCCTTTGCAGGTGAGCTCTTCCAGTAAAACATTTCAGTGGAGAAAAGGGTGAATGCTGATAAAAACAAGATTCATTTGAGATTTTCTAAGCAGATCTATGCATTTCCCAGCTTTCTCAAGAATAACTAATTACGAAAAACCAATTTCATTCACCATTTTTACTTGGCTTCCAAGTCAGTTCTGAAGACAGAAAAGTTGCTGCTGGTAGTTCAGATCCTGATAAAAACCTCATGAGAACCAGCTACTGAGGTTTCTGTGTTAAAGCACTGACAGATGGAAATGGTATCTGATGCTTTAGTGTTCTTTAATTGAGTTCTCAAAGGCATGACAAGGTCCAATGGCTGGAAACTGAAGCCAGAAAAATTCGAATTGGATATAAGGTACAAATTTTTAACAGTGAGAGTAATTAAACTCTGATGCAGTTTATCAGGGTGTGCGATGGGTTTTCCATGGTTTGATCTCTTGAAATCAAGAATGCATGTCTTCCTCATAAATACTCCCTAGCTCAAACAGAAGTTCAGGGGCTCAGTACAGATTTTTAAAAAATGTAATTGCATGACCTGGCTGATACAGGAGGTCAGGCTACCACATCTGAAGAGATAAGAATCTGTGAATCTAAACCCAAACAAGTCCCTTGATTCCAAGCCCTGCATTTAAACTTGATGTGGACCTAAATCCCCTCCCTGCTTCATTCTGTCTGCTTGGAAAAGCAGGAAGGACTTTCTAAGGCAGTACTTTGAGGAGTCTAATGAAGTCTTTTCATCAATGAGGGTTTTGGCCAAGACACTGAAGAGATTGAACCTTCCCTTAGGGCTCTAACAATGGCTCTTTCTCATCCCAGCTGGCTCTCTGTGGTTCACTGGAGCTGGCCCTGTGGTCACAAGTGCTGCTGAGCATCTTGGGGAGCCAGGTATTCACTCCCTGCTTCCAGGAACTCCCCCTCTCCTCTGCTGGTTGTTTTGGGGATTCTGCTCACCTCCAGAGTTAAATTTACCTCGGTGCCATGCAGCTCCAGAGTTACAGTCATTTCACAACTATAAGGCGCACCTTAAAGCCTAAAATTTCGATCTGAACCTGGAAGTGCACCTTATAATCCGGTGCGCCTTATATATGGCCGAAGTTCGGAAATTTGCCAACCCGAAAGTGCGAGCCGAGCCAAGCCGTGAGAGCTGCCCCAGCTGTGAGCTGCAAGAACCGTGCCAGCCGTGAGCTGAGCTGTGAGCCGCGGCAGCCGGCGCTGGGAGCGAGTGGGAGTGCCAGGGCCCGCGGCACAGGGAGGGCACCCGGGGCTGCGTTTAAAGGCTGCGCCGATCCTTGAAAAATGTTTGCAAATTGAGCACCTGCCAGTAAACCCCGTGATGGCACGATTCTGTTACTAATTCATTACTTTGTTGCGCGTGGATCCTCGCTGCAAAAACAAAGTGCGCCTTATAGTCCGGTGTGCCTTATATATGGACAAAGTTCGAAAATTTGCTGACAACCCAGAAATGCACCTTATACTCTGATGCGCCTTATAGGTGTGAAATTACTGCAATTAGCGGTGCTATGGAAGCTGAATCATGATGTGCATCCTTAGGAATGGCACACAGGTTAGGAAAAAAGGCCAGCAGTGTTTCAGGGACCTCCTTTTCCTGAGGCTCCCCACGCTGCTTCCCAGCTTCCCTTTTATGTGGCACAGTGTCAGGAGTGGCGTGGCAGCCACAGGGACTGGGTGCAGCTGCCAACAAAAACTGGCAGAACAGAAGGTGGAAGAGCTCCCTTAATTGGCTCCAAGTGCCAGTTTCTCCAGAGGGGCTTTTCTTACCAGAGAGAAACTGTTGAGCAGGTCACACCTGCAGAGCAAATGGGTTTCCTCAGACTGAAGATATCTACAGACCAGAGTAATAACACAGCAGAAATATCAGAGTTTGGTTTTAAGGGACGTCTGAGAATGCAAAGGAATTGCCCTTTATTAAAAAGGCCAGACCAGAGTCTCTCTTGGTGCATATCGAATACAGAGCACAGATCTTTCACAAGGATCCTGTGCTGTGAGGGGAGGAGGGAGGTGGGTGGAGAACAGGAGGAGACAGAGAGGAAATTTAACCCTTAAGGATCTTCCTCAACAACCTTGCTTTGCAAAGATATCTTTGCATGGAAGCATCTTCTCCCTGATGAGTGAGAGTTCGCTGTGTGCACAGAGAGAGCTGGTGCTTGGGGCAGACCTGGTTGTGTCTGTCCTGTGTCAAAGCAGGTCATCCTGTGTGCCCTGGGCTGAGGGAGAGCCCACAGAGAGGTCTTGGTTCTCTCCAGGCTCAGTCATGAACCTGGGCCACATTCATGGCTGTTTTGGTGTGTTATGGTCTCAGTGGAGTGCTCAAAACTTGGATTTGTGGGGGACATCTGGCAGAGGATTGGCAGAACATTGGGGTCCTCATGAGAATCCCAGAATTGTTTAGGTTGGAAAACGCCTCTATGATCACCTAGTCCAACTGTGGTGCAATGGCTCCTCATTTTTTGTTGGATGGTACCATTGCAGGACAAGAATTTAGGGGCTGGTTAAGCCAGAGTCTTGTGTGCCATGGGCAAGGCAGAAGGGGCTGCAGAGCACCCAACACTTTTCTGCTGCCCTCCCTCCTGGGAACTGCTCAGACCCCACGTGTGATGCTGGCAGTGAGTGCAGACATGAAGTGACAGGTTCAGGTTTGCATCTTTGGCCATTGTGCTTGTCTCCAGGAGTGTTTATGGATTCCTGGCATTTGGAGCTGTGTTTATTCTCAAGGAGCTTTGCTGCTTCTCTGCAGCCCAGCATACTTTATACAGGATCTCATAGTCATCATGTCCTGAGGTATTTTATTTTTGCAGGGGGAAACCTGGCCAATGTGGGGGTCATGGAGGCTTTGGAGCACTCATGTGCTCCTGGAATCACTGTTTTGGGAATGGCTGTGCCTGCACTACATGCTGTTGTTCTGAGGCCTTGGATTTTCTCCACAGCCCTCGTTCTTGGTCCTTTGTTTTATTGGGGATGGGTTGGATGGACCAACAGCACAGAGCAATGATGATGTAATGAGTTGTGTTATTACCCAGAACTAAATAAAAGTTGTGTGTTTAATAAAATTTAAATGGTAGTTTTTAAAATGCATATTCACAAAAACAAAAAATAAAATGTACTAATTTTACATTAACTAAATTTTAGTAAAAAAAGAATAAGAACTTGTACAGCCACAGGTCCAAGGTTAGCTGGAAAGAGCTGAGGGCAGCAATGGTGTTTTTTAATTCCAGAAGATGCCTTTGGGCAAAACCCTATCCCAGTGTCCTGCTGGCACAGAGGCACCAGTGTGTGCCAGAGGCAGCACAGGAGGAACCCCCCTGGAGGAGCCCCTGCTGTGCCCCTGTCCCTGCCAGGCTGTCCTGTGCCTCTCATCCCAGCACAGAGCCCAGCTGAGCCAAAGCCTTCTCTTGCACCTTTGCTGCTTTGACTGATCCCAATCTAGGACCTGCACACAGAAGACAAAACTTTCATTTCCTCTTTTGTCCCCTGTATTTTTATTCTCCTTCAACCCATGCTTCCCTTACCAGTTTTGTGAAATTTCTTATGCTGACTTCTATTCACTGCCATTACCATTTCTTGTTTTCTAGGGAGAAGAATTTCCCATTTATTTTCTACTTCATGATTTGGCCTGTGCTTGTCCTCCAAGCCAGAGCAGCTTTTTTCCAGCTCAGCCTTCCTTCTCTTCCATGGGATTGTGGTTCCTCTGTGTAGGGAGGAAAATGGTCTTGAACAGTTCCCAATTATCACTCACAAATTCCTGCTCAAATTCTTTCTTTCAATTGTTTTGCTTTGTAATTATTTTCAGCTTTGTTAAGCTGGCATTAGAAATCATCAAGTAGATACATTACTCATTTGGACTTTATTCTATTTGCACATAACAAATGTAATCAAATCGGTCTCTTGTACCTAAGCTGCTGCTATATTTTTACATTCTGTCATCAGTTCCCCTTGATCTGCAAAAATGAGGTCTAATATAGAATTTCTTCTATGTTAGATGCAATTGTTTTTGTGTCTGGATATTTTCAAGTATAATTTTAGGAATTCCAAGCACATTTTTAGTATTTGCAGCACAAGGCTCCAACATATGGCTTTCCAAATGAAATCCCCATAGAAATGCAGCTCTCTTTCTTGAGTGGAATAACTGTGTTTACAATAGCTCAGTGCTACATGAAAATGATAGTGTTGTTAGTAATACTGAACAGAATTTTGACGAGTTCAATAAAGATTTCTGTTCCTTACAAAGGAAAAAGGGAGGCTGTGTGATCATGTCCTTTAACAATAAAACACCTTTTATACTGAATGAGGATTGTATAGCAGCTCTTAATTAGAGATAATAAATACCAGCAAGTTACATCTGTGGGGAAGAATTTTAGCTGTGTGCCATTATTTTTTAAGGGATAAACAAGGTGGTTCACAGAACTACAGATTTTTCTGCCTGACATTAATCCTAGACAAAATAATGGAATTGCTGATAGGGCATGTAATTAGTAAAGAATTAAAGGGATTAATGCAAGTAGTGTCAATCAACATGGGCTTATAGAATATAGTTCTTGTCTAATTAGATTTTTTTTTTCCTGGGAAGATTACAAATTGTGTTGATTAATGTAATAGTATTGATATGATAAACTTCTGGGATCCTGATCTGATCCCCTGGCTGACCCTGCAGGTTGAGGTAGGTCACCTCCTGAGCCCTTTCCAGCCTGGAACACTCCGTGGTCCCTTGCAAGTGTTGCCTTTGGCTACAAATAATTCCTTATACAAGACTGGGATGATAGAAAAGCAATTAGGCACCACTGAAATAGATAAGAAACTGCTGCACTCTCCAGTTTTAAACGGAAATTCATCAGTGAATGGACATGCTTCTAATGGAGGCCTGGGGGTTATCACAAATCTACCTCTGTGGTGAGGTCTAAATCTGAGCATCACTGAAATAAAAGACAGATCACCAGAGCAGAATGATTTGGGTGCCATCAGTGACCTAAATAAAAACAAGCAACATGTTTTAATAGGATCCATGTAGAGCTGAGCCATGTCAAGCAAACTGCTGACACTGCAAAAGATGTGTGGGACCATCACCAAGCACAGCTCCCCATGTGGGAGTGTGGCAGAGAGGAAAAATGTCACATTTGGGGGAATAAAAACAGGAATATTGGAGACAAGGAGGAAGGGACTCCTCCTGCAGTTTCCAGCTGTGACTTTGGCAGTCATGGCAAATGTTGTCATCAACAGTTGGAGAGAATTGAGAAAAGGAACTCGTTAAAGGATTGGAAAGCACACCCACCCACTGGAGACTGGAGGAGACACTTTGCATCATCTGACAGAGGGGAAGGTGATGGAGAGGTTTGATCACTCTGATGGAGAGAAACATAAACACAGTGAAAAAGCTGAGTTCATCCAGCAAATAAAGGCAATAAAGCCCATCAGAGAGGAACCAAAGGTAGAGGAACTCAGACTAGACATAAACCACACTCAGCAGTGAGAGCAATTAACCACTCACAACAGCACTGAGAAACATGAAGCTCCCTGTTTCATTGGAAATTTTTACATGGTCTTTCTTTTCCTAGAATTTCTGCTCTAGTTGGAGAAGGAGTCAGTTCTGGGAAGTCTTGTGACCTGTGTTATCCAGGGGGTCAGAAGTCAAAATCACAGTGTTCTCATCTGGTTTTGTCACTGATTCCCCCAAGGGGCTCTGACATGACCTGTGCCCCCAGCTCAGCTGCCTGTGGCCAGCACAGGAGGAGGGCTCTCAAAAACAGCCTGATCTAGAAGCACTTCAGGACTTTTATTTGTTTCTTACCAGCTTAGATAAGGATTTTAGGAAGAAAAAACCCCATGAACGTAGGACTGAATTTTCTGAAAACCTTGTTACTGATTGTGGATACAGATCACAGTAATTTCACACCTCTAAGGCGCACTGGAGCATAAGGCACACTTCCGGGCTGCCGACAAATTTCCGCACTTTGTCCATATATAAGGCACACTGGACTACAAGTTGACTTTTTTCCCCCCCAGCAAGGACCTATGCACAACAAAGTAACGAATTAGTAACGGAATCGCATGATTGCGGGGCTGCCGTGGGCTTGGCTTGGGGCTGTGTGGGCTTGCACTTCCGAGTTGGAAAATTTCCGAACTCTGTCCACATATAAGCCGCACCGGCGTATAAGGCGCACTTCTTTTTTTTTTTCCCCAGCGAGGATCTGTGTGCAACAAAGTAATGAATTAGTAACGAGATCGCGGGATCTCGGGGCTGCTGTGGGCTCAGCTCAGCTCAGCTCAGGGCTGCGTGGGCTCGCACTTCTGGGTTGGCAAATTTCCGAACTTTGTCCATACATAAGGCGTACAGGCCTATAAGGCGCACTTCCGGGTTTCAAAATTTCAGTCAAAAGGGTGTCCCTTATATGCATGAAATTACTGCAATTCACTCAGCTTCTCATTGACTCCTCCCCTCTTTGGAGACCAGAGGCACATCCACACAGAACACACAGGCTCCAGTCCCTCACCAGGAGGTGGTGATGCTTTCCATTGACTAAGGAGGTACCCAAGACTAAATGTGATGTTCAGAAGGTGAAGTGAGGAGAGAAATGCCCCCTGAGACTGGTGTCTGCAGCCCACTGCTCCTCTAATGGACTTTGCATCCCATGTGGCTGTTAATTCATATTCTGATTCAGCTCTGAAAGTGCCCAAATGTTTTCAAACTCCTGAATATTTTCAAGAATTTCACCTAGGCACTTGGAAACAGTAGGGAAAAAAAGAACAGCAGAATGTGAATGAATGTGATTAACGGGTCATGGTAATCCCCAGATCCTTCTTTTTAATATAATTACTTCATTACAGCACAGCCATGTCACAGAACTTCTATAAACAAGTGCTGATGTCTGGCTGCTTGGGCTCTTTAAAGTGCAGATCTTGGAGAGGAAAAGAAAGTTGGAAAGGAGAAAAATGGCAATTAGAGTTAAATGGTAAAAGGGAGAGTTAATGTGTAGTGAGTAAAACTCCTTTCAGTGGAAAATGTTTTTTGTGTTAACTTTTGTAAGAAAACAGTTTTCCATACTTGTCAGGCTTGACAGTTAAAGTTAATGGTGTTAAAAAACAGAGTACTGAAAAATGTTCCCTTTGGTGTGAAAGATTTATTCAATGAGAGTTTGCTTGAAAAGTTATTTTGGCCAAGGGTGCTGGCTTTTGCCTAATGCTTGGAACAAAGATCCTTGCTGTGTTATGAGGATGGGGAGAGCCTGAATTTATGATCTCCCAATTAAGATGACATGACCTATTTTGTTGTATTGTTGACCCCTTTTTGAATAGAATGCCTCTCTTTAAATGCATTTTTTTTCACATAGGGAAAACCACATCAAGCAAATGCTGATCTCACTCTGCTTGGAGTGGAGCTTGGGACATGCTGGGATGCTCAGAAACAGAATTTGAGTTAATCTGCACTGAAAGGAGACTGAAAAGTGAATTGAACTGTTTCTACCCATGCTATTTAGCAAGGCAGTTAGAGCCTCAAATTTCTTTGTGTGGCCAAAAAAGGCTGTCCAGTAGCAGAGCTGTGCCTCCCCTGGCAGAGGTTTGTGAAGGAGAAGGAGGGCTGGGTGCTCTGGAGATCTTTACTCTGCCACTTTGGGGAAGGAAGGGTTTTTCACAAGTGCCCATCAGTCCTGCAGACCTGGAGCTGCTTGATCTGACACCTTGCCTGCTCCTTACTCACTACAGTACTCCTAAAAAAATGATGCCTCCGATCCATAGTGGGTGGAAGCTGGGAGCAGTTTCCCTTTTAACATCAGAGGGTTTTGTCTCCTGAAGCATCCTCTGGATTTTCTTCTAGTTATGGCACTGATAAATCAGGTCAATCACCTCATTGTGGTTTCCCTGAATTAGGCTGTGGGGATGTGCATGCAGGTTTTGTTCTGACTGTGGCCCCCATTCTTCCAAAGCAAAGGCTCATGAATAGGCTTTTGAAATCTGTCTGCCCTTTGTCCCCTTTTCAGCCTCCTAATTTAGTACTACTTTTTATTGTTTGGACCTCTCAAAATACCCAAATTCTACCTATTAAAGAACCTTGCAAATCTGGAGTCAGCACAGGTTGGCAGAGGTCCTCTGGCCTCCAAGAAAAGCTGGGTGGCACCATTTGGGAATCTATTCTGGTGTTTAGAATAAATTCATCAAGACAGCCCAGAGAAGCAGAGATTTAAATTAATTAATTAAGATTAATAGTGTTAAAGCTCTGGTTTAGAGCCCACCCTTGTCAGAAATAATGTTTTCCTGAGCTCATATTGAGCAAGACAGCATTGCATGGCTTTTCCAGAAGACAGCCATAAACATCTTGAGGCTTCCATGCTCCCTGGGCACATGGATGTACAGATTCTGTGTTGAATGCACACTTTTGGAACTGCTGCTCTTTCCAGCCCTTTATCCTGTTTGGATCCTGTAGAGTTTGGTAGGAAAGAGAAAAAACAGCTCGTGGAGCCCTCACTGTAGACATCTGAGAATGCACTGTGTGCTTGGTATAAAGATTTCCCAGTGATGTTTTTAACCCTTCAGTAAATTAAACTCTGAATGGTCCCCCTGTGACCCCAGTGACACGGGGGGGCTGAGGACAGCAGCATCTGGAAGCCTCTGAAAGTGTGGGGGTCCGGCTGCTGTGTGAGCTGGGCAGAGCTGGAGCCTCTCACCCTCCTCAGCTGCTCCTCACTGGGGCATCATTGCTCCTGCTGCATGGATTCTGGGATCAGCACCAGTGCAGCGGCACATTAAACCTTGGGAAGAATGTTGATTATGTCCACCTTCCATCAGTCCAGGAGGGGCTTTGTGAATGTTACAGCTGAGTCAGATTCCCCTGACTTTGTAGGTAGATGTGTTTATCCTGGAGAAAATTCCACATTCCTCACTTGGTGAGTTCTGAGAACCCATATTTACCAGAGCAAGGGGCTGGGAGAGCAAGGAGGTGGCAAGATCCACATGGATAAAGTCATTAAACTACAACTTTGACATGGATTTCTTGAGGAGTGTTGGAAGATTTTCAGATTGACGAGGATTTGAGCAGAAATGTTCACCCTGTGGTTCCCAGAATGGTTCCTAAATCCAACTTTAGGTCCTGCCATAAAGGAAGAGTGCTGCTGGTGCAGAGATCCTGAATGCCCAGAGACGGAGTCAGAGCCCAGCTTTGTTCTCCTACAGCTGAAACCCAGGCACCAAATGATTTTTTTCTGCAAACTGCATTGCTCATGGATGTTTTCATGAGGTATGAAAACTTCCCATGAAGAGTGATTTGAAGTTACCCTCCTACTTTTTCCTCTGTGCCAGTAGCCCTTAGGACAAATAAAGCTGACCCCAAAATGAACTGACCTCCTTGCTGAGACAATTTTGCAGTTCAGCTCAATTTATGAATGTGGATTTGAAGTGATCATTGCTGTGCCTGACTGGGTTCAGAGCCATCTGCCTGCTGCTGGGCTTCCAGTGCCTCTTCAGCCAGACTTCAGATGGTTGTTCTGGCAGCAGAAGGCCAGGTTCTCAGTGACATGGTGGCAATAAATGGATTTTTAAATGGAAGGAAATGATATTGTTATCTATTTGGAAGCAATGTTGCAGCACTCTGTGTGGAAAGGAAAAATGTGCCCAACGTGTTTATTATTATTATTATTATTATTACTATTATAACCCATCATCTTCTCTTGAAAGTAGAGGTGGCCTTCAAAAGACTCCAAACTGCAAGGAATTTTGCTGTTTTCTTCACCCCCAGAAATATGTTTCCCTTTAATGACATTTTCATCTATAAAAGCTAAAAATAACATGCCTTATTAAATTCAAAGCTCTCTGGGACACAGTTTGCTCTTTTCTGGCTGAGAAGGTAGAATTTTCCTCCGAGAGGATCACGTTTGCTGTTGGGCTTGGTGTTTTGTCTGCCTGCCAGCTGCAGTTTTGTGTGGAAATGGAGGGGATTTGTGAAGCTTCATTCACAAAGCTGGGGCTCTGAGGAGCTGATGTCTCCTTCCTACATGGAGAGAAGCTGCTGCTGTCTGCTGCTGTGGGCAGGAGGAGGGCAATGATGCCAACACAGCTCATACAAATGTTCAAGCCAATCACACTGGTCTACACCTGGACTTTCCACACCTTTGGTGTCACCAGAGGAAGTTTCTAGTTGCAGTCTATCATTGCATAGCAAAAATCACTGGGAAACAGCTTATTGTTTTGGTAATTTCCAACATTCATGGCACACCAATGTACAATGCTTCAGTTTAAATCCTCACCTTAGTTCCTACTCAAAGCTTTGTCACATACACCTGGGCTCAGGCTGAACCAGATCAGATTTTCTCTCACTTACTGAGATGTACTTGAGTTGTTTCCAATTTGTCATCTCTTACTGATTGTTTTAAGACAGTTACAGATGTAGCTCAGGGCAGGTTTCCTGTCTTCTGGAGAGCAGTAAAAGGAACTGGAATATTATGCACAAGGGGAATCTCAACCCTTCTCTTTTTACTGCAACAACTGGATGTGGTTTTAGAATGTTAAGGTGCATATTAAGTAATTTAAAATCAAAGAACGAATCATAGAGGGGTGATTTTTGCTACTGATAAACTCCAGTATTTTCTCCATGCCCCATGTGAGTTCCTGCCCTGATGAGGATAATCTTTCTTAGTGCTCCTCCACAGCATTGACTTTTTTACATGCTGGTCTGTTTTAGGCTGTATGTGGTGATTAGACAGAGGAAAATATAAAAGCTAGCAGCAGGAGTAATTTGTGAGGGGTTCCCAGCACACACAGTTGGTTGGCCGTGGTGTTGCAGGACATCCTTGTCTCCATAATCAGGACTTGTTCCCAATAGACCTTGTGGCTCCTTCATGAGCTTCTGAAAGATTGTGCAGGGGGTTGAAATGTTTTTGCAGCTGATGCACATGAAATACCATCAGGTTAAAAGGAAAGAAAAGCCACGTTTGCTGGATTATAGTTTCCAAATCCTTCAACTTCTGGAGAGGGCAGGAAGGGGATTGGAGAGGGAATCACGACTGGAGCAATTCATCTCACTGGAGCTGGGACAGCTCTTGTCACATGCTGACAATTATTTATGAACAAGGCTTTTGAATTTTCTACTCTGTTTTGTGCAGGAGCAAAGTGAGATCTGGCCCAGTGTAAGCTGGGGTGGTTCCATGAGAGCTCAGGGTCTGTACCAGCGATTCTGGGGAAAACTTGTGGCCTCCCATCATTGTTGGGGACATGGGGACCAGTGCTGGTCCTCTGTTGTGCTGCACGGAGGATATTAAGTGTGAGATGTGCAGCAAGGGCTGGAGCTGGGACTGCCCATGAAGAAGTGACTGCTGAAATGGCTGAGGCTGCTCTGTGGGTTCAGCCATGGCTGGTCCTGTCCCTTGTTCCCTGGCAGCAGAGCCTGATCCCCACCTGGCCCCACCCTCCCAGGGAGCTGTAGAGACTGAGAAGATCCCCCCTGAACCTCCTTTTGCCAGGCTGAGCTCCCCCAGCTGCTCCTCTGCCCACCCTGCCTGGCACTGAATGATTTCTTTTGCCAGATGGAGGGAGCTGAGGAAGGAACCCTCTTTTG
This sequence comes from Sialia sialis, assembly GCA_009812075.1. Classification (NCBI taxonomy): domain Eukaryota; kingdom Metazoa; phylum Chordata; class Aves; order Passeriformes; family Turdidae; genus Sialia; species Sialia sialis. The sequence goes on along the minus strand of VRYO01002184.1, from coordinate 2,585,247 downwards.
CTCCCTCCTGAAATAAATGGACCAGGAGACCAGCTCCTTTGCAAGGCCTTTCTTAGAGATCAGCTTGGGGTGAGGGCTCACTCACACCACATTAGCTCCTACTGAACACACAAAGGAGAAACAGTGCAGGTTTGTCTTCTGGCAGAGCTGGGCCATCTGTTCTCACAGGGTCCATAGCAAGGCAGGACTTTTTCATGGTCAATGGATGTCATTCTAGCCGAGTGCTGTAAGGTCATGGTGATAAGACAAAGACACTCTGGATGGCAAATTCATTCTCTCCACCAATTTCCTGACTTGGGAACACTATTCTCAGTACCAGATGTCATTTAGGCTCATTGTTTAAGGGTTTTTAACTCTAAATAGTGTCCCATGAGCACTTGAGGTTGCATCTCATTTAAATGGAACAGGGGAGGTGGGCGGGGATACAAAATACAGGTATGGGAACCGGGAGGGGACAAACAACCTGGAGCAGCAGGGTTGGCTGGATACAAAGTAGGCACAGGGACGTGGGAGGAGACTGGCAGGTGTGAGTGGTGACACAAGGCAGTACTGGGACAGGGAAAGGGGACAGACAGCCAGGGATATTAACAATCTACAATGACATAAAACATTAACAGCAAATAGTGAATTCAAACTACAATTACAGATAACTGAATAAACATCCACAAACAATAAACAATTCATCAACAATTCACCTGTAACACTCCCACCTGCACAGACACTTTTGCCACATTCAACTCTGTAAATCAAAACATTTGCTGCACACCTGACCTGTAATTCATGCTCTCTTCAGCCAGCAGGCAACTGATGAGCCAAGCACGAGGTTATAGCAGCCTGGAGGTGGATCAGTGGCATCCTTGATGGCCTCATGGGCTTTTCTATCCTGAATGATGGTTCCATAGGTGGGAGCTGCCAAAACTTTGGGCATCTGACTCCCTGGTGCCAGGAAAGTGCATGTTCAGGAACTTCAGGCCTCCTTTGCATGCAGTAATTTGAGAGAGTCTTTTTTTTAAAGTGAAAAGAATCAACTCTCCTTTTGTACCCCATTCTGAGAGAATTTTGCTCATTTGTTCAGTTTGGACAGGAACATGTTTGTTGTGCTGAGGTTAAAGACCAGATGTGAGGCTGAGGAATAGAGCTGGGTGTCATTCTTTATCCACTCTAAATTCGGCTGCTTTAGAGCTTTGACCACTTCAACCCACAGTTGCTGGTGGGACAGTCTTTGGTCTAATTTCCCTTTCTCAGCCATTTCGAAATTCGAGATTGCTGAAGCTTTCTGCTGAAATGCAAGCAGCATCTTTGCCTGTGATCTCATTCATTTCCTGACTTTGCCCTTGCCTCTTTCTTCCACCCAAATCCAGACAGAGGCTTCCACAAGGTCTTAAGCAGCCTTAGAACATTTCCCCAGATGATTTTCATTTCCTTCTGCCTCTGCCCTTCTCCAGTCCAGCTGGGAGCTGAGGTTTCCAAGTACCTTGAAGAAATGCTGTTCTTGTGGTTTTGCCACAAAATTCAGGGGAAATCATACAGAATATTTCTTGAGATTTTCAGTCTTGTTTTCTAGGTATTGCAGCTTTAGATAACTTGGCAAAATATAAATGCTGAACTGAATTAGTGAAATATTTGGAGATTTCCTGTCACTAATAATATATTTGGGTGTCAAACTTGGAGCTAGTGGAGGTGTTTGTGGGTTAAAACCACTTTTGTGCAGGGAAATGTCCCATTGAAGCCAAAGGACAGATATCATTCAGAGGAGAAAAGTCAGGCCTGGACACATTCAAATGTCCTTACCACAGCTAAGCCTGTTCTAACTTCCCTGCCAAAACTTCTTTTCATAAAAAAAAAAATTAAAATTAAAAGAAGTATTTTAATTAAATACAAATTTCTGTGGAATATATCTATTGCATTCAAAAAGCATCCATGCTTTAGTGGTAACTCAAAGCCAGGACATCATGGCTCAACAGAACTATTTACATTTGAAAGCTTTTCAGTTGAAAATGTGTATGTTTTGGAATTGAAAATCTGTTTTATGGCTTTCGTTTTTATGGGAACACTGGAAAAATTTCTGCTTCAGGGAAGGACTATTCTGACTCTAGTAAGATTTTTATTCTCAGAACCAAGCACTGTTTTCTCAAAGACACATTTAACATGTCATTTCTCATATATTTTTCTTCCCTCTTGCCTCTCAGACCATTTCCCTTGACTTGCTTAACCCTCCTTGAGAACCAGTATGAGAAATGGGGTTTTGTGTTACTGGCTCTGTTGTCTGGCTCACTGTTTTGGGCAGTTAAACAAACATCCTGGAGAGCTCTCTGGCCTGACTGCAGCCACAAAAATGCAGGTTTCACAGTGGAAGCAAGCTGAAAGGTTATTTTCAGGCCTGAGATATATAGCAGCACTTTATCCACCTGAGCCCAGCCTCTGCCGAATGATCCAGTGCTATGGGCAGGGCAAGCCCTGATGATTTTAATATAAATGTGTATGACAAGATGAGAGGCCAAATGCTGAGTGGATTTAATCATCTGACAAGTGCAATGATTAATCTTAAATATTCTGTAGTCAGTCCCAGAGTGGAATTTCTGCTTAGAAACGAGGCCATCAGCCATGGACATTTATTTGCTGGCAGCCTGGCCACGATGTGCACAGCAAAGCCAGGAAGTTCTGGTTATGTGCAAAGCTGTTAGCAGGGACAGACGATGAGTTGTTAAATAACTGCACAACTCATCAGGCATGGGAGGTGCTGCAGCCTGGACTGGGGCTCTGCCTTCCCCGAGGGCCACCGTGGGCTGGGGACATGTGGCCTTTCCACAAACTGTGGGATTTGCATTGCCAAGTGCTGCTGCCTTTGCTTTCTCCAAGCTGGGGTTCTTCCCTCAGCTCCTTTCCCTTCAGGGTGCTGCTCACAGGGTCCTTTTGTTTTTGGCAGAGATCCACGCTGGCTCTGTGCATGGGCAGGCTGAAGGTGGCTGTGTGCCTGGCAGGGGACATTGCCATCCTGGAGGTGGCCTCTTGGATTTCTCATGTGTGAGTTTGGTTTGCAGCCTAGAGCCAGGTCAGAGCAGGCAGTGGAACCAGATTTGCAGTGACTTCAGGAGCCCCACACAATTCATCTCCCAGTCTGACCTGGGCAAAGCTGGAACGTGTCCAAAGGACAACAGAGCTGGGGAAGGGGCTGGAGCACAGATCTGGTGAGGAGCAGCTGGGGGAGCTGGAAAGGTGCTCAGCCTGGAGAAAAAAGAGGCTCAGGGGCAACTTGTGGCTCTGCACAACTCCCAGACAGGAGAGTGGAGCCAGGTGAGGGTGAGACTCTGCTCCCAGGAAACAAGAGACAGACAAGGAGAAAAAAACCTAAAGTTGCACCAAAAAACCTAAGGTTGCACCAAGCAGGGTTTAGATTCTGCATTGCTTCACAGAAAGGGTGGTCAAGCAGTGGTGCTGGGCAGAGAGTCCTTGCAGAGCCTTCCTTTGAGTGCTCACAAACACCTATCAAGCAATGCTGGGCTCAGTGTTGAGCAGACAATGTGGAGAAAGCTTGACAAATGAGATTTGCTAGACCAGACACTGCAGAAAGTCAGGGCCATGAAAAATGTAAGCCTAATACCGATTATTCATGGTGTGCTGGGATTTCCTGATGGGGTGTTTCAGGAGTCCTGTGTGACCTGGCTTGGGCAAAGATCCTGCTGGAGCAATGCTGATGAGCTCCTCTGAAACCTGAGGGAGGAAAAACCTGCAGCCACTGGTGCTGCCTCTGAAGCTGGGCTTGCAAACTCTTCATTTGGGACGGCATTCCAGAGGGGAGCAGGTGAAAGGCCACCAGTGCAAGCGCCCACAGGGCTATCAGTGGGGCAGCAGGGTGAAAATGGGTTTATTTGAACGATAAAACCCATTGTACAAATCCCCCATGCTCCCAGATTGGTGGTATCCACATTGACTGTGGAGATGTGGCTGCAGCCAATTCTGCATCTGTTTGATCGAACAATGCCTCTTGTTCATGGCTGCCTTGAACCTCACCACTTTTAAGGGAAAAAAGTGGTGTGATGCCCTGGATTCCTCCTGCTTGATAGTATCAGGCAGCCTTTCCACCATCTCTGTGAGCAGCAGCACTTGCTGCTTCCACATGACAGGAGAAAAATGTTTTAAAGAGCAGTATTAATAATAATAGCAACATTAAAGTGTGGGGAAGGATTACAAAGGTAATTCTGAGATCCTTCTCAGTAATGCAGGCTATTAACAAAAGATAATCACCTTTAAGTTAGTCACCTTTAGCCCTGGAGTAAAATGGAGGCACAATTATTCAATGTGGTACAGAAGTAATTTAAAAAGAGATGGATGAGCAGTCAGCTCACTCAGTTCTTGCTTGGGAAACCAGCCAGGGCCATGTTCAAAAGGGAGGAAAACTCAGTGAAAAGAATGGCAGCAATAAGTGAGCCATTCCTGGTGTCCTGCTCTCCACTCTTCCTTAGAATCCGAAGTTATTCACTCTTCAGAGCATGAAAAGAGAAAGGGGAAAAACCAGGAGAACCTTGTTGAAGAGCAGTTCTTCATGTTCCTTTTCTGAGTAGCATTGGGAGGCTTTTGTGCTCTGGACTGCCATGAAACATCCAGGTGCATTCTCTGTCAGATCCAGGGCTGTGTCCATCCTGTGTGTCCTGCTGGCCAAGGGGCAGCCTGCAGAACAAGCTGGGATGAGTTTTTGTGGAAGAGGCACAGGATCTGCTGAAGGTGGGCTCAGGAGCCAAGGGAATTGGCACCAGCAGGGACAAAGGGACACCTTGCTGTGCTGCAAAGAGGAGTCCCTGTGTTCACAGCTGCTGTAGGACCCCTTTGCCTGGTGTCCATACCCTGCCTCCTTCCCAGAAACCGAGCTTGCTGGAGCACAAGGGCTTTCTAGTTTTTGTCAGGGTGCTCCCTTGATGGTTTTATTGTTTAAAAGGGTTATTGGAGTTTTATGCTAGGCAGAAGGAATGTGTGGACTCTGGAAGCAGTTATGAGGTTTCAAAAATGACTTTGAAAGGTCTTTCAAGCTGCAAAGAAGAGCAGTTGGGGCCCTTGGAAATGCCCAAGGCAGGGCTGCAGCCACAGTCAAGTGCCCTGGACAAGCTGGCTCTGATTTGCCATCTGACCTTGCAATCAAGCAAATAAAATTCCCACTTTTAACATTCCCACTGGTTTTCTTTCCCACAGAAAGGAGCACTGAGCTGGGCATCCAAACCCTTCTGTTTTGTGTGTTGCCTGCATGAGCTGCAGCAGGACAGGAGGGCACAGGATGAGCAGAGACTGGCAAGCCTTGGGGCACAGGGCACAGCCTCACCTCACCTGCAGCAGCTGCAGAGGTCTGTGAGAGATTAGCAGCTATGAGAAACTGCAAACAGAATAAACTCCTTGGGAAACAAACTGAGAGCTGCTGTGAGAGGCACTGTGAGAGGCCACTAATGCACCAGCCAAAGGGAGAAGTCCAGTCCAGCCCAGGGTGGATAAACTCTGAATTTCTGGTTTATGTCCTGCCTGTGCAAGTGAGGGGCCGTGCTGCTCATTCCTGCACTGTTCCCCAGTGGCTCTGTTTGCTTTGGCTTTGCAAGAACCGTGGTAGGAGCTCAGTACAGGGTTATTCTGAGATATTTCTGCAGTGTTAGCTCCGATTTCTTCTTTTCCATTGCACAGCTGGCATGCAGGCTCCACCAGAAACTCCTGAGCTGGTGGCCTGCCTGGTCTAGACACCCCAAAATCCTGATTTTAGTGCTGCTACTGCTGCAAACATTCTTATCCTGCAGTAAGGGCTTGTATGAGAGCGAGCAGTCTGCTGAGGGAGCTCCTCAGAGCAGTTTGAGAGCCTGTGAGTGTTCACCAAGGGGTTTTTGTGCTGTGGTTACTAAACATGGCCAGGATCAGTGTGGAGCTACAAGAGAACTCCCCTTGCACTGGAAGTGGAGGGTGAGGAAGCAGGGAATTGGTGTCTGAGGAGACAGGGAGCTGGTATGTGCTTCTGCTACTGGAGATGTTTGATGACAAACCAATCAGTTTGGGGTTTGTCTGGATATTGGGGTGACAGGGGAGGCTAGCAAGGGGCAGTGATGTGAGCAGAGGGAGGTGTGGGGTCTGTCCCTGCTGGTTGCACAGCTCAGTGCATCAGGGGAGGGCTGCACTGGAAATTCTCTGTATGCCCATCAGCACTTCACTGGCAGTGAGTCTGAATCCCAGGCCTCCAACCAGGGTGGCAAACATTTTAGTACCCACCCCAGGGGACCATAACCACAGCAGAAACCCTTCCAGACCAGAGTTTGGGCATTTCAACCCAGAGTTTCTCTCCAGGTTTTTGGGTGTAGTGCCTGCTCAGGACTCATCATCCCTTGCTCATTGTCCACTCTGTGCTTCAGGCTCATGTTCAAGACCCTGGTGGAGAATATCTCCAGAATATCTCACAAATTAGCTGTGCAAAACCTGGCCAAAATGGATAGTGCATTTATTGCCCTGTGCTGTTAACCCTTGGTGTGCTGTACAGGGAGCAAGCTCTGAGCTCATCACTCCCTGTGCTGTGGGGTTTTCTGGATGCCCTTGGCCTCCAGAACTGCTGAGGTGGGTGCTGCTGCCTGTGCTGGCCCACCTGGGCTCCTGGAGATGTGTTTTGCTGCCTTCCTGCTGTATCCCCATGTCTTGTGTAATAGGTGGCACTGAGTCTTTATTGGGCATTGTGTGGGAGACATGTTTTCCTGGAGGATGTACAGACTGGATCAAACCCCAGCAACTTTCCCTGTTGTGTGAAAATGAGGAGCACAGAGGTCTGGGCAGTGTTTTGTGGCTCTTAGAGCTGTTTGTGTACCACATTCCTGTTGGCAGCAGTGTGGTTATGGGAAAGAAGAAAGGGAAAGCAGCTGAAAATCAAACCTTCATGTGCTTTGTTCACCTGAAACCCAAGGCAATTTGTGAGTTCACTTTCAATATCTTTCTATTAAAGCAGGCCTTTTTTTCCATAGAAATTGCTCTCAGGTTCTTGATCAGCTTGAATAAGCACAATGCCTTCCCTTGTCAGGGGCCCCACTTCAGCTGTAAATCTGATGTGGAGAAATTGGATTTCTCTACTGCTCCCAAGCTGTCATCAGAAGAGCAAGACAACAGTGGGAGAGCTGAGTGTGGCATTGGTGGCACGTGTCTGTCTCAGCAGGCACAGGCAGGGCTTCCTCAGCTCACAGAAAGGGAGCTTTGCCCTCGCAGTTCTTGCAGGATTTGAGGTGAATGAGCTGAAGAGCTGCAGGCACAGCCTGGGCACCAGGAGCTGTTTAACTCCTGCTGCATTCAGCTGAGCCACGTAAGAGAATCCCCCAGCTCGTGTCACCCAAGTTTTAGAGATGAAAATGGTGCTTGCATCTTTCAAAAGCCACGGCAGAGATGGGCTAGTGTCTCATCTGTGCTTGGTGGTGACACAGTGGTGGTGAAGTGTCCCAGCCACCTGCTGACCTTTCAGACTGGGGCCAGAACTCTTTTTAAAATTGCTAAGGAATGACTCACAGCATCCACTGGTCACTGTGACACCAAGACACCATGAAACAGGTCCTCAACTCCAGAGACTGCTTAGAAGAAAAAGTTAAAAAAATATAAACACATGAATACAGGACTCTTTGTTCTGCTTTTGATGGCCTTTACTGTTCATGTTATCGGGATTTTCTCTGCAGACATACGATTCAGAAGAGCATTTAAAGAAAAAAAAAAAAAATTAAAGCTGAGATTTTCTTGGAATCACATGTTTCCAGACTCAGAGGACCTGAGAGTAAAGCTCCAGATATAATCCTGAGATTTGGCAGTGCTCTTTGTATCATATTAAGTGATGGTCTGCAGCACTGGTTAATTGCTGCAGGCTGAAAGCTGATCCTGGCTCCCAGCAGAGGTCTTCTGCTCATTCTCAGTGCAGAGGTTTCTCCAGTTCTTCTGGGGGAGTGGGAAATATCACTTTCTAAAGGGCATAGGTACAACATTACAGAGTGAGAGAACCTATCTACAGCTTGAACAGTGTTTTTAATTGTTTTATTCAAAACAAAATGTGAGTATAGGCAACTAAAATGATCTATTGATATGTTCCTGTATAACCATACAGGTTATTTTGACTTTATGAGAGTCAAAAATCTGTTGAAGACCATCAGAAGAGAGAGCAGGCTGCTGGTTAAAACAGGGCAGTCTGTGATCTGGACACATGCAGAATTAATCCACATTTCTCCTTCCAATCCTCTGTGAACCAGGAGAGGCAGTATTACCTTCCAGGTATGGCATCACTCTGAAAATAATTATCTTTTTAATGTTCATTAACTGGGGACTCTTTTTGGACCCTAGAACAGGCATCCCTCTGAGTTGTCTGCTTAGGCAGAAAAGCTTTGGGGCAGCAACTCCTCCCTAGGTCTGGCATGGGGGGACCGAGCTGTGAGTCAGGCCAAGGTTTGGAGTTGGGATGGGCTCCCTCCTCTCCATTGGGATGGGTCCATGGCAGCTAAGCAGGCTGTCCTTGGCCACAGTGAGATAATCTCCAGGTTCCACTGTTCACCTTGTCCATGGCTCCCTGCAGATTTGGAGAGGCAGGACTGCCTGGAGGAGAAAAGGGATTTGCTGCAGAACTGTCCGACACAATTCTTGGGACACAGGACAGTGAAGCTGCCCTCTCCTCCTGCTCCAGCCAGCTCACAGCCAAACCCCCTTCATTTTTACAGCCCTCCACCTGCTCCTGGGCCTGGCTCTGCCATGGCCAAGGCTCTGCTGTGGCTGGCTGTCACTGCTGAGCAGCTCTCCCTGTCTGGAGATGTTGCCTTTTGCTTTTTGGCACCGTGCAGGGGAGCAGGGATCTCCCAGGGCTGGCACCTTGGGAAAGTCAGCATCTCCTGTCCCATGGAAAATCAGCAGCAATTCACTGTGAAGGGAGGAACTGGGGCAAAAAGGAGATTTATGTCAGGTGGGGATGCCTGTTCTCCTGTCCCCCTGTCCTCC
>VRYO01002184.1:2542005-2563455 GCA_009812075.1 Sialia sialis | reverse complement strand
AATTCTCTGTTTTTATCTTGGTAAGAAATGTTGGGCTCTTCTCCCTGGCTGGAGCATCTCCCCATGGGATGCAGTAATTTTATCAGTCCCACAGTGGGACTCAATGGCCATGAGCAGAAGAGAACTGCCTGGAGGAAGGATGGGTTGTGAAAAGATAAAGAACACTGCCCCACCTGGTTTATAAAATATGGCCATTAACAGGAGATGTCCCCTTTGGAAATAAAGAACACTGCCCCAGCTGGTTTCAATGGATGGCCCATTAGCAGAGTATCTCCCACAGAGATCAGGATCACTGCCCTCACCCCCAACAGTTGGTGATAGAATAGATACCTTTGATCACATCCTGTATTGTAACTCAAGACACTCCTCTTTCTTCTGGAGTGTTTCAGGATGGACATTTCTGGGGCAGAACTCCTCTCTGAGGAGTGGAACAGCTGTGCAGGACAGCCCAGCTCCTCATGGGGATTTCTGGCCTTCTAGGAGGAAGTTCTGGGCTCACTCAGACTGCTGATGGACTGACCATGCAGCTACAGAGCCACAATGTGTCCTGCTCACCCTGAGGAATCATCTCTGCCTGGGGGTTCAGCCCCTGCTCAGGGCTGCCTGACAGACCCCACAGCAATGCCCATTTCTCACCTGGACTTTTCCTCCCCTGCTACTATTGCTCCTCCAAAAACATGGCCTGAAACTCGATGGTTTATTTTGACTTGGTCTCATCCCTGCCAGAAACCCAGCCCTGGATGATGTCCTGTGGTTCCAGCAGTGGAATGTCCCTGCAGCTCCTGTGCTGCAGGACGAGGGCAATGAGCAGTCCTGGAGGTGCCATTGGTTAATTAAATAAACAAACCTCAGAGACAGGGTGCAAACAAGCAGGAGGGGAGAAAAGTGGCGTTTCTTCAGGCAGTGTTTTTGCCTCTTCAGTGCTTCGTTGTTTGACTGCCCAGTGGGACTCAGCTCCTTCAGGCAGTCTGTTTTCCTAACACCCCCTGGTATTCCAAATATTATTTCCAAATATTGTTTTAGGCACCTTTTTTTTTTTTTTAAAGATAAGGTGCTAAAACAAAAGGTACTAAAATGAAAACAGAGTGTCTGTCCTGATTTGTGGAGCTTTCTTTTTCAGCTCTCTCTTTTAAGCAATTTATTAATCTAGTTGGGATTATTTGCCTTTGCTCTTACAAAATGTTTTTCCCTCTAAAGGAAAAACTACCAATGTATTATTAAAGGGAGGTCAGATCCCAGTGACCTTTTCCTTGTTGGTTCAATGTTTGTAGAGAAAACATAAAGAGTGGGTTTTGTTAAAAGATGCTGTTGAAAAATAAGAACTTGAATTCAATTTGCCTTTTCCCTCCCTCTTTCACTCAGTGCAACATGACCTATTTTCTGTATATATGCATTTTCCCAGTCTAATTTATCTAGTACTGACTATTTGCATTTTCATTACTTTTAAGAAAGATTGCATCTCCGTTTTAATTAAAAAATAACCTTTTTTATTTGAAATATAAATAATTGTCAAATGTTTTCACTGATGGTTATGGAGATTTGTTTTAAAGCTTTTATTTTGTATCTGATATTTTGATGCTTCCTTTAATTTGGTGCATGCAACCATTTTTCTTAATATCTTTAAATGATCTCAAGCATATCAAAAAGGTAGATTTTTCAAAACAGCTCAGAACCAGAGCTCCGAATAATTGATTTCTACTTTTAGTTGTTAAACTAAAAAATGTTTCTTAATTTCTTTCTGATAGCACTAAGAGGAAGATTATTCAACAGAACAAATAGGAGACCCTAAATGTTTGGTTGATTCATTTTGCTTCAACTGCATGCTCTGAAACCATTTAAATCCCTCCTTAAAAATTAAATGCTGATGATTTTCAATGCTGAAACAAATGTATAGGAGGGAAAAACTTAAACATTTCCAAATATCTTCAAGCTGCTAAGCAGAAACATTTTTTCTTTTCACAAATATGACCATTTTCTTCCCTTAAAGAAGCTTTGGTTTCTTCCTTACCACATGGTAGTTACTCTAAAATGGTTCCTTTTCATAGTTCCTATAGGTTCCCTAAAATAACATCAAAGAAAAGGGTGCCTCTGGAAGGTGATTCAGCCCCTTTGCCTTTCTCTAATAACCATAGGGATTAAATAATGTTATTTAATAAATAATGTAACCTAAATGATGTTATTTTATCTATTTAAGGGAAACCTGGGCCTGTGGATGTGCTCTGTTAAGCCCAGCTTATATTGTGCAGTGTTTCAAGAGGCTTACTGGCACATTTAGGGTGCAAGTGTAGAGTAGAGGCATCAGGAAAGCGTGGGGCTGGTGAGGGGAAGGCATTAACATCAGAGCAGTATGTAGATGAGTCGATATTAACAGCCTCATTCATTTAGGTGCAGTTGATGAGGCAGCACAGGAGGCTCCTGCTTAGAGCCAGCCTCGAGCAGCGACCTTGGCAGGGCCAGGAGAGGTCAGGCTGTGAAATACAGTCCCACTGCTCAGGGCTTGTCCGTGGTGGCTCAGCAGCTCGAGATGATCACCTGTGCAGTTTAAAAATCTGTTTCCCAGCTCCAGAACCAAAGAAGGAGTCAGGAATCGTCTTCTGTAGTTTCCAGCGTTGTTTATTTTATCTTATCTAGGATGTTCTTTCCCTGCCCAGCAGAGGTCTGTTCAGCAGGTCAGTCCCAGGCACACTGCCCACCCCAAGGGTGGAACTATCTTTTTATACTACAAACTACAGTAATTTCACAATTATAAGCCGCACCTGATTATAAGCCGCACCTCCCGGTAGCCGGGTAGACCACGGGATTTGTCCATATATAAGCCGCATCTGAATATAAGCTGCACTACTGGGGTAGGCTGGATTCTTCAATGAAAAAGGTGTGGCTTATAATCGTGAAATTACTGTACATAAATATTATTCAGAGTTATCTTCTAATACCTATAACTTATGTTGTACAGTCCAGTTCTACTCTAAACCAATCCAAAAGTGCCACCATCACCCAAGACGGATACCAAGAAGGAGGAGAAAGAAGGACAGAACACGCCCAAATTCCTGCATCTTGACCCTGGACTCCTATTCTAAAAAAATCTTAAAAATTTACTTTTTTACCTTGTGATAAACGAACTTATACTCTATATAATTTTTGTGACTTGTAACTCTTCATGCAAGGGTGGTAATTTTTCCCAGGGGTTGAAATCAGAGGCACAGGGGTCTTGGGCTCTGTGCCAAGGTTTCTGAGCCCCCTGCCTGGGTCTCGAACATCCAGGGCAGCCAGAGGGATGTCCTGGGTTCCCACAAGGGCTCCTGGTGCTTTTAGGGTGCTGCACGTCTGTATCAGCACCAAATCTTCACTGAGGAACAGGGACATTCTATCCTCTTCTGCTGTTTCTGTGGGTACCCCCAAACACCACATTGTGTTTTGTCAGGTGCTGGCAGTGCAGGATGGGTGAACTGCTTCTCATAGGAAATGGCTTCAGGTAGTTTAAGGCTTTGTGGGAAATATTTAAACACAAGGTGCCGTAGCAAGCTTGCTGCTTATTTTGGAAGAAGGACTAACAGTGTTTTGATTACCTCTGAGTATGCTAAGCTGACTCAGTGTAATGTAATTAATGAGGCCACCTTCCATTAAAGGACAGTGGGAAAAGCTGTTGTAATTACTTCACAGGCATCAGAGAAATATTGCTGACCCAGGAGCTCTGGGTGCCCAGATGATGATTCCTGTGCTGCAGGAGCTGGTGCTGTGACTGAGGCAGCTCAGGGTGAGCAGATGGAGCTGCTGCTGCCTGCCCAGGGTGATCCCCGTGGGCTTGGTTGGCTCAAGGAGCAGATATTAGCTCACACCAACATCCCCCCTCTCCTCTGTCGGTGTTTCCTGGGACCTCAGCCGGGGCATCTGAGGACAGCCTGGGCTCAAGCCATGGCTCCTGAGTGAGGATGTGCTTGGTGGGCAGTTTGGATCCTTGCAGTGATGTGGATGCATTTCAGAAAGTGCTGGAATGTCATGCAGGGTGTTGAATACAGAGGTAAGTGCTGGTTCCCCTTGCTGCCAAACACTGGGGGAAAGTCCAGCTTTTAGCAACGTTTGTTTTATCAACTCGCCTCAATTTCCCCACTCCAAGTGGAGTGGTCTGGGACACCGTCTTTGTTATTTGTCCAGAGATACGGGCACATGAGTGCTGGAAACATCTAAAGCCCTATCTAGCCTGACCTGCTGTGAACAGCAGACTAAAAACTTCTGTCCATTCACCTCAACACTGAGCCCACTAACTCATTGCTGGCTGAAACGTCTTTTCCACTCTGGGTCTGAACACACCACGATGTAGAGAACCCCCCATGACCCTTAAGAGCCCCTTTTAATGCCCAGCCCGTGTCTCCAGTTAAAGCAGGGATTGTCCCTGCTGGTCCTGTGGTACCTGATCTGTGGCTCACTGCAGCTTGCAGCCTGCACTTGTGGAGGTCTGGATTCAGCTGGAAGGTTCCTGGGGCCAGGAGGGAGCTGGAGTGGGTTTAGGGGATACAGGAAGCTGGAGGGGTGATGTTGGAGGACCCTGACCATGTTTTGAGCAGTAGTCTTGGTGCTGGATGTGTTGATGGCTCACTGAGGACTCAGTGCTGCTGTACCAGGGTGCTGGCAGAGCAGGATGAGATGCTGGGAATCCCTGGAGCTCTGCAGAGGATGGCAGCTCACGTCTTTGGCTGATTCAGCAGGCTCCTGATGGTTTGCCTTAATCAAACTAGATGAGTAACTGTGGTGTTTCCCCAGGCTTTGTCTGGCTGCAGGGCTTGACTTTGTTATCACAAGCCTCAACTCACTCACAAAATCATCCAGCTTCTTGTTTATCTGCTTCCATGAGCTCCATAATTAGAACTGCTGCTGAGACACCACAGCCTGGTTTGGGAGACCACCAGCACAGCCTGTGGGAAACATAAAGCCCCCTCCATGCAGGAATGTTCTTTCAGCAGAGTGACTCTGGGAGCCAAGGAGGAGATTTGCCTTTCTTGGGACTGAACAAACAGTGAGGCACAGCCTGCTCCACACTCCTGCAGTGCTGCCTGAGCAAAGGGGCAGCAGCCACTGCCTCCAGCCAGGAGAGCCATATTTCACTGGGGAAAAACTTGGGGGGAATATTGTGACAGGGAGCCTGGCAGCTGGAGGCAGCCTCATGAACAGCTTTGGATTGACCACCTCTGTTTTCAGGGTGCTTGTCATTTTTAAGGGCATTGATTTTAATGTGTTTTCTTTGGCTGGTGATTTGACACTGAAGGAATTGGCTCCAAGAAGGAATGGCATTCCTTGGATTTTCACCTCAGCATGCCTTGACTGGGAGCTCTAGCTGTCAGTGGTACCCAGAGAGAGTTTTGTTGATGGAAACTGTTCCTCGGAGCCCTCCATGCAAGTGCTGAAATAAAACACATTTGTTTGGAGAATTCTCTCTTCCCCATGGACAGGTGCCATTTTGAGCGAAACCATCTCAAACAGCACACACAGCTCAGACCTTGCACAGCCACAAGGCAAAGGGGAGACTTCAGAGTTCTCTAAGAGTGGAGACTGCCAGAGATTCGTGGGCTGATGGATAACTGAAATCAGTGAATGTTCACAACTGGCTGCCCATGAAAGCCTCAGAGGAGCTACACAGATTGGGATTCCCTTCATGGGATCACAAAATCATTAAAGACTGGAAAAGCCCTCCAAGACCATCGAGTCAGGCCAGATTCACCATTAAATTGTGCCCCCAAGCACCACATCTACACATTATTTGAACGCTTCCAGGGACAGGGATTTCGTGGGCAGCCCATTCCAGTGCTCCCCTTCTCACAGCCCTCAATTTCATCAGGTTGGTGTTTGCATCTGAGGCAATTTCAGTCGGTAGCACTCTTTGGCAAAGCACAAAGTTTATGACCCTGCAAACAGCAGGATGGCTTTTGTTCTCTTAGATACAGGTTGGAGCATAACTCAGCTGTGATGGGATGAGCTCAGGATGAGCTCAGGTCTGCAGTGAGAGTCAGGTTTAAAGATCTCAGGTGCCTTGCTGAAAAGGAAGTTTGGAGGCAGTGTGGTAAGTAATGGAAGGTAATTCCCTGCACCAGTGTCCTAGTTTGGAGGACAGGTGTCTGCTGAGAAAGGCAGGAGCCTCTCTTTGAAATGGAGAATGTAGACCCCCCCTCCCTTCAAATTATTATAATTTTGAAATCAAGGGGCTCTCAGGCCAGATGTGGGAATTAGGAATAACAGCTCTTTACTATGAAAATTGAAGTAGAAATATAGAACTACAAAGAAACAAACCCCAAACACTGACAAAGTCAGAATCCAGCCTGACACCCATCAGTCAGTCAGGGTGTTGGCAGCAGTGCCATTCCATGGTGGCTGCATCCTCCTGCAGTGACAGATGTGCTTCAGTTGGAGCAGTGCTCCTGGACAAGGTGCAGTTTTCCTCTGAAGATCCAGTGATGATGTGGGAAAGTCCGGTTTTCTTCTGGAGTCCAGGGGAAAAAGGGCTGCCTTAGTGTCCCAAAACACCTGGTTTTATCTAGGTAAGAAAGGCTCCTGGCTTGAGCAACTTCCAATGGGATGCAGTAATTTTATCAGTCCCACAGTGGCACTCAATGGCCATTAATAGAAGATACCTCCCTGGAGAAGGCTGGGTTGTGAAAAGATAAAGAACACTGCCCCACCTGGTTTCAGTGGATGGCCCATTAGCAGAATATCTCCCACAGAGATCAGGATCACTGCCTTCACCATTAATAGATGGTGATAGAATAGATACATTTTATCACATCCTGTATTGTAACCCAAGACAAACAGAAGAAAATCTAGTGGAGGGATGTTGAAGTTAGGTTGGAAAGACAACTGTGGAGCAACACAGTAATTACCCAGTGGAACAGCTGACCAGGACAAGAGGGAAATTAATTCTAGCTCAGATGCTTCACCTCAGACCTGGATGTCTTCCTGGAAGGCATGATCTAGTTCAGCTAGGTAAGAGCTGGATAGCATTATACACCAATGGGAAAAACAAACTGAAAAATGTTGTCCTGGATCTTTTCACACAGTGGGCAGCTTTCCCTTGTGTTACTGAGCTCACCACAGAAACAGTTATTTCACCTTTGAAAGGAGCTGCTCTGTGTTCTGCACCTTTTCATTTACTTTAATGGCAATGCAGGGTGCTGGGTTTATACTCCTTCAATGGGGAGACCTGGTTACCAAAATAATATTGGGACATCTGAAATGTTTCATTTTACCCCAATATTGTGCTTGGGTCTTGGGATTATTCATCTTCTGTGTTCAACCACTTTTCTTTAAAATGCAATGGCCAAACAAAAATTTCACTTTGAAAGGAAACAGGGAAAAGCCTGATTCTGAGAACTGGCAAAATGATGGTTGTGAGGTCTGTGCTGGCTGTCACCTTCTCTTGCCTCCAGCTGGAGCCTGCTGCTGGATCTCTCAGAGCAGCGATGCTCTCGAGGGATCTGGTGCTGTGGTTTGTGTTGCAAAATGTTCCAGGCTGTGGAGAAGCTCGAGGTGTGTGGGCAGCCTGCGTGGCCATGCAGGTGCCATCAATGATCAGGACCTGCATGTGGTGTTTCCTGCAGGGAGCCAGCTCTGGGTTCCTGTGCCAGGACTGTCTGAGCCCGTGCTGCAGTGATGGCAGGAGCAGAGCTCACATGAGACCAAAGGTGCAACGTGGGGTCTTGCACTCCTAAAGGCAAGGTGGAATGGGGCATAAATCACAATCAAATAGCTGTGGTAAAACGTTGTGTTTTCCCCCTTTCTCTTTGTTCATCAGCTTTATAGCTGGGGCTCTGTGCCTGATTCTTGCAGAAAGTTGCAGAGCTCTGCTAATGCTAGGGAGCTGCTGTGGCTGCAGTTCTGGGCTGCAGGTCAGTGTAAAGGGATTTTGGATAGCACAGTTCCATCGGAGGTGCTGTCTTGTTAATTCTGCTTTATTGGATGACTCCTGGAAGCAGTTTTCCTGAGCTATCACAAGGGTTTGTAATAAATCTTAATGAGGTACCCCTGCTATGATTAATCATTTGTTCCTCTAGCAGGATCATGGCTTATGTTCCCCAGGGAAGAGGAAAGGAACCTCCAGCCCCGCATCAGGGCAGTGTCAGTGGTTACCTAGCTGTTTACTATCCAGCCTGAAAATGTTGCAGCAGTCACCCCAAATCCCCAGGACATGTCTGCTGTTTGTAAAAGTCAGAGTTTGCTGCCCAAGGCAAACAACTGCTTTTGAATGAGCTGCTTTGTTTCAAGCCAGGCAACTCTTCCCTCTCCCTGCCTCTTGTACTATAAAGGATCCAGGAGGGATTTGCAACCAAGTCAAGAGAAAAGGTGACAGAGCCAGAGGTAAAGCCCATCTGAGCAAATGCTGCTTTCACTCTGTATATTTTTCAGGAAAAAATTCCTCACTGAAAGAGTGATTGGGCACTGGAATTGTTGTCCCAGGGGGGTGCTGGAGCCACTGTCCCTGGATGTGTTTGACAAAGCCTGGACGTGGTACTCAGCACTATGGTTTAGTTGATAAGGAGGTGTTGGGTCACAGTTTGGACTTGATGGTCTCAAAGGTCTCTTCCAACCTAGCTCATTGTGTGATTCTGTGATTCTGTGATGAATTGCTCTACCTGAGCACTTGTGGCCATTGGGTGAGACTCAGAGGACACAGAAAAGGCAGCAGCTCTCCTTTGTGGATCTCAAAATCTCAGCTAAAGCTCTCAACCAGAGCTGACCAGTTTCCCAAAGCTGTGTGACATGCTGAACCAGTCCTGCACCTTTCCCACCTTCCCCTTCCTCTTCAGGCTACACATTTTGGGTGTTTTCTAACTCCATTTTTGCTATTTTCTAACGCCATTTTGCTGTCAGCAGTCAGCAAACACAACGCAGTGCAGAAAGATTTCCACCACAGGAGGCATGGGAAACACGAGGTAAAAAATCTCAGGGAAATCTCTGGGAACTGTGAGAAGTGTAAATTCTCTTCTTTGCTAATTTGCTTTTCTTTTAACAGAGATGTCAAAATTCATGGGTGTCAATCCCTGGTGTGATGGAAGATCTGTCAGAAAGATGTCCATGGTTTGCCCAGACCGGGTAATTTTTGAATCAGTAATGCATGCTGTCTTGATTAAAACGTGGACATGGTTTGTGACTAATAGAGGTCCTAAGGAGCAGATCTAAACCCTGTTGAAGTCTTTTATTATATCTTTATTTATATATTTATTTCTTACCAAAGTCTTTAATTGACTGCAGTAGACTCTGAATCAAGTCCTGAAGGAACTGTCAATTTGGAGCTCTCCAAAAGGGTGGGTAAGGGCTGTGCTGGTAAAATCCAGGTTGGGTAAATCCCCAAGGACAAGAGATTCAGTGATCTGATTGCTTAGTGAAGTGGATTTAAGACACAAAATTATCCTAATTCAGGCAATTTTATGTAATCCTATCAGTGGGTTAAACCTGTAGGACGGCAAAGATTCATCCCATGAAACCTGGGGACTCAGCTGTGGGATGTAAGATAGATCATCACTGCCCTCAGCAGTGGAGACAGAGAGGAATGACCAGGGTCTGCCTGGGTTTCAGTGTCTCACTGCTTTGGTAGCTGCTAGCTGAGACTTGGGGCTTCTTTTTCTTTTACATAAAAATGTCCTATCAGAACCTGGTAACACCCCATGGTGCTGTTTCAAACCTGCTTCATTTTTTGAGGCAAACAAGCTGAATCAGTTGCAGTAACACACTCAAATAGCAAATACCGCTATTTTCCTATGGAATAATTATCCTTAAACTGTTCCTTGGGTGCCAGGGGAGGAGCTCCTTTGGTGATGCTGGAGCAGAACTTTAGGGTCAGGCTCAGGAACCTGGTGCAGATAAATGAGGCCATGAGAGAAGAAGCAATGCATGTCAGACCTGTGTCAAATCCACTGGGTTTGTGTGGCAGAGCTGCTGCTGAGGCCAGCAAGCCCCAGTCTGAACTTGCAGCCTTACCAATGTCAGTGGCAATATTCCCATCATCTTCTGGCCCCCATGCTTTCTAAAGTGCAGCTGGATCTTTCCCAGTGATCCCATTAAGGCTCTTCAGGGAACTACAGGGAAATTATGATAAGGAGATAATTACAGGGGAGCCTGGATAAAAAGGCAGGTCAAGAACAATTTGAAGAGTTGGGGAATTACTTCAGTCAGCTCAAGAGGTGTCATAAAGTCTTTGTCCCCTCCAAGGTTTCCTTGGTGTAACTTCAGCTTTGTATTTGCTCCTGTTTTTCACTCACTCTGTGGCACAGAAACCCCTCCTTGCTGTATGTACCAGGTACTGGCAGAGCTGGAGTTAGCTGAGAACAGTTGGATATAAGATTTAGAGACAGATGGGACCTTTTCCATTCTTTTTTTTTTTTTTTTTATTATGATTAGCTCACAACATAACATGTGAGGCAGTCACGTATTTCATATTCACACAACAAATTATGCATCTCGTATGAAATAGCTCGTTTCCTTCCCTGAAATCGAGTATGAATTTCCATCTGGAATATATAATGTGGTTTCCATATGTACAAACAGATACTTGTTACCAGTATCAAAGCAGAGGAGACGTTTTGGATGATAATGTGCTGTGGAAGTGTCTGCCTGGGGAAGGCAGGAGAGGTGATTCACAAACCCTGACAGAGACCCAGCTCAGGGCTGGGGCTGAGCACAGCAGGGCCTCTGATTTTCTGTTACAGATACAGAATGTAAGACCTCCCATGCTGGCTGTGGTGTCTGAAGTCCAGTCTGCACAGACCTCAGGAACAAAAAGACAAACTGCTTTTGGAAAATACTTGATTTGTTTTCCAAAGCTCATCTTAGGTGGGTGCTGAGCACCTGCCTGTGCAGAGGTGATGATTGTGTCCTGGACAGTGGGCTCAGGTCCTTGTTCTCAGCATTACCCTCCCCTGAGGTGCCTCATCTCCACCACGTGTGTCTGTCCCAAACTCCTGCTCTAGGACAGTTTGGGGCAAAGTCTCATGAGATCTCTGATGTTTGGAAGTGTGATGGAACATGTGAACATCAGGTGCCCACCAAAGCTGCTCCATCCTCAGCTGGGCAGGGGAGAGAAGGTGCAAGAAAAGCTTCTGAATCAGGATAAGGGCAGGAGGAAATCCCTCAGCACTTGCCTCAGGGGCAGTACACGTGCCATGGAGGAAATTAATTTAATTTGTTTCCAATCAAATCAGGGTAGGATAATGAGAAATAAACTCCAACCTAGAAGATCTTTCCCCACCTCTCCCTTCTTCCTTGTTTCAACTTCAGTCCCAAATTCTCTCATTCTCGTTCCTCCTGCTCCAGCAGTGCAGGGGATGGGGAAGGGGGGCTGTGCTCAGTCCACCACATGTTGTGTCTGCCACTCCTCCTTCCTGAAGGTGAGAACTCCTCAGACTTCCACTGCTCCAGCCCTGGAGACCTTCCTCCATGAACTCCAGTGTGAGTCCTTCAATGTGCTGTGGTTCTCCATGACTGCTCCATGTGGGTCCATTCCATGGGGTGCTGTCCTTTGGGGACAGGCTGCTCCATGTGGGTTCTTTCCATGGAGTGATGTCCTTTAGGGACAGGATATTCCATGTGGATCCATGCCATGGGGTGCTATCCTTTTGTCCATTCCATGGGGTGCTGTCCTTTGGGCACAGGCTGCTCCACGTGGATCCATTCCATGGGGTGCTGTCCCTTTGTCCATTCCATGGGGTGCTGTCCCTTTGTCCATTCCATGGGGTGCTGTCCTTTGGGCACAGGCTGCTCCACGTGGATCCATTCCATGGGGTGCTGTCCTTTTTGTCCATTCCATGGGGTGCTGTCCTTTGGGGACAGGATGTTCCATGTGGATCCATTCCATGGGATGCTGTCCCTTTGTCCATTCCATGGGGTGCTGTCCTTGTGGGACAGGCTGCTCCATGTGGGTGCCCTACAGGATCACAAGTCCTGCTCCAGCATGGGCTCCCCACGGGGACACAGCTCTCTCTGGGCATTTGCCTGCTCTGCCATGGGCTCCTCCAGGGGGTGCAGGTGGATCTCTGCTCCCCATGGACTCACGTGGAGCACAGCAGCCTCCCCATGGTCCTCCCCAGGAGCTGCAGGGGAATCTCAGCTCCAGTGCCTGGAGCAGCTCCTGCCCCTGCACCTGCACTGCCCTGGCACCCACAGAGCTCTGCTCACACATTCTCACTCCTCTCCTGCTGCAGCTCGGCAGGAATTTTGGTCCCTTCATAAATCTCTTATCCCAGAAGTGCTTCCAGTGTTGTTGATGGGCTCAGCCCTGGTCAGTGGTGGGTCCATTCTGCATCCAGCTTGGACTGGCTCATTTGGAAAGGGGGAAAGCTTCCAGCAGCTTCTCACAGAAACCACTTCTGTAGCCCCCACACTACCAAACCCTTTCTAGGCAAGCCCAGCACAGTGAGACAGCATCAGTGCTGAGGCTGGGGAGAGTTTCTGCTGCTCTTGCCTCCAAGCCAGCCAGACAGTCTGGCCCTGCTGCAAGACAAAGGTGCCCTGCCACTAATTTAACATCTTAGTTTCTGCTTAGTTTCCATTACACATAGGACATGTCACAGTTTTCACTTTTTTTTAAAACTTATCGTAGCCTCAAAGCCTGTTTCTGAAGGGTGACTGGGTTATTTATTGCACAGAGCAGTTTTTCAAGGAAATGGAAATGGCATCTGGCCTCCAAATGGAGACCACCTTCCCCCTCCAGGTCTTTAAGAGAACATGACAGTAATTGAGCAATAATGAAATGTTTCAGGAGGAGTGTCGGAAAGTTCAGAGTGCTATGGGAGAGTTATAAATCTGGGCTGGTTTTGGCTTGAGGAAGAAATGCTGTTATGAACTTATTGGCTGCTGACACTGTGCTTCTCTCGCCCTGCCCGGGCTGCAGAGCTCCCCCCAGCCCTGTTCACCTGCCCCTGGCTGGAGGAGCCCCAGGCACAGCTCTGCTCCTGCCACCAGCAGCAATGACCAGCACATGCTGTGCTCTGGCCAGGGCTCTGTGTGCTGGTCCTGCTGGCACAAAGCTTCTTCCCACTGGGCTGCTCGTTCCTGCAACAGGAGCCTTTAGAGGTGCAATCTGTGCATCTCCCTTTTGAAGTCATTTGTCTCCACAACATATTGAAGCCTTGGATTCTGTTTTCTTCAAGCTGGCTTGTGTGCACCTAAATGGAGACTTTTACCCATCTTAGGGTTCTTTGTTCATTATTTGTGTTGTTTCTAATTTGTGGCTCTTAGAGAAGATTGCCCTTTTCCTCTCCTCCTTCAAATGATTGGTGGGTTTAGAATTAAATCTGGAGTTTCAAACTGCAAGCTGGGAATCTTTTAGCACTGGAAAGTGTTTCTGACATGTTGAATTCTGCTCTTAGATTTCAATAAGTTACCTCCAGATTTCAGCCTAAAATCTGATTTACTTTTCTTAGGAAATTCTACAGGCTGTTGCTACAAGCAGGGTGGAAAATGAGAATTTTCAAGTGATGGTTGGTCTCTATTTTCCCTTCCTCTCTCAGGGTTGGATGAAGGTCTGTGTTTCCATGGTTGGTGGGTTTGTGATGGACACCCCACCTTGAGACCATGAGGACAGACTTCACCTGAACAGAGACAATGATTTGCACCATAAAAATCCATGTCTCAGATGATTTCAAGGTCTCCATCCCATCATATTAGAGAAATAAGTACATAGAAATTAGGATTTACATGGTAGAAAAGTAAGATTTACATGGTAGGAAAGTAAGATTTACATGGTTGGAAAGTAGGATTTACATGGTTAGAAACAGGATTTACATGGTAGGAAAGAAGGATTTACATGGTAGGAAAGAAGAATTTACATGGTTAGAAAGTAGGATTTACATGGTTAGAAAGTAAGATTTACATGGTAGGAAAGCAGGATTTACATGGTTAGAAAGTAGGATTTACATGGTTGGAAAGAAGGATTTACATGGTTGGAAAGAAGGATTTACATGGTCTGCCTAGCTTGGTTGGAGAGGAGAATGCAAATATTGAATAGAGTTACTGAAAAAATTATTTCTGATGTGGTGTAGGAGCATCATCAGCCAAGGTTTGTGTCTTCATTAGTTTTTTACATTTGTTGTCATTTCTTGATCCACATGAAGAACAGTTTGTAGTGGACATTGACCAGAGTGTTTGTGTTCTTATGAAAATGGCTTATATAAACATAAATACTTGACTGCTTTGCAATCCATCAAATCCATGGTCCCATCAAAGAAAGAAACCAGGTCTTCTTGACCTGGAAAGGAATTTTCTAGAAGGAATATAATGTGGTGAATCTCTTCCAAACCTGTACTCAGGGATCCTGCATTCAGGCAAAATAACTCAGAAACATGTAAGGAGTCTAAAAATATTGGTCTGACTGAAACATCTTTTCTTCCTCTGGCATTGTGAATCCTGTGAACTCCTGTTTCTCCAATCAGTGGCTACAAAATACAGCTAAGTGTCTTTTGGAGTGAGTTGTGCAGGGACCACACATTTAATTAATCGTGGTTACATATGTCTAAATAAATTCCTGCAAAAAGTGACATTTTAAGGAGATCTCATGATAAAACTGCTCAGGAGGCAAAGTTAGGGTTTCCCAGTTTCACATTTAATTAACTTAGCCTGACTTTTATAGGGCTTTGTGTTATGCATTTTGGTCTTCAGTAAACAAGCAGAAGAAAATTAAAGCAGAGCAACTGCCAATGAGCAGTAAATTTAATTGAAAAATAATGAGTTGCCATGGGGTGCTGTAGGGCTCTGCAAAGATAATGTTATTTGTCTTGGAAAAGCTCCACTTGCATTTGTCAGTTCAGTATATATATATATATATATATATATATATATATATATATATATATGGAACAAAAGGAAAAATACAACGTTAGATAGGAAAGGGCAAAGGCCATATTCCTCATCCTGAATTTGGGGCTGGAGTTTGGTGGAGTGAAAAACTGATTTCCTGCCCTCCATGCAGCTGGGTGCAATTTCCATCCAATGCATCCCTGAGTGAAATGGGGTGTCAGGAAGAGGAGTGACTGGGATTTGTAAGGTCCAGGTGAGCAGGAAGGAAGATGAACATCAGTGTCACAGGAGGGAAGGAACGTGTGAAACAAAAGCCTGGATCTGAATGCTGCCTCTGCTTTTCACATCTATTTCAAAGGAAATTGGATGTCTGGAACACAGCAGAGCCAGCCCTCTGATACAGGTGCTGAATGAAGGTGGCAGTAAGATGTCTTAATCTTGGGTTAAAAAGATCCATTTTCACCCCTGGGTTTGTGAAACCCTTGAAATGCAGGGTGATGTAGCAGCAGGGTGAGCAGCAGAGCCTGAGCAGCACTGTGTCCCTCTGGATTTTCAGAGGAGCAGCAGGTACCAAACCCAAGGGCTCTGGGCTGAGGAGTGTCCTGGGCACCCCACTGAGCCCCCTTGACCCTGCACACCTTTCTCTGCTGTGAATTGGGAGGTGCAGCAGCTCCTTTTCCACATCTGGTTACCAAGCCCATCATTTCCCAGCACTGAGCAGCACAACCCACCTTATTTACAGCCTTCCCTTTTGGAGGGCTCACCAGACCCCGAATTTGGCTGACATTTTCAGGTTCCTGCTTTTCATTTCGACCCATTCTTGCTTTATTTTTAGCTGTTATAAAATGACACATGTTTCCATCTTTTAGGTAATGAGATGCTTTCCACTTAATTCAATCACTAGTTAATTTGATCCCCTATTTAATTTGTTCCAAACGTCTGGAAGCAAAGTTCCATGTCTTAAGTATATGGATATATTACATATATAGCTTCCACCCTTTGCTCTGATCATTCTCCTTCCTCTAAACAAGCCTTATAATTCAATCTTAGGCTACTGAAACTTGCCATTTAATTAATAAGAAAAGCCTAAATCAAAGCAAGCTAGAAGGAAAACAAAAGGTTTAAGGAATGAATCCTGGTCATAAAAGATTACTGTGACTTAAAGCTGCATCATGGACTGCCTGCTGTTGGCTGATAGCTCTGCTACAGGCTATCAAATCCATGGCAGTGAATTAATGGGAGCAAAATTTTTTAGGGGAATGTTCAGAACGAATGTGAAGAGCCACTTGATGGAACATAAACCTAAAAATATGGTGTAGCAAAGTTTTATCTGTCACCCCAAGCCTCTGGAACTCGGAAATCAGATGATGAGGGGATAACACTGCTGCAGTCTGTGCTAAATCTGTGTTGTCTTCAGTGCTGTCAGGAGCACCCACCAGCACTCCATAAAGCTTTCACTTCCATGCCCAACAGAGCCCTGGGAAAGCCTCAGCCAGCTGCTGGAATCAAACACTGACCCCAGCCCTCAGCCTGGATGACTCTCTAGAGTCAGCAGGACAGCACAGATGAGTGTCACACCCAGCTGGCACTGGCACTGGGTCCCCTTTGGGCACGAGGAGAAGCTGGCCCAGCTGCTTGGCCACAGGATGAGCAGTTCCCCACAGTGCTTCCCAGGATGTCCAATTCCAGCTGCAGCTTCTGCACTCCCAGCCTCCCAGATTCTCTCCTCAATTGGCTGCTGTTTGCACTTTTTGGGGCTGAAGCTGCAGCGGTGTCCTTGGTTCTGGGCTGGAAAAGGATTGTTTTGTGTGCCTGAGCTGGGAGGAGAACTTGCTGACACTTTGTGTGGAGTTCAGAGTCACACACCAATGCAGTACAGAGTCTGGAAATATGAAAGCTGAAACTTTCTGCTTCACACAAGCTCCACGATCTGCACCCTCCCCATCTCTGCACTGTAACACAAAGGTTGTGTGAGGTTTGTTGGTGGTTCTCAAGGCTGGAAAACACCCATGGCTATGGCTGTAGCCAGGCTTCTTGTCCAGATGCTGCTACTGCTGGCAGAAGTGTTTTCCTACACACAGTTTTGAAGCTTTCCTGTGTCATTGGCCTTGCCCAGCTGTGGCTGGAGTCCCCACAAAGGAGGAGAACCTGCAGTGGGGCAGGAAGGGGTGGAATGCTTCAGGGACGATTGCAATGCCAGGACAGGAGGAGTTGGAGGCTGCAGCTGAGAGGAAACCACCCAAAAGCCAAGGGGAGAACGGGGAGGTACCAAAGCCAGATCTGCTCAGTGACAGTGGGATGGGCTGTCTGGGGCTGCATCCCCCAGAGATAGAGACAACACTGCTGGTTTTGGGTCCTTTCCAACTGTGGTGCAGCAACAATTTGTCTTAATAAATTGTGAGGAATAATGCAAGAGGACAGAGCTCTCGAGAGGGCAGGAGTGCTTTTATGGGAGCCACGGGATGAATCTTAACAAACTGATAATGTTGTAATTGCTCACTATTGGTTTGTGACCTGGGCTTCACAGCCATTTGTGGCCTGAGTGCCCCAAACTCTGAGCTGATGCCTCCTGATTTCCACAGACCATTTCTTTTCATGGTGTCTCTGATTTCTGTGATGGGGATCTGTTGGATCAGTGTGTGGAGGTGAGCTGAGCCTCTCACCTGGGTCAGCATGAACATCAGCATAAGGAAACTCCAGATAGAGGGAAGAAGCTTTTTTCCTGAAGCAAAATGCTCCAGCCTTCCTCCTGTACCACTGTCCTCAGGGATGGGATGATGACATCAGGGCGGCTCAGGATTTCTTTGAGAGTTCAATCTCAAGAGCACAGACCACAATGACTGGACAAGAAGGAATGGTTTCAGGCTGAAAGAGAGTAGGTTCGGAGTCAATGTTTTTATTTACAGCAGTATCTGGTTGCAGTACCAACAGCTTTTCTCTCATTTTGGCCTAATTTTACCTCAGCTTAGGTAAGTTTTGTTTTTGCTTTTGAAAACATATGCTGTGTTCCCAAATATCACAAAGGAGCTGCCACTCTGCTGAGCTGCTCATGCAGCTGCTCTTGCAGGAGATGGGACACCCAGTGTGGTCCAGGGGCTCATTCTGGACCCACCACCACCCCATGGGGCTCCACACCACAAATTCAGTAGGTGCAGGAGGAGACAAGAGTGACCTCCTCTCCTCTCCTCTCCTCTCCTCTCCTCTCCTCTCCTCTCCTCTCCTCTCCTCTCCTCTCCTCTCCTCTCCTCTCCTCTCCTCTCCTCTCCTCTCCTCTCCTCTCCTCTCCTCTCCTCTCCCAGACCTGCCTCATCTGTTTTCACCTGCATCTAAATCTCCCTCCTCTTCCCACCCTGGTGGAAAGCAAACATAATAGAAAAAGCAGTGCTAATGATCATGACCCCACTACTATTTTATTTCCAATTGGCAACTCAAGCAAGCAGCCCTATTTTCTGTTCTAATAGGAAACTTTATGATGTACCAAATTGCCCTGTAACAGCCTGTGCTGAGTTGCCTCCTGAAAGGTAAATGAGTTTGAAATTTTATGATCAGTTACTACGACTTTTTTGCCTATTCCATAAAAAGGAGAGGGTGGATGCATTAAAGGGACCCTAAGGTTGCAGAATGAAGCTGCTGGGAGCCAGATGGTGCCTTTGGAGGGCTGCAGGTGGGAGCAGTGCTGGTCACAGCTGCCTGCTCTTGCCTGGTGTCCCCTTCTCTGCTGGCTGTCACCTCCCTGGTGAGCAGGCTGCTCCTCCTGAGGGCTCACCTGGATGCTGGTGGGTGGCAAGGACAGCTTGGCAGGGACAAAAGGGAGGGGTTTGGGGCATCAAAGCCCCACACTTTATGGGGTGCCATCTCCTGGCTTGATGGGGATTAAGTGGGACTCACATTCTCCACGGGGAATCCAGGCAGGTACTCCTACTGCCCTTAGGCTGGAGTCTGGGTCAGGAAATCATCCAGAGCCTGGCAGCAGCAGGATGTGGGGCTGGTGAACCCAGAGCTGCTCTCCTGTGTGGCTGAGGCAGAGCTCATTTCCAGTAAGGGCTCTGTGTTAATTGGAGGAGCTGAGCCCTCACACAGCCTGACCTGGGAGCAGCAGCACTCTGGGAAACCCCATTAGCATTTTGCAGTTTTGCAGTGGAGAAGCATGGGATGTGATCCAGGGAGGGATTAGGCAGGAAGCTTTCCATGGCAGCAGGACATCCACTTTATTTTAGTTGAAATGAGGTGTCTAAAAATTCTTCTGGCTTTTCATGGTGGTGACTGCAAAGACCAAACTCCAATCATTTTGGTGTCTGCTGGCATTGGTGTGATTTGTGGATTTTGGAGCTGGCTGGTGAACTGGAGACTTGGAGAAGCAGGACAGGTGAAGTCCTACCTGGTAACTGTTTTGTTTGTCCTGCCCCCAGGGCTGATGCTTCTCAGAGCTGCTGTCCTGTGTTCCTCCAAACCAAGTCCTTTCAACCATTGCCTGTAGCCATGACATTTCCATCAGCTGATGTTGACCCTGATAAACCTATCAGCAAAACAGGGAGCCATTTATGTAAAAAAACCCAAAACTTTAACTCAGACCAGGTTTTGAATTTTTTCATTATACATATTTTTTTAGTAACTAAAAATTGTTTAAAATCTTCAGGATTTCTCACTTTTTATTTTAATAGAAAGAGGAGATGTGTAATGGTTAAAAAAAAGTGATTTTTGTGAGAAAATGATGATCCACTTTCCACTGAAGTGTTTGATGAAACCCTGTGATCAAAAACACTGCACAGAATTTCACAATAACATTTTCTCTTTGGCTGAACAAATGACATTTAAAGGAGTCTATCTCTAATATCAAAAGCTGTGCTTAGGTGGTGACCATCACTGCTGGTTATTGTAACTGTGTGTGTAAGAATGTGATGATGATGATGGTGATGGTGATGGTGATGGTGATGATGATGATGATGATGATGGTGATGATGATGGCTGTTTTGCCACACAGCTCCAGAGCTGGGCAGCCCAAGTGGCACCTTCTGCTCCCATCCCTCCCCATCTTGCCTGTGCACTATGAGAGCAGTGAGCTCCGAGAGTAGCTCTCAATCATTTGAATAAATTCAGTTTTAGTGGAGCTATAGATGTATTTGTAGTGACTTCTGCTGCCTGCCTGTCCCACTAGACTGTTGCTGCTGACCAGCAGCAAACCAGACTCCTGATGAACGTTGTGGCACAGGCACAGGACAGCTGGGCACACATTTTTGGGAGCTGGTTTTGGTGACCCTGGCTGCTGGGGCAGTCCGTGGGATGAGTTCTGTTGGGATGGTGCTGGTGGGTACAGGATGGGGGGGAAATTGGAGCCTCGCTTTATTCAGAAGGTCTCTGAGAACAGCCAGCACTGGTTCCCAAGGGTCCCCAGCTCTTCTCAGAAAGGTTTTGGGGTGGCCTTTTGGAAGGTGAGAAGCTCCTTCTGCCCATGTGTCTGTCTGACTAATCCCAAAAGAGCTCATGGAAACCAGTTGTCCCTGGAGAAATGGATGATCCATTTCTGCATGTCTGGTTTGGAAATGCCTGCCTGGCTGGAGCCACATCTGCCTGGCTCACCTCAGTGGTTTTGAGAAACATGGGAATCCTCCTTCATCTTCTTCAGAGAGCCTTCCATAGGTCTGAGGGGTGCTCTCCTCCTCCAGAGAGACCAGAGGAATCTCATAGCAGAAAGAAATAAAAAACAGATTCTCAGACTTTTAAAATTTAGTGCTGAGAGTGGTGATTCTTCTGGATTCACTTAGTGTCCAACTTTCAGAGACAAGATTGCTTGCTCTTTCCCTGTGAGGAGAGCAGAAATGAACATCAGGGGCTCTGACATGATTTGAGCAATCACCCAGCCCAGCCGGGCTGTGTAAGGCTAGTGAACATCCTTTTTCAGTGATAGCTGTGCAGCTCCTGAGACAGATCTCCTGGCAGGGAGCTGCAGTGGAGCAGAGCCCTGCGTTCCCAGCAGTGACTTTTCCCACTCTTAACTCATCTCTTGCCTTAGTCCTTTACACCCTGCTTTGGTTTCTTTTAAAGATGTCTGCTTATTATACGTGGGTGAAATCTGGTCATGCTCTACTCTTTATTAGTCCAAAACTGAGGTCAGGCAGGTTGGATTTCTTTCCCGAGTGCTTTTATAATATTTGCGTTAGCTGGCCAGCTAAGTGCTGTCAGATGTAACGTCAATGGAGCTTGCTGCTGTTGAAATTTTTATGGTTTCATGCATTTTACAGCATCACCTGTCTGACTCCAGCAATCATGATGTCACCTGTAGTGGAATATATAAATTTGAGCAGAGCAGACTGGAGCTGGGGGAGTTCTCAGTAATCTGGGCTCCTTTCTCCCCTCCTCCTCCTCCACTGGGCAGACTGGGAGGTCTTAAGATATGGCAAAACAAAATGAGCAGACCTCTCCTGCCTTGAGCTTTGCCCCAGCTGTTCTGCAGGATCTGGGCAATATCTCTGCCTTCACTCCGTCTGTGGTTTCCATAGTGCCTCCTTGTTTTGCTGGCTGTGTCTCTGGAGATTTGGCCTCCTATATTCATCCCAGGATGTGTGAAAGGCTCAATCAGCACTGGGGAGGCTCAAGGGGCTGTGCTGGAGGCTGGTACCCCAAGAGTGAGATGGAGGAGCAGGTACCATGGGGCTGCCGGAGATGGATGGATGGATGGAT